>OY992876.1:311358537-311411037 GCA_963921405.1 Cepaea hortensis | reverse complement strand
ACGACCCTAAATACACATGGGTCTGAACTATCAAGTCCTTCTAAGGTAAGCCCTGTTGCTTCCTCGATGCAATGGGAAAGATGCATGCTCTTAAAAATCTGATTTTTGTACTTCTGTCTAGTCGCTTAAAAGTTCTGTCTGTCCCACTCTATAATTTATTCAGTTGTTTTAGTCGTTGAAGAGCAATTGATAGTCGTCGTTTAATTTCTTTCAGGATGTCACCGTTGTTGGTAATCAATGACCCAAGATATTCAAAATTTTCCACCACCTCAAATTTTCCCCCATTAACATATATTTCTTTCGCCATAGTAGTTGTATCTGTATGCATTATCTTTGTTTTTGCTATGTTAAGATATCAGTTGTGATTTTCACTATTCAATTGGGTTGAGGCTATTAGGTTTTCTATACCATTCTGTGTTGTGGATAGCAATACCGTATCATCAGCATACCAAACCTCTGATATGTTATGACCACCAATATTTAGGGCATCATATAGCTCCCTGTTTATATCATCTCTGACATTTCTCATTATATTTTCGGCGTACAGGTAAAACAAATAGGGGGACAGCACACATCCCTGACGGACTCCTTTCTTGATGTCAAACCAGTCTGATGTCTCGCCATCTATTCTAACCGCTGCTTGTTGGTCTAGATAGGATAGAGCATTTTTATGAGTTGTATTACGTGTGATGGAAAGCCCATATTCCTCATGATTTCCCAAAGTTTCTGATGTTGTACACAGTCAAATCTCTTTGTACAATCCACAAAACTTGAGAATAGGTATACATTAAATTCTCTGCACTTCTCTATTATTAAACGCATGTTGAGAATGTGATTTCTTGTTTCTCTTCACAGTCTAAATCCCGTTTGAGCCACGTTAATTTCTTCTTCCATTTTCTTACGAAATCTTCTTCTGTTAGATGGTAACCTACTTGCATGACCAAACCATTTGACTTGCTGCCTTCTAATAAAATTGAGTGCAGCTATAACTCCCACTTTAGTTCTGATTTCTTCATTTCTGATCTTATCTCACTTGATACATTGAGATAATCAGGAATCTCATTTCTGTTGGTGTGATTTTTCTTTTCTCTGTTTCTGTCATTGTCCAGGTTTGGCATTGGTAACATAGAGTTGGTAGGAAGATTGTGTTGTAAAATGCTTTCTTAGTAGTTATTGATACATGTTTGTTCTTTAGTATTGGTGCCATTTGTCCAATGAGTTGGTTTGCCTTATTGCATCTATTTCCGATCTCGTCTTCTGATTTGTCATTTGATGATACTATACTTCCTAGGTACTTGAAACTCTTTACTTGTTTCAAGGGATGTTCGTTTAGGTGAATCGTTGTTAACTTCCCATTATGATTTTTAATAGAATTTTACTTGCATGACTGATCAGGGCAACAGTTCTTTAGTTGATGCATAATTTCAGTTTGCCCTTTTTTGGTATTGGAATGAAGATAGTTCTCTTCCAATCTTTTGGCCATATACCATATCTCCATATCTTTTTACATAATGCGTGATAGATTTGAATGCTTTCTTCTCCTCACGCTTTAATTAGTTCAGCTGGTATCTCATCACATCCAGGTGATTTACCATTCTTCAGGTTCTTTATAGCCCAAGCAATTTCATCTAATGAGGGTTCAGGTTCTATCTCTGCTGTCATTGGCTCATGTATCTCATTCATATCCTCACAGTCACTCATATTATAAATTCCACTGCAGTACTCCTGCCATCTTTCTAGAATTTTTCAAGAATCAGTTAAGGTATTTCCTATCTTGTCACAGATAACATTCAATTGAGGTTGAATATTTCTTGTCAATAACTTCATTTCTTTGAACATTTCGTAATCTCTTCCTGTCTAATGATTTTGCTCTATTCTGGTACAGCAATCTTGTATATATTGACGGAACCATTGTATATAATGACCAACTACTGACAGTAAAATTGACAAGATTGTGTGTGTGTGTGTGGGGGGGGGGGGGGGAATCGGGGTGGGGGAGGGGGGAAACTCGCTTGGAACACAAGAGCATTCCATATACGTGATCCATCCATCCATCATGTGCCATGCCGGTAAGCGTGGGCGGTCATGTTCTGCCATCTCACTCGATCACCAGAGTCGTGGATCAGCTCCGTGTTTCTGTCTCGACCATGCCACAAGGCCAAGCTATCCATGTACTTGCTTCTAGGTCTTCCCCTTGGTCTGTTCCCCTCGATCTTACCAGTTGTCACCAAATTCTCCAATCCATTTCTTCTCATAACATGCCCAAAAAATTTTGACTGTCTACGTCTAATTTCTCTAATCAATTTACGATCTTCATTTGTTTCTTGAAGGACTTGTTCATTGGTCTTTCTGGCTGTCCATGGTATTCTTTGCATTTTCCTCAGAAACCACATCTCTACAGCCATCAGATGTTTCTCAGCCTGACTGCTCATTGTCCACGCTTCACATCCATACAAAAGTACAGGTTCAATGTAGCATCTCAACACTCTTTTTCTCGTTTCAATTGACATCTTTTTATTGGTCAATATGTTTTTCATCTTGCTAAAGGCTACTTTTGCCATGGCGATTCTTGTTCTAATCTCTTCAAGGCATCTCCCATCAGATGTTATTACTGTTCCGAGATAATTGTACCTGCTCACTTGTTGAAGAATATTCCCATTTACTTGTATATTACATTGTCCAATGATACTACTTCTAATACTGATTTTGCTCCCCCGATGTGTCTCCACCTTGCCGCGGTGGGGGAGCTTGTGTGTCCCTCTGACCCCATGTGCTTGCCGATGGATGAAAACTACATATCGGACAGCTTATGAGATAGGGGCCAGACTAAGAGAGACACAACCTGCTGCTCTGCGGGTTAGACTGAGGTGAGGACAACAGTCAGAAGTTTAAATCAGGCGCACGAAGGCAGAAGTTCTTGGTCCGGACAAAACACTTAAGGCTCCCTGTCGATGGCTGTGGCTGAACGCCTCTAAGCCACAAACCCTCGGATATGAGAGCCGGTCAAATACCATCCTACCGAAAAATAGAGGCGTGATACTGAGCAAGCTACATGCTCAGGTCTGATACAAGTTCGAAGGCTTCAGCTGGGGGATATGAGAGATCCCCGGATGAGAGGGCCAGGTGCAAGAAGGTAAAGTGCTGAGCCGGCAGCACATGTAGCCTACCTTGTGAGCGAGTACAAAAAGTCAGAAAAGTGCCCAAGTCGAAGGAAATGGTTACAAAAATTGTCTGTACCTAACTCATAGAGAGTGTAGACAAAAGTGGAAGAACGTCTCAATGACGCGAAATGGAACGCACGGCGAGGGAACCTATTGCGTTGTCCGAAGCCAAAAATAAAAGCTTACCGAGTGGATGTCGCTCGCAGTCTGACCGCCCCTGGTGTGTGCTTGAGCGATCAGTGGCAAGCGAGACTCCCAACACATGGAAGTGAGGAACTAAAGCAGCCATGAGAAGGACGTGGCAACTCCTCGGGTGAGCCCTGTCTCAGAGCAATATGTGCCGGCTCTGCAATTATGGAAGCCTCCTTGGATAGCCAGGGAATGCCCATGATCTGGCCCTGCCTTCCCTTGAGGGCCGACCGCGATGTCGTTGACCGTTCTATCTTGACCAGCTGAGATGTTGGCGACATCACAACAGTCTAACATGCCTCGAAACCAGAGGAAGGTTAACCTCATTAAAAAATGCCCGCCGGAAGCCGGAAGTGTAGTCCTACGGGTGGCAAACTAAAAATTGACACTACGCAATTACGTCCGAGTGAAATGTCTCGTCCGAATGTCTCTCGTGCTAGGAACAGCTCTGACTACCTAGTTTCCGAATGCCGCTCTTGTTCGGAACAGCTCTGACTAGGAAGTTTTCCGAATGTCTGTCGTGCCTGGAACAGCTCTGACGGGCGCAACGACAAGCACATGTCCGAAAACTCGCTGAGTGGATACCGTCTGCAAACCTGTCTGGTTTGTGCGGGAATGGCCCGGGGAAAACGAAATGACCAATATATTGAAGTGAGGATTTAAAGCAGCCATGAGCAGGACGTGACGATTTCCCTCGGTGAGCCCAGATCCAGGGCGTTATGTGTCGGCCCTGCAACTATGGAAGCAACCTTGGATGGCGGAAAATGCTATGGACTGTCCCTGCCTTCCTTTGAGGGATGACCGTTGTCTTCGAACGTTCAACCTTGGCCAGCATGGTTGTAGATGGCACCACAAAAGTGAGAGTCTCCCAGGAATGCTACCTGGTCAAAAAAAACACGCTATTGTCGGATGTGTTGGCCTACGGGTTTCGGCCCCAGGGCGCATAACAGACACACCGCAATAACATCTGAAAAAAACACTCCGGATGAACGAAAAGAAGAAGATACTGATTTTGCATGTGGATTAGCTTTCCTTATTACCAGTGCCCCTCGCCATCAGACGAACCCACTCCGACGTCTGAGGAACTTGTAATTTACGTCTCCAAGTCAAGGACGAGAAGTCAACAGTTTAGTCCAACTGACCGATGTAGGGGTTGAACCCGCTACCTCGCATCAGATGTTTAAGAACAAGCGCTCTTACCCACTCGTCCACGCTGACCTCCCAAACTGACTATTAAATTACAGGCAGACTATATTTATTGCGACGTCAGTAAAGAACATGCAACTCACTTTTTAGTATTCACATCACGTCCTTGGTGTATGCTCGTATTCACCTTGTACAATATAACAACCGTACAATGCAACCACGTGTTACCTTGCCGAACGAGGAACGCAAAGAATTGTAACACTGTTACTATTATCATCATTACTCTTTCTATCTATCCACATGTTGTCATCATACTTCTATAAAACCAATTCTTCGTAATATCCATATAATTTCTTAGTTGGCTAGTAAATGTCTATGATTCGTTTCCGTACCTCAGGATTGGCTCAATATAGCTCTTAAGAACTCGTAACATGGTAATATGCATAGTGTATGTTTACAACATTCATTTAACAATGTTTTATTTTTGCTATGTGAATGCAAAATGTACTATTGATGAATGAAAGATGAGTGATTGGAAGGGTCGAATGTAAGACGGCCTGCGTGCCCAATTTGTGACACGCTGAAAATAAAGTTCGTTCGTTCGTTTTCTCACCTCAATTCGCAAAGATATTCCGTACATACATAATATGAGGCTAGTTAGTTAGTTAGTTAGTTAGTCGCGGTTCCAACTTCACGGCAACGGGCCGTCCCCAATATGCTCCGTTCCTGTGCCAGTGAATATCACACAAAATGCTCTTCACTGCCCAATGCCGCCAGAACGCCAACACAAAAGTCCTCCACGAAAAATACAGCTCATCATCGATGGAATCGGCAGTCACCAGAAAGACTTCACTGACCCGAGTGTTATCCCATATGGCTCGGTCTCTTTCCGCAGGGCGACTCGCCGAAAGTATCGCACAAAGCACGAACTCTGTAGCTCCAGCGATGATTCCGAGGAGTCTCCTGAAAAATTCACTCGTGAACCGAAAAGGCAAACCAGTCAATTCAGCGACAGCCGGCCACCATCGTTCCGAACATGCAGTTCACGCTACACACAAGCACGGACCGATGTAAAATCATTCCACGCGAAATTCAAAGCTCACAGTGTCGCGCTACGCACTCACAAAGTAGCAGGCCGACGGAACCATGCACTAGCAGTTCAACATGAGAAAAATGCGAATGTAAACCGTAGCCACAAGCATAAACACTCCAGAGGCCTTAACGGTTCAAATGCCTATCCGCCATGCTGGGGACCGGAAGTCCACATTTAATGAGGCATCTGTAAAGAAGGTAGCTTGCCATTATTTTCCTTCTTGGCAGTGACTATACTGGTCGGTGACCGCAGCCACTGTCTTTGCAACCAGATCTTCTGTCTATCTGTCGCCTGCTTCTAGGCTCCACCCACCATCTGCTCAATGACTTCACGTCACCCTGAACGGGGATTTAAATGGGTAGTTCACCTTGTCCAAGGGTGTTCTGCAGGCTAGCGGAGGGATGTAACCGCCTTACCTCTTCTTTGTTAGGGATACCCCTGCCCCGCCACCAGATAACGTCTTTAACAGAATGATAACCTTATAGCACATACCAGCCCTAAGCCGAAACCACCATTTTCTCATCCAGTATTCCTAAATTGTCATAGTCGGGTCTTAGTCAGATATCACAGAGACACCGTATGACGGTACCTGCTTTCTGTTAGCGCCGAATATTGAGCGGCGCTCACAAAACCTGACACCCCCATATTGCTTCGAGCAGAGGAACGCAACTGGGAAGGTACAAACCTTATCCTAGTGCAGAGCAGAACAGGCCCTAGGCCTTGGTCAGCAACTGGACTATGATGGGAGCTCCGAAAGGCGGATAGTTAGAGCATTGCTTTATGTATGCGGCAACTTCTACAGCTTGTATTGTTCTAGATGTATTAGTGGTACATTTTCCTCCGGAGTAAACTAGTCAGACCGAGAGAGGGATCATGCTGCAAGGGCACAACACGGTCTCTACACTTCAGCCCAGGCTTTATGCTATGGAGAGATATAACTCCACCCCTAGTTCCCACCATGGGTTGCAGTTATTATACCTTTTTTTTTGCCAGTAGTCATTCCTAAATTAATAACGCCTTTCACTACATGAAGCTATCAATTTATTTCAAAGGGGAATCACAAGGCAAGGAGATATTAGATCGATTATCCAATCAGTCATTAACCTCACGGCCCGACAATGATCATGAGCTTTTGTGGCAGCGGCAGACACGACCATTAAGTTCCCAGAATCTAGGCACTACAAACAACCATAGATCATGTATAATCACAACGAAGCCAGCCTGGACTTGTTTACACGGTCGACGTGAAGTTGACAAGTGGGCAGTCACATAAACATTGACAACCGTAGGACAGGTGCAAGATGTTCAGCCTGGGCTGTGTGCCTCTGTAGGGTTGTGACAACATGTTGCTTTGCTTTCTCCTCCTCCTCCTCCTCCCCCTCCTTCTTCTTCTTCTTCTTCTTCTTCTTCTTCTTCTTCTTCTTCTTCTTCTTCTTCTTCTTCTTCTTCTTCTTCTTCTTCTTCTTCTTCTTCTTCTTCTTCTTCCTTCCTCTTCACCCATGACCCATAATCATTTTCTCTTCTTTCTCCTTCTTCTTCGTTTGCCTCTTCTTCTCTTCCCTTCGTCCTTCTCATTCATTTCTCTCCCAATCAAGTATAAGCGCAGAACCAACAAACACCAAAGCCTTTATAAACTTGTCCATGATTGATTGAATATTACAGCTAAAGTCTACTACAGGATAAGGCAGCCAGTCCTACACCAACTCTCCTTGGTCGCACCCTACGGCATGCATGGTAGCTTACCGTGTTACTATTATTTGCCTCTTATACAAACAAAGAAAAAACAGGTAAAGCTAATAGAGCAAACCATATTCCCTTAGCAATCGGAACTTGGAATGAACGCACCCTACTTGACAGAGATGGCGCGTCGGGTCCAGAGAGACGAACAGCACTGATTGGGAGAGAGCTGGGCAGGTACAACATCGACATTTCAGCCCTGAGCGAGACACGACTTGTAGAAGAAGGCAAAATCTGTGAAATAGGTGCCGGCTACACATTTTTCTGGAGTGGAAGGAAAAGCGAGGAAAGACGCCAATCCGGTGTGGGATTTGCCATTAAGTCGGCTTTGGTCGGCAAACTAGCTGGATTTCCAAAGGCTATAAACGACAGGCTCATGACCATTAAATTGCCCCTGCTGAATGGAAGGAAGCATGAAACCATTGTGAGTGTCTGCGCACCAACTATGACCAATGAAGATGATGTCAAGAACAAGTTCTATGAGGACCTGCACAATGTATTAACATCTGTTTCCAAAGAGACAAACTTATTATACTCCTTGGGGATTTCAATGCCAGAGTAGGCACGGACACCACCTCTTGGAGTGGCATTATTGGAAAGCACGGAGTTGGAAATTGTAACAGCAATGCACTCCTCCTTCTTCAGACATGTGCCGAACACGATCTCCTGATTACCAACACAATTTTCCGTCTCCCCATGAAAAACAGGATGCACCCTCGATCGAAACACGGGCACCTCATTGACTATGTCATCGTCAGGAGGAGTGACAGACAAGACGTTCGGGTGACAAAATCCATGTGTGGTGCCGAATGTTGGACAGACCATCGTCTCATTATCTCGAAAATAAACATACACATTAAACCACCACGGCGTCCTCAAGGAGTGAAAATGCTAAAAAAAATAAATAAAAACAACTAAATGTCACCCGCCTAAACAGCAAGAAAATGCAGCTGTCGTTTGAAAATATGCTGGAAGACCGCCTCAAGCCCAATGCTGCAGCTAAACAGGATACAGAAACAGAGTGGAGTGCCCTAAAGGACATAATTTTCAACACTGCTATGGAAATCCTGGGTCCAACCCCCCGAAAGCATGAAGACTGGTCTGATGAAAATTCCGAAGACATCAACCAATTGCTGGCCGAGAAACATCTTCTCCTCAAGGCACATTTGAATGACCCGAAGTCAACATTAAAAAAAAGATGCCTTCAATAACATTTGGAGAGTAGTGCAGCAGAAACTTCGGCACATGCGGGACTCCTGGCTGAGCAGCAAAGCTGATGAAATTCAAGGCTTTGCTGACAGACATGATATGAAAAACTTCTACGACTCACTGAAAGCGGTCTATGGTCCTACATCACCAGACACAGCTCTCCTCCTCAGTGCAGATGGGTGAACATTGGTCACCGATAAGAAAGACATCCTTCAGCGCTGGGCAGAACATTTCAGCAACATCTTAAATGCAACTTCTTTCTTCGATGATGAAACCATCAACTGCCTTCCTCAAGTTCCCTTCAATGATACACTTGATAACCTGCCAACCATAGTGGAAGTAAACAAAGCCATCCAGCAACTCTCCAGCGGCAAGGCACCTGGTCCGGACTCCATCCCGGCAGAGATTTACAAGGCAGGTGGGCCGGTCCTAACAGAGCAGCTTCACCAAGTCTATACAAACATATGGGTGAACGAGACCATGCCACAAGATTTCAATGACGCGTGAATAGTCCACTTTTACAAACGAAAAGGAAACCGCCAATCATGTGACAACCACCGAGGCATCTCCTTGCTTTCAATTGCAGGGAAGATACTCGCCAGAATTCTTCTCAATCGCCTCACGACCCATCTCGATCAAGATCTTCTTCCCGAGAGCCAGTGTGGCTTCAGAAAAGAACGTGGAACTGTTTACATGATTTTCGCTGCAAGGCAGATGCAAGAGAAATGTCATGAACAGAACTGCGAAATGTTCTCCACTTTCATTGACCTTACCAAGGTTTTTGATACAGTCAGTAGAGAAGGACCGTGGAAGATTATGGCAAAATATGGCTGTCCACGAAAGTTTGTCCAAATAGTGCGGCCATTTCATGATGGCATGCAGGTAAGAGTACAGGAAAATGATGAACTCTCTGAGCCCTTTCTTGTCACCAATGGAGTGAAACAAGGATGTGTCCTGGCACCAACACTGTTCAGCCTCATGTTTTCAGCTATGTTGACGAATGCCTTCGAGAACAACGACATTGGAATAGACATCAACTACCGCATGGATGGAAAGTTATTCAATCTCAGAAGGCTGAAAGCTAAAGCCAAAATTGACAGCGACACCGTCATAGAGCTCCTGTTTGCTGATGATTGCGCTCTATACGCCAACTCAGAGGCGGACATGCAACAGAATGTTTCAGCTTTCTCACATGCCTGTGCCAACTTTGGGCTCAATATCAATTTGGAGAAGACTGTAGTTATGTACCAGCCAGCTCCAGGGAATAATCACACGGTGCCGAATATCAAAGTGAATGGTCATAGTCTAAGTGTTGTGAACAAATTCACCTATCTTGGCAGCACTGTGTCACAAGCTGCCACAATTGATGATGACGTGAATGCAAGAATCTCCAAGGCCAGCGCGGCCTTTGGCAGACTTTACAAACGTATGGGAGAGAAATGGAATAAGCCTGCAAACAAATCTGAAAGAATACAAAGCAATTGTATCATCCACACTGCTATATACTTGTGAAACCTGAACTGTTTATCAGCGACACGCTAGGAAATTAAACCACTTCCACACAGTCTCCCTTAGGAAGTTACTGAAGATTAAATGGCAAGATAAGATCTCAGACACTGAAGTCCTAGAAAGAGCGTCCATGCCCAGTATCCACACTCTACTAAAGAAGAATCAGATTCGCTGGGCTGGTCACTTGACTCGCATGCCAGATCACAGGCTCCTTAAACGAAATTTTTACGGCGAGTTGCGCTGTGGTAAACGCTCCCAAGGCGGCCAGAGGAAACGCTTTAAACACACTGAAAATCTCACTGAATGCGTTTGGAATTCATCATGACACCTGGGAGACTGCAGCCAGAGACCGAAATTCGTGGCGTGCATCATTACGCAAGGGTGCAGTCAAGAAAAGACAGATCAGAAAAACCACTGTAGAAAATCCTCCTCCAGAAACGTCAAGCATTCTTTGTCCACATTGGCAGAGAACATTTCGAGCCAAAATAGACCTTATCAGCCATCTTAGAACTCACGGCTCCATACTTTCAACCCCACTGGATGAAATGAATGGTCATCATCATTCTTGATGGACAAACAACATAACAACATTATTTGCCTCCATCAAGAACCCCGGTAACACATGGGCGGTTGGATACCCCCCCCCCCCCACCAAACCCAGCAACTAGGGAAGGCCTAAACGTGTTCTCTCTCTCCTAGAATATCTCAACAGGATATGGGTACTTGTCATTCCAGATCCACAGATTACGTGCTGGCTTTGCCACCCTCAAATCACAGCGGATACCGAAACCTTGACCAGGTATGTTGGGGAGTTATGAAATTGCACGTCTCACTATCCGCTTAATGAAGGAGTATAGTTATAGATAAGTTATTCCTGAGGTTGGACGATCACACAGTCTGAACACCATTGACCATTAAATAAAAAAACAATATATCAGCATCATCATCTTGATCACCGTTTTGCCTGTCGTTTTGAGGACACCGCTTTAACCGTAGCCCGCCTGAAAAGAAACTCGACCTTTCGCTCGTTCTCTCTACGCCTCAATTGTAAAGATATCGACGAGATCGCAGTCGCTTACATAGTATGTTATTACCGCATTGATGGCTGACTATTGAGAAATAACAATTGCTGAAGACATCTTCGGACTGATGAGATAGTGAACTTTACTTGCGGGTATTGGCGGGCACCTATAGAAGTAATGAAGAGAGTTGGATGTCCGAGGACACAGTGGACAATGTACACTGTGATAGGTGTAGGCACTCCGGCACTTGAGTTTGTAGTCTACACATGATGAAAGCGCCAGAGAGAGAAAGAGAGAATGAGAGGGAAGAGGAGGAGAGGGAGAAAGAGAGAGTTGGAAAGGGACAGAGAGAGAGAGAGAGAGAGAGGGGGGGGGGAAGAGGGACACAGAGAACGGGAGAGAGAGAGGACGGGAGAGAGGGGGGGACGAGAGAGGGAGAGAGAGCAAGAAAGTCAGAGAAGAAGAGAGAGAGAGATAGAGAGGGAGTGCAAGAGAGAGGGAGGAAGAGCCAGAGAGAGAGGGTGGAGAGACAGAGTACCAGTGAGATAAATCCACAGATAGAGACCGATGAGAGAGGGAGACAGAGATGAGAGAGAGATGAAGCGCGAGAGAGAGATAAAACAAAAGTGAAAGAGAAGGAGCCAGAGAGAGAGAGAGAGAGAGAGAGAGAGAGAGAGAGAGAACACTAGAGAGAGTGTGAAAGAGAAGGGGATCGCAGAAGAGAGTACCGGTGAGATAGAGCGACAGATAGAGAACGAGAGAGATGAGAACGGGAGACAGAGATGAAAGAGAAACGAGGTGAGAGAGTGACAAAGACAAAGCGAGGGATAGTCAAAAGGAGAAAGAAAGAAAGAGAGAGAGAGAGAGAGAGAGAGAGAGAAAGAAAGAAAGAGAGAGAGAGAGAGAGAGAGAGAGAGAGAGAGAGAGAGAGAGAGAGAGAGAGAGAGAGAAAGAGAGAGAGGAATATTTCAAAACTACATCAGTTACAGAAACAGTAATGTACCGGTGTATCGACCTGAGGCAAGCCATTCTGGATTGTGGCAATAAATAACCACTTCTGCCAGCAGGCGTGGGCGTGACAACCTGCCAATACAAATATCCACTGACACTAGAACATCTGTGCGACGTGTTCTTTACACCAATGCTTCTCAAAGGTGGGGCCACAACCATCTATCCATTTTTGTCAACCCATCCACCTTAACATCTACCTTACCATCCGCATTAATATTCGTACTAACAGGCATCATTTTATCCACCCTAACATCCACCATAACATCCATCCTAACATCCATTCTAACATCCATCATAACGTCCACCCTAATATCCATCATAACATCCGTCCTTATGAAACACAGAGAGAAAAATAATAATAGTAAAGGGAAGACATAGTGTTTCCTCTACTATGGTGCTAAATTAAGAAGCGCACCGCTGACCATGTTCAGGCCACGGGAAAGAAAGAAGAATTAAAAAAAAAAAACGAAGAGAGAAAGAGCACCTTATACATTTCCCTCGGCTAACAAGAACAGAATAGATGTAGACAGAAAATTCCAGGAGTTCTTTGACCGGGGGGGGGGGGGGGGGGGGGGGCTAGACTGTTGTATACCAAATACAAAAGATTACAGAGTTGGGTTGTTTGATAATTAATGAATGAAAATGGACGATAAACAAAATAACAAACAAATTCTTCTTCTGCGTTTACCGGAGTTTTTTTTTTCTTTTTCGAATGTGATTGCGTTGTGCCTGTTTACAGCAGGGCTGCGTTCTTGCGCCGTTAGACCGACACATCCAACTTCTGTCGGCATTTGTTGTCCGGGTTAACCTTCCCGGGGGACAAACAAATGAAGAACAACAAACTAAAACTTGTATTTGCTACGCCCCAGAGTCTCAGCACGACACATCCAGCATATCAACCCCAGATACAACTACATAGACAACCGCGGTTAACATTGGGAATCAACAGTGGGTTGGGCCCCAATCATAGACAGACCTCAGAAACCAAGCTCAATCCACAGAATGCACTGAGTATTATATTATCACATCCTCATGCTGAGACACAACACTATAAAAGAAATTAAATACAAACCACAATAGAACCACAAGTATAAACTTGGACATGAGTTGCCTAATTCGAAAACATCACATGTTGCATTGAGGTACATAATACATCAATGCAGATGACCATGGTCCGGCACTTAGGGTCACAGTGGGATGTGTCCCACATCTAACTTGCCACCGGGATAACTACACTGGGTGCACCCAGCACGACAAGCATATATAATATCCCAAAGCCAGACAAGACATGATGAAACAGGAAGAAGATGACTCACAAAAGAGTCACTATATCAACAACAGGGACATTTACAAATGTGTGGGCGGCTCGGCGTTAACACCGACCACAGCTGAGGTCCAAGTAAGCACTAACAACCGTGGCCAAGGGCCACTCTCAAAAGTACGTTCATACTTGCTCGTAAGCGATTCTCTATGTATAGGGTCGTGTCGAGCGGCCATACTAACATCCACCCTAACATCCATCATAACATCCAAAGACTCCACTTAAGCAGCTTTACTTCTGCTCATTCACAAACTATCCATCTATTCACTTACCCAATCATCCACCCATCTAATTATCTATTCGCTAAAACATTAATCCAATCATTACATGAAAAGTCATATTTTATAATGGTATATTACACATTGCCGGCTTCCTGGTCTAGAGGTTAGCGACTTTTCTCCGTAATCTTGTATACTCTCGTGGGTAACGTGATGATGGTGAGAATCAGCAGTGGTTCGAATCGCATCGGTAACTTACGGGGTATGTGAGCCGGCCGCTCAGAAAGCAATGGCAAACTACTGAGCGTAATCTTGCCAAGAAATCAACATACAGCTGAAAGATGCTGGTGTTGACAGCGATGTCCTGTAAAGGATATGCAAAAAAAAAAAATATTACACATTGCCATGGTCCAATAGGGGTGACTAAAGACTCTTATCACGGTCGAAAAGGCAGATTGCCTAGTGCGAAAAAAAAACAAAACATTTCGACCGTCCTTTCCTAGTTAGTGACACCCCGCGCTGAGACAGTGTAGTGGTTAGACCCGCTCAGACGCGTGATAGGAATTTGCAGTATTCACCCTGCCGCCGTGTAAATAGATTTTATTTAAGTTTATAATTATACGTGTGGTCATGATTGATAGCACGATGTGATGATTTGTGTAAACGTTTAAACGTGTAAAGTGATAATATATAGTTTAAAACAACATCAGTGTTTGGTTATAACATGAGAGGATGTGAAATAGAGTCTAATATAATATGATGGCTAACCAACCACTTGGTCTCCGTGGCAATGGTTTTACGTAAGCGTTCGTAATTCCGCTTGCCGGCATTTGAAACACAGCAGCGACCGATTTGGCAGCAGACCGTGTCGCGCTGGGGTTTCAGCGTATTTGTATAGGAGCCGGTCGTTCAGAAAGCAATGGTAAACTTTGTTTTATTTTTTTTGTTATTTTTGCATATCCTTTACAGGACATCGCTGTCAACATCAGCATCTTTTAGCTGACTGTTGATTTCTTGGCAAGATTACGCTCAGTAGTTTGCCATTGCTTTCTGAGCGACCGGCTCACATACCCCGGGTACATAATTAGGTGCGACATACTTCCCTCGAAAGAAGAACGAAGATGAAGATTAACGGAATTAACCAACCACCAATCTAGCGTTGATATCAAGCAATGTGTCTTGTCAAACACCATGGTACATTTGCTTTGGTACCCTCTTTCCCTATGTTACTGATGATATGTACATGGATTCGTGACGTTCACACAGCCAAACGCCTTCCCTTTAGACGAATCTAACGCTGAGAGCTCTTTGCCTAATAATTAGATTTAGCACTAAAACGCTTGTATTCAGACACACTTGTTAAACAAGTGAACGCTTTAACCTGTTTCACTAGCTGGCCATGAATGTCCATGACAACTTCAGTGATATGTACAGGGTGCATTTTTAATGACTGTGCAGTGTTTGAAAACATTGCCGTTCCAAGTTTTGTATTTACCTATTATGTTGCATGAACTTTACAGAGGGTGAATACAAAACTTGGACCGGCAATATTTTAAAACACTGCACAGTTATTAAAATTACACCTTGTACTTATTTGGTTATCTCTCCTTTCTGGTCAAGTAAAAGGGTGTTTTGAAAAGTGTTTAAAAGGCAAGGGAATCGACTTCATTGCACCGGGTGTTATCCCATATGGATCGGTTCTTTCCACAGGACGGAACAAAACTCGTCGCACAAGGCACGAACTCCATATCTCCAGCGACGAGGCGTCTCCGAGAAAACTGCACTCGTGAACCGAACGTTGAAGTCCGATATCGAACCGACAACCTACGGATGGAGAGTTAGGTGGCATAACCACTTGGCCACGGAGCCTCCCAGGTCCAATAAATAGTCACGTTAACTCATTGCAGTCCTTTCTGTTCTTTACGCATTTCGAAATGTCTATACATTAACTCTTACAAACACACACTGATAATACCTGCCGTGAACTTTAATTTGCTGACTGTAAACGTGTGACACCGGTAGGTGGCCAGAGGAAATAGACATGTTCTCGGTACTATGAAGTGTATTGGTCTCCCTGTTGTAACCCACACACACACACACACACACACACACACACACACACACACACACACACACACACACACACACACACACACACACACACACACACACACACACACACACACACACACACACACACACACACACACACACACACACACACACACACACACACACACACACACACACACACACACACACACACACACACACACACACACACACACACACACACACACACACACACACACACACACACACACACACACACACACACACACACACACACACACACACACACACACACACACACACACACACACACACACACACACACACACACACACACACACACACACACACACACACACACACACACACACACACACACACACACACACACACACACACACACACACACACACACACACACACACACACACACACACACACACACACACACACACACACACACACACACACACACACACACACACACACACACACACACACACACACACACACACACACACACACACACACACACACACACACACACACACACACACACACACACACACACACACACACACACACACACACACACACACACACACACACACACACACACACACACACACACACACACACACACACACACACACACACACACACACACACACACACACACACACACACACACACACACACACACACACACACACACACACACACACACACACACACACACACACACACACACACACACACACACACACACACACACACACACACACACACACACACACACACACACACACACACACACACACACACACACACACACACACACACACACACACACACACACACACACACACACACACACACACACACACACACACACACACACACACACACACACACACACACACACACACACACACACACACACACACACACACACACACACACACACACACACACACACACACACACACACACACACACACACACACACACACACACACACCCACCCACCCACCCACCCACCCCCCCCCCCACCCACCCACCCACCCACCCACCCACCCACCCACCCACCCACCCACACACACACACACACACACACACACATATATATATATATATATATATATTCAGTTTTAGCTGAGCAGTGTTTGTTCTTCATTTAATCTCTCTTATCACATCTATATCACTAACCAGCGGTGAACCTATATGTTTAAACTGCTCACCCTCTGCCATATATTTTCACTGACTACTATATCTTTGTTTTATCAGTTGCCTTATTTTCGTTTTCGTTGCTCGGACATGCTCGGACATGTAAATTGTGTTCTTTGAAAGTGTCATGCAGAAGGCTGTGGACAGACATGATCATCAACGCCACGTGAGAAGAGTGGCAGTACAAGAAACAGAAGGCTGTGGACAGACATGATCACCAACGCCACACGACACGGACTGTAAGAAGATTGGCAGTACACGAGACAGAAGGCTGTGGACAGACATGATCACCAACGCCATATGTCATGGAAGATTGGCAGTACACGAGACACAAGGCTGTGGACAGACATGATCACCAACGCCATATGTCATGGAAGATTGGCAGTACACGAGACAGAAGGCTGTGGACAGACATGATCACCAACGCCATATGTCATGGAAGATTGGCAGTACACGAGACACAAGGCTGTGGACAGACATGATCACCAACGCCATATGTCTAGGAAGATTGGCAGTACACGAGACACAAGGCTGTGGACAGACATGATCACCAACGCCACACGACACGGACTGTAAGAAGATTGGCAGTACACGAGACACAGGGCTGTGGACAGACATGATCACCAACGCCATATGTCATGGAAGATTGGCAGTACACGAGACACAAGGCTGTGGACAGACATGATCACCAACGCCATATGTCATGGAAGATTGGCAGTACACGAGACAGAAGACCGTGGACAGACATGATCACCAACGCCACATATCATGAACTATAAAAAGAAGAATCTCCTCTTAACTCTGCTTCCCTCGTTGCACCTTCTACAATTACCAATCAATACGCAATGATACAACGCTCAAATTATTTCCACGACTTCCCTAGTGTATGACATTTCTAAAAACAGGCCATCTAATCGACATGACATGAGATTTGTGTGTGAAGTATAGAAGTCACGTGAGGTGACTTGCGAAATATCGGTTCTCATGGCTACGTGAAGTGCACCGATCTCCTTGGCCAAGTCGGTAACGACATTGTTCATAATCCCGTATATCCAAGAGGAGAAAACTGCAACTACAAGAATCGGCAGCGGTTCGCACCACGCAGGTAACTAACGGGGGTATGTGAGCCGGTGGTTCAGAAAGCAATGGCAAACTTTTTTTTTTTTTATTTGCATATCCTTTACAGGACATCGATGTCAACAGCAGCATATTTCAGCTGTCTAGTTTGCCATTGCTTTCTGAGCGGCCGGCTCAGTTATCCCGCAAGTCACCAGGGGGGGGGGGGGGGGGGAAGGGGGGTCGAACCGCCTCCAGCTCTCGCCCGCTACGAGACTGCGTGATAAACGGGATTACGGAGAAAGTGTTGTAACCCCTCGGCCAGAGAGACCGGCTAATGGCAAACTACTGAACGTAAAACTTGCCTAGTACATCAACAGCAGCTGAAAAAATGCTGGTGTTGACTGCAACGTTCTGTAAGGGATATGCAACATAACAAACAACAACAGCAACACACACAAAAAAAAACGTGAAGTGCGCTAGATTGTGTAAATGGGTCCGTGCAATAAACCAGCGAGTGCCACTTTTCTGCCGGAGGTGGACCTTGATGAGATCACCTGACAGGGTGTATATGTTGGAGCTGGTAGAGTGTGGCACAAAGGGGGGGGGGGGGGGTGGAGAGAGTGAGAAAGGTGGAGAGAGAGGGGAGAGACAGGAAGAGAGAGGGAGAGGGAGAGAAGGCAGAGGGGGAGAGAGAGAGTGGAGAGAGAAAAAGTGGAGATACAGCGGCAGGAAAAAAAGAGGGAGGGAGGGGGAGAAAGTGAGAGGGGGAGAGGGGGAGGGCGAGAGAGAGGGGTAGTGATAGGGAGATAGACAGGCAGAGCGCGGGAGAGAGACAGAGAGAAAGGAGACAGCGAGAGAGGGGGGAACGGGGTGAGAGGGATAGAGAGAGAGAGAGAAAGAAAGAAGGAGGAGGGAGAGAAATAACGTGGGAGGGAGAAAGAAGGAGAGAGAATGAGAGCGACAAAAAGAGGAACAAAGAGAGAGGGAGGGAAAGAGAGATGGAGATAAAGAGGGAATGAGGGAGAGAGACAGAGAGAGATGGAGAGAGGGGAGAGACAGAGAGTGACACAGAGAGACAGAGAGAGAGGGAGCGAGAGGCAGAGAGAGAATGAGGAAGGCAGAAGGGGGTAGAGAAGAGAAGAGAGAAGAAGAAGAAGAAGAAGAAGAGAGAGAGAGAGAGAGAGAGAGAGAGAGAGAGAGAGAGAGAGAGAGAGATAGTCATTTATTTTTTGAGTTCACTCGTTTTGAACTCGAGTGTAGTCTACATACATGTTACTACTACTGCTAGTAATTGCTACTACTAGTGGGTGCACCGGACTGATTTTTCGGAAGGCTTAGCTTTCCTTATCACCAGTGTCCTTCGCCATCAGGTACTTGTAATTTATGTCCCCAAGTCAAGGACGAGAAGTCCACTTTTACGTCCAACTGACCGGTGTGTGGACAAAACCCACTCCGAAAACTAGAAGAGAAAGTTTAAGCGTGTTCTACCTCTCAGTCACGCCGGTTTCCGTCTAGTCATGTGAAATGAGATGATTAAGAGCAGGTCCGCATGGTTGAATGGATAAGAAAGCGTGTTCTTAAACATCTGGTGTGCTGATGCCGAGTTAAGCGGTTCAACCCCTACACCGGACAGCTGGACTAAAATGTTGACCTGTCGTCCTTGACTTGAGGACGTTAATTACAAGTTCCTCTAAAGTCGGATTGGGTTCGCCTGATGGCGAGGGATACAGTTAACAAGGAAAGCTAACCCAAACGCAAAATTCAGTCCATCACTACTATAAATAGTGTGCATGCTTGCTTGTGTTCGTTGGCTTGAGCTCCAACGCGAAGTCCTGTATGTCGGATGAAGGCATCCTGTTGTCCAACATCAGTGTGATGTCATATAGGACCTGAGTTTTGCGTGAGTATCCGTTGTCCCATGTCTGGCTTATTGGTGTGCAGACTAGTGGTTCCTCGCCGTACAGGCAGACACTCTCCAACTTCGGAGGAGATAGTGTGTATGGATTACGCTTGAAGTAAAAGGCAGCAGGGCTACCATGGTGGTCCGCGGCCAAGGTATTATGGAAGCGATTCGTAATCCCTTATACCCGGTATCGAAACACAGCGGTGCTGGCTTTTTTCGAAACAGGTATAGGTGCCGGTCGTTCAGAAAGCAATGGTAAACTACTGAAGTAAAACTTGCCCAGCAATCTCTTGTTGGGAGTCTCTGTGGCGAAGTGGTCAAGCCGTTTAACTCGTGCTCCGAAGGTTGTGGGTTCGATTCCGGGCCGCGTCCTTCGGTTTACGAGTTAAATGTTTCGGAGACTCCTGTGGGTCGTCGCTAAAAGCTACGGAGTTCGTGCTTCGTGCGACGCTTTCCGTGCTGCGGAAAGAGACCGAGCCATATGGGATAAAACCCGGTGCAATGAAGTCGACCCTGTCGACTTTTAAGCGACTTTTTGCCCAGGAATCACGAACAGCCAAAATGCTGAGGTTGGTTGCTACGTCCTGTGAAGGACATGCAGCTAAATTTATGTTTACCATGATGGTTGAATAAACAGTCAGCGCAAGCTAACTATCGTGTGAGCACCCAACTTTGTAAAATACGCCATGGCTTGTGCAAAAGTCCAACTCCTGGCCTTCACGTGGCGGGCCTGTTTTAACTAAAAGTAGAAGGGGCGGCAGCGTGTCTCTGGTGCCGTAAAAACAACCGGAATGCTCTAGATGAGTACGTACATACATACGCAGACACGTGTGTACGTGCCTACACATCTAAACTAGAGTAAGACCACAGTATGCTCTAGTAAAGGAAAGATGCTGATGACGAAGGCAACTAGTCAGGAGGCGCACTACAGAAATCAGGATGCCACGCAATTACGCAATGAAATATAAATGACTCAATGAGAACGCCCAGGAATATCCAGATGAGCTGGGCTCTAAGACAATAGGTGGAGTCTCTCAGGGGGTCAAGTCGGACACAGAACATGTTTAATTTTGTGCTACTACACATGGGTGTAAGAGAAAATGTGCCAGCTGACAGACTTGCGGGCCGGGCTACTGTGGGAAACGGACAGGCAATGGTCCGGAATAGTATAGAGACTGCCGTCAGAGAGTCAAGGCGATTAAAGGAATCAAGAGATGACTGCGAATCTGCAACTATGACCTGGCTGCGAGAACACCAAGTCAAAATGGGCGACGCCAGACAGGAGCGCTATGCATGAAGCTAAAGCAGAATAGTTATATCACACAGAACTGGTGTAGTAAAAAAAAAAGTCGCTTAAAAGTCGACAGGGTCGACTTCATTGCACCGGGTTTTATCCCATATGGCTCAGTCTCTTTCCGCAGCGCGGAAAGCGTCGCACAAAGCACGAACTCCGTACCTCTAGCGACGACCCACAGTAGTCTCCGAAAAATTTCACTCGTGAACCGAAGGACGCGGCCCGGAATCGAACCCACAACCTTCGGAGCCCGAGTCAAACGGCTTGACCACTGTAATAACACATAGACAGTTGTTACTTGCAACAAGCAGTATATGTAATAACATGTAAACAGTTGTTACTTGCAACAAGTAATGTATGTAAAACAAGAACTGGTATAGTTACCTCAGGCACACGCTGGGGGAAGTGCTGATGATGAGATTGGAGCACTTATGGATGAATGGGCCGATGTGAAGTGAGGATACTTGGTGCGCTGTTTAGCTTACATATATTGCTTGTGGCAAGTAACAAATGTCTATGTGTTATTACACACATTGCTTGTTGCAAGTAACAACTGTCTATGTGTTATTACACACATTGCTTGTTGCAAGTAACAACTGTCTATGTGTTATTACACACATTGCTTGTTGCAAGTAACAACTGTCTATGTGTTATTACACACATTGCTTGTGGCAAGTAACAACTGTCTATGTGTTATTACACACATTGCTTGTTGCAAGTAACAACTGTCTATGTGTTATTACACACATTGCTTGTTGCAAGTAACAACTGTCTATGTGTTATTACACACATTGCTTGTTGCAAGTAACAACTGTCTATGTGTTATTTTATTATTAGAAGAAGCTTAATGCATATGGACTACGCGTGAGTTCAAAACAAGCGAACGTCAGATAATATGTTTTATATTGTTTACGTTTCAACAGCTTTACCGCAGTTCATATAATTGTCTTCATTGGGTAAATCAGTTTGCTGTTCCTGTGCTGGCGAAGTTTCTCTATCCACAACGCCATGCTGTCACTTTTTGTTGTTTTCGCTCGTTCGCTTTGATCTCAAGCGTAACCCACACACGTGCTACTACACTGAACTAATTTGTAAACAATATAAAATGGCACAAAGTAGTGCAGCTTTACATAACAGAGTTAAGACACATGCAGAACGTTGCGGCGATTAGCCTTCATCAGCAAACAAACACATTCACAAACACAACACACAGTCAAGGAGATCTCCTGTGACTACATCAAAAGGTGACGACAGGACGAGAAGAACAAAAGCATGGAAAAATGGAAGCAATGAAGAGAAAATGAGAATTGAAAAAAATGTTAGTTGAAGAAAATGTTTAATTGAAAAAAAAAATGTTAACCCGAATGATTCTTGCGTGTGTGTTAGCTTTCCTGATTACCATCACGTGAACCAATGAGGGCTAATCGCTGCAACGTTCTATATGTGTCTTATATGTAAAGCTGCACTACTTTGTTTCATTTTATATTGTTTACACTTTCACAGCTTTACCGCAGTTCCACCAAATTTTATTCATATTGAACTAATTTGTGCGTGTTGGTTAACCTTCCCTATTATCTGTGCCCTCATCATCAGGCGAACTCACTCCGACTTTTGGGGTACTTGTAATTTAGGTCCCTATATCAAGGACGAGAAGTTATGCTTGCTTGCTTGCTTGCTTGTGTTCGCTGGCTGTGAACTCCAGCGTGAAGTCCTGTATGTCGGATGGATACATCCTGTTGTCCAACATCAGTGTGATGTCATACCGGACCTAAGGGTTGCGTGAGTATCCGTTGTCCCATGTCTGGCTTATTGGTGTGCAGACTGGTGGTTCCTCGCCATGCAGGCAAATACTCTCCGGCTTCGGAGGAATCATCGATCCTACTGATCTTAGCCAGGTCTCCAAAGGGACCTGTTGCCCAGGACGCACGACGTGGACGTGTCATCAGGTCTTGGCCAGTGTCGTGTCCTCCTTTAAAGTGTCGTCCCTGGAGTGAAGAGAGTCAACACCCACATTATAATATTTTTTTCCCTATCAATATCCTGGAGAATCCACCAGCTTCCGTCCAACACACTCCATCAGCCCGTGGATACCTTTTCCTATCACTCTCTCACTGTCGTACTATGCCCCCTCTCATACTTCCCCAACGCAACATACTCAACAACTCTTGCTTCTAAAAATTAATAAAGATTAATTTATTAAAAGAAAAGTGTAACGTATATGAGACGTGTATGCGAAGAAAATGCGTGATGTGTTCTATAATGGGTGTATGATCGGACTTTCAGATAATAGCATAGTCAGTTATACATTGCAAGGGCACACCACAGCACATTAAATCATAACCAGTGCACCTCACCCAGTGTCGAAATCCTCTTGCCGGATACTGACTGTCATCTGTAGCCACCTGGTAATCCATCTTCATGATCATCCGAAATAGATACTGTTTGTAAGTACAGATTGATTACGGACTGGTTGCAAACTAACTTTGTAAGTTCCTATCGGTCCTAAATAATGCACAAATCCTTTGTAGTGTATTTAGGTTTTACTGTTAATGTTTCTACACTTGATCCTAACTAGTGTTCATATAGGTTCAAGTATATGTCCTATGTAATATTACACTGGAATCTAGCACACGATGTGACTTATCCGTTAATGTTCTCGTTCCTTAAACAATGTTTGTCTGATGTGTGATATATCAACAATCATCACCCATCCTATGTGAACCATACCACTCAGGAGTCGTTATATTGGCTGGCTCTTCTGGGCCATGCCATGGTGAACCCTTCTGAGTATGAGTCCAGCGTAAACATATACCATCTTTCTTCTCGAACGTTATTCCTTTTCCGTAAGAATCATTTTAGAGTCCAACTGGTGGTCGTCCAATTGGAGTGCACTTCTTCAAAACCAGTGTTGAGTTTCCTAGTAACTGGTGGGGAACCTGTGGGAAAACCAACACAACATGTGAGAGCACTAGTCACTGATCCTACCGGCTGGGTGTAAGCTTACTACCCTGCTCTGTTATTTTTCAGCTAACTACTCTGTGAGAGAGCCTTATAGCTTCTCACCTACGTCCGAATCAGGCTATGATAAGGAAAGACCAATAAACAGAGTGCAACCTCAGTATTCTATTCACCCTAGCAGAGCCAATATCACTATTCTACTCTAACTAGTTTTCCACTAACAGTGCTAATCATCACACTATAGTTTTAACAAGGCTACAGTCTATATTAATTAGAACTAATAGACTATATTGACTACCTTATGCAAAACCGCCTCATTCCCGGGATGACTACTACACTTTGCCATAACGACACATGCTAGTTAATCTTAAATTAATCTAACACTGTAGAGCTCTCCCACAAACACGTCCATCATAATCCACGGTTTTGGTCAACTCCCCATCTCCAATCATGGTTTATGGCAAAACCTAAAATTGGTCACGTGACATGGTTGACGTCCTGCAGGTGTTATTTGGGCATATCATCCATTGTCAAGAATCCCTTTTCCCTGGCTTAGTCACTGTCAAAGTTGTCATCACTTGTTTAGATTCCCAAAACAAGCCAGCGAGTTCCTGTATACTCCCAACAACAGTTGCCAATAACAAGCCGTCAATCTTCTGTCGACTGGTGACAATCACCGCTGCCATTTCTGTTTGATGTCTGGAAACTCTAATGACAGACGGACTGTTTCTTCCGAGCTGAGTACTTCCGCTTCCAATCAGACTTGTTTATAACCTGTCAAAGCGATGTATGGACTCATCTCACTCACTTCCAAATGTTCCCCTGTTGTCGACCCAATGTAACCCCGTGCAGCTGCAACTATTTACCGTCCTGGGGTTTAACATCCGATTTGTTTATACTGTTAGTTAAAATAGTTGTCGCTGGCAGATAGTCCGTTTAATCAGCAAGCCTCTATAATAATCAACTGGTTAAACCCAAGGTTTTATTTTGTGACAGCCAGTATAGATCCCGGCCCTGGTGCCTTGGAAACACCTCTGCGTCCCACGAGAAGTTATGATACTGCTCTTGTGAAAGTTGACCAATTCTGCTTCTCGTTTTGTTTGACTGGCAGACTGTCTCTGTATAACATTACTGCAGGTCCGCCAATCACATTTCTTATCGTTAGTGTGATAGCAATTAAGGCCCTGCCTACTGACAATACTTGTCTTGTGAATTTTTAAACACACTCGACCACGGGCCAGGAATCACTGACTAATCTTGTCCGGTCACATAAATAATCGAATACCGAATGGGTTAATCTTAACTATTAGAATACCACTCTCCGTTTTAAGTCGGGAGTGATTTTTATTTGTATAAAACAAAAATACAGGAAGTGACGTCAGATTGGCAAATCATTGCCAGATTTCGATCTCGATTGCTAATGACAGGTCACTTTCCGCACACACAGTCTTCATCAGCGAAAGATCTATTTCTTTGTGTATTCTTTGTGCACATATTTATCCATTACAGCTAGAAAAGTATACTCAGACACACACAGATTTACATACACACATGCACACACATATAGAGAGTTAGTTAGTTAGTCGCATATCCTTTATAGGACGTCGCAATCAATCCCAGCATTGTGTTTGTTAACAGCCTCCCGTCTCTTGTGCTGTCAATCTTCATATAGTCCGCGCCGTGTGGCATTAGTGATCATGTCTGTCCTCACTCTTCTGTCTCATATACTGTCAATCATTTCTGATACCGACGTTTCCCTATGCCATGACGTAAACTGTTCAGTTTTCTTGTGGTCCCTCCTTGCCTCTCTTCCCATCCAACTTTCCCGTTAAGGCGACATACTCCAGCCTTTCTCTTCTCATGGCATGCCCAAACTTTCTGATGATGCGAGTAACCAGTTCTCTTGTGAGTTAACTTCTTTTAAAATATCTTTATCGCTCTTTCCATCCGTCCAGGGTGTTCTCATCGTTCATCTAAAAAAAAAAAAAAAAACCATCTCCGCAGCTTCCAAATAATTCCTCACCTGTCTTATAATTATCCATGAATCGCTCCCGTACATCAAGACTGGCGCAATATAGTTTATTCTAACATTCAGTACAACACGTACACGCCTTTATCTGTCGGTCTGCTAAAAAAATGCCGTTAGTTCGCGTCCGTACAAGAAAGACTGGCTCAATGTATTTTATGTACGGTAAAAGACGTACACATCTTGTTTTGCTTGTCTGCTAATTGTCCATGACTGAATTCCATTTTAAAAAAAAGACTGGCTCTATTTTGTGGTAACATTCGGTAAAAGCTCGGAAAGCTGAAGAAGAAGAAGAAGATTCGGTAAAAGCGTGCACATCTTTTTGCTGGTCATTCAACTAAATTTACTCCTCGAATCTTACGTCATATCACGTGACTTTCCAGAGGTGTTGTTGAAAGTTGTTTACTGTCGTGCTACGAGGGAAAACACAGTTTAACGTAAAATGCTGGCAGAGAACTGAACAAACAAGACACACGCATAATGGAATTTTCAGACCAATATCTTTGTCAAACAATCGGGGACAAAAGGCTAAGAAAACATCACACGGCTGTTTGAATGATGTTTGACATGGTGTTTGATTTGTTTATGCTGTTTTTGTTGTCGCTGATAACGATTTCAGTTGAAACGCTGTATTGTGTACGCCTTCTTGTTTGTCGAGGTAGGTCAAGTAAGAAAAGGACACTTTTATACCTCTTAAAGAGTATATATTATATGATTCATTCATCATTGTAGGCAGTAGGTAGTCATGTTTCGCCATCTCACTCAATCATGGAGTCGTGGATCAGGTCCGTGTTCTTGTCGCGACATACCACGTGGCCAAACCATTCAGGTTCAAGTTGTATTTACTTCTCTGTCTTCTTCTTATTCTTTTCTCCTCGATCTTGCCAGTTGTCACCAAGTTCTAAATTTATTTCTTCTCATAACGTGTCCAAACATCCGTGACTGTGTAATTTTTCTAATCAGTGTACGATTTTATTTGTTTCTTGTAGGACTTGGTCATTGTTGTTGTTTTTTTTTTTTTGACTGTCCATGGTATTCTTTGCATGTTGAGTATATGGTGCTAGTGTGATATTTATAAACTTCCACTCGGCAGTCGATGGGTGAAGTAGTGAATATCAACCCTGCTGCCTGGGGTCACCGCGGCTGAATAGATAAGAACGAGCGTTCTTAAACATCCAGTGTGCTGATGCCGAGGTAAGGGGTCCAAACCCTACGCCGGACAGCTGGACTAAAATGTTGACTTCTCGTCCTTGACTTCGGAGACGTAAATTACAAGTACCTCTGACGTCGGAGTGGGTTCGCGTGATGGTGATTCGCACTGGTAACAGGTAAAGCTTATCCACACACAAAATTCAGTCCAGTGCTACTAGAAGTAGTGTGTATGGAATACACTTGAGTTCAAGGTCAGCGAGCACACACAAAAGACTCCTAGCTGCCTTGACTTCCTAAGACATTTCCTGGTACCACGGCTTGCTCCACGTGGACTCTCAAGACCCTCTCTCGGTGGAGATTTGAGCACACGACCGTCGGACCGCCAGGCAAGCATGCTAGCCATCGCTCTACCGCCAAGGAACTCCTCGTGGTGAAGTGGTTACGATGTCTGCCTCTCAACTCCGAAAGTTTGTGGGTTCGATTCCGGGCTACGTCGTTCGGTTCACGAGTGCAATTTTCTCAGAGACTCATGGGGGTCGTCGCTGGAGCTAGGGAGTCCGTGCTTTGTGCGAGGCTTTCGGTAGGTCGCCTTGTGGAAAGAGACCATGCCTTGTGGGGTAAAACGGCTGCAACGAAGTCAATCATCTGGCATTTTAAACCCTGCTTGTGACATACTAGGCAGTTATTATGTGCAGTAGTTTGCCATGGATTTCTATACGACTGATACCTCATACCATGGACATAATGCAAAGGGGTCTGACTCCAAATCTCCCCCAGCTGAGTTCAAACCCTCCACCCTGTATGAATGGGAACATGTGAAATGCGTTCACTGCCTAACGACCACAGCGCCGTGTCTAGATAATGTACATGTCTCAGACCTATGCTATTATTAATTGAGCTGGAGGCTAACACGCTCGCCCGCCAGCACGGTGGTCGTGTGGTCAAATCCCCATAGAAGGGGACTTTAAAAGATTGAGCTGCGCTCCCAGATCAGGTCAGCATAAAATGAGTGCCAGCAAATACCTTGTGAAGCGAAGGCGGCCTTGGTGATACTGGAGCAAAGATGGTCTATACAAGTTACAGCTAGGAGCTTATGTCCTGTTCGCCGCAGGGAATATAAAGGGGTCTTTCTTTATTTCTTTGTTGTAAATGGTATTGTCTTTCTTTGTCGAAATGGTGTAATTGTCTTTCTTTGCTTTAAAGGTGTTATTGTCTTTCTTTGTTATAAATGGCGTTATTGTCTTTCTTTGTTGTACATACTACTAGTGTCTTTCTTTGTTGATATTGGTGCTATTGTCTGTCTTTGTTTATGATGGTATTGTTTTATTTCTTTGTTTTAAATGGTGCTTTGTTTTCCTGTGTTGTAAATGGCGCTATTGTCTTTCTTTGTTTAAATTGCGCTATTGTCTTTCTTTGTTGTAAATGGTGATATTGTCTTTGTTGTAAATGGTGCTATTGTCTTTGTTGTAAATGGTGCTGTCTTTGTTGTAAATGGTGCTGTCTTTGTTGTAAATGGTGCTGTCTTTGTTGTAAATGGTGCTATTGTCTTTGTTGTAAATGGTGCTATTGTCTTTGTTGTAAATGGTGCTATTGTCTTTGTTGTAAATGGTGCTGTCTTTGTTGTAAATGGTGCTATTGTCTTTGTTGTAAATGGTGCTATTGTCTTTGTTGTAAATGGTGCTATTGTCTTTGTTGTAAATGGTGCTATTGTTTTTGTTGTAAATGGTGCTATTGTCTTTGCTGTAAATGGTGCTATTGTTTTTGTTGTAAATGGTGTTATTGTCTTTGTTGTAAATGGTGCTATTGTCTTTGTTGTAAATGGTGCTATTGTCTTTGTTGTAAATGGTGCTATTGTCTTTGTTGTAAATGGTACTATTGTCTTTGTTGTAAATGGTGCTATTGTCTTTGTTGTAAATGGTGCTGTCTTTATTGTAAGTGGTGCTATTGTCTTTGTTGTAAATGGTGCTATTGTCTTTTTTGTAAACGGTGCTTTGTCTTTGTTGTAAATGGTGCTATTGTCTTTCTTAGTTGTAAATGGTGCTATTGTCTTTATTTGTTTACAATGGTATTATTTTCTTTCTTTTTTGTACATTGTGCTATTTTCTTTCTTTGTTTATAATGGTACTGTTGATTTCATTGTTGTAAATGTTACTATTTTATGTCTTTATTGTAAATGGGGCTATTTTATGTCTTTGGTGTAAATGGTACTATTTTATGTCTTTGGGAGTCTCTGTGGCAAAGTGGTCAAGCTTTGGGGGTCTCTGTGGCAAAGTGGTCAAGCCTTCTGGCTCGGGATCCAGAGGTTGTGGGTTCGATTCCAAGCAGCGTCCTTAAGTTCACGAGTGCATTTTTCGGAAACTCCTGAGGGTCGTCGCAGGCGCTACGGAGTTCTTGCTTTGTGCGACTCTTTCCGCGGCGCTGTGGAAAGAGACTGAGCCGTATGGGATAATAACGCGGTGCAATGAAGTCAACCCTGTGGACTTTTAAGCGACTTGTTTTTTTTTTTAATTTTCTTTTATTGTATGTTTTTGTTGTAAGTAGTATTATTTTCTCTCTTTTATATAAATGGTATTATTTTCTTTATTTGTTATAAACGTATGATTAAAATGTAAAAAGTAAAGGACCAATTTTACAAGCCTAGGGGAGTATTTGGTAGTTGGTGTTAGTCCCATATCTGCATAGACCAACCCGCACTCGGGGGCTGATGTGGTCAATATCAAGCCGGCCGCCATCACTTCCCAAGACATTTTCTGGTACCCATTTTAGGTTCCATTGATCCAAATCATCTTTAACCCTCCGCCCCTATGTGGATGTGAACCCATGACCATTAAGCTGACAGGCCAGCTTGCTAGCCACTGTGCTCCTTGAATTCCCCACTATTACAATATCTGAGTAAGAATTCTCTCCGTATTCCACAGTTGTGAGTTCAGGTGGATTATAGACCTGCCTAAGGGTGACACCCTACTCGGGAGTTTATAGCTGAAATACTATATAGAACTTGTTTTGCTCTATGGTAGTAAATATTGGAACAAATTAGGAAGAACTTAGAAGCAAGAGATGTGGTTCCTGAGACGAATGTTGCGAATTCCTTGGACTGCCAGAGTAAATAATGACGATTACCTGAAAGGGCTAATGAAACTAGAAGACTATATACAACTGCGAGAAAGAGACACGTGGCTGTCTTTGGTTATTAGATGAGACGAGAAGCATTGGAGACCATCGTGACAACTGGAAAGATCCGTGGGAAAGGAGGCAGAGGCAGACTTAGAGAAATGATGCTGGATGGACTGAGGCAGTGGCATGGAGGAATATCAGCATCAGAATTGATCCAAAGCATTAATGACCGAGATCAGTGTATAAAACCAAATCTTCTAGTGACGTTTCTTGATTGTGTACTAACTATACATTATTTGATGCAATATGTTAGAAGTGGTTTTGTGTAATTGATTCTAATTATTTTACTCTATGTTGTGTGGTATCTGCAGTAAGTACCTGACGAAATGCAGCGAAATGTGCCAGGCAATAAATCGTATTATGTATGTTTTGTGTCTTCGTTATTCTAATTAGCAACAGTTCTTTATCTAACTTCCAATAAAAAAGACTTATTGCGTGCGATGTTTGTTTGTCCTATTCTGCAATAAACAGGGGGTGCGGGAGGGGGGAGGGAAAGAATCTCTAGAAGCTTTAGAGGTGTGGTTTTTAGAAGAATGTTGAAAACTCATTGGACAGCCAAATTTAGCAATCTGGGCATTTTGAGGAAACATCGCATACATCAGAAAGAAGCAGTCATCAATTTTATTTCCGGCCGGGGGGGGGGGGGGGCATATTATGAGAAGACAAAAACTGGAACATGTTGTGGCAACCAGACAGATTTGTAGTAAGAGAGATAGGGGAATCCTTGACAGTCTTGTGTCATGACACGGAAAAGAATCAACACACGAATTGATCCATGCCGTCGGAGATCGCAATATACGGAGAAGCATGATCGTCAGCCGGCAAGGCACCGGATGATATTGATGATTCTGCAATAATTAAAGCACTCAAATCGGTGTACTTACCTGAATATTCCTACAGAAGAATCGCAGTTCTTAAAGAAACGCGCGTACACAAACCAATATCCACTCAGATGAATAAGCGCAGACGAGAAATCATCACCTGCAGCAGACTTCGATTCAGACCAGAACTCCACGACTGGTGGGAACCAAGCAGTTCTTTGGTGAGAGAGTTCCCGCGAGCAGGTCCAGCCGAGCCTGTCAGTGGGTAGAGGATTGAACTTAATGCCAGCAGATACCTCCAGCCGTAATGGTGTAGTGGATGCAGCGATGCTGAGGGTTCTCTGACGCATTGAAGTCGGATCATCATTTTATCAGTTCCGTTCTTCTTCTTCTTCTTCTTCTTCTTCTTCTTCTTCTTCTTCTTCTTCTTCTTCTTCTTCTTCTTCTTTCTTCTTCTTTTTCTTCTTTCTTCTTGCTCTGCCTCCTCCGCATTCTTCTACATCTTCTTCTTCGTCTTATAGTCCGTGCCATGTGGCGCTAGTGCCTCATATGTCGCCAGATGTTTCTAATACTAATGTCCCTCAATGCCATGATGTCAAACTTCCCTGCCCAGCATCATCTATCGTTACTTGATGAAACGTGTACTTCAGCCAGCTGTGTCCTGTACGGAGTCTGATGGTTGTTGCCTGCTCTCTTACGTCGAGCTGGAAAGAATGATTTTTCTGGTGACCTGTACGCTCCGATTCCTACTTGGTTGTTCAATTGTTCTGATGAACCTCTTACCTTCTCATAGGTAATGTCAGTATCAGGCTGAGGTTGTCTACCGCGTTACTCTGCCAGGCTGTCAGCCTCTTCGTGTCCGAATACGTTACTTTATCAGAGTATCCATTGTAGTATAACCCTTTTGGATTTCTGACAAAGTCCATGGCGTGCTGTTAGATCTGCTATTTCTGCACTGTTTCTGCTCTTCGGTTTTGAAGCAACTGACTTCACACCTGTGGATCGAGCTGTGTGCCTCTTTTTATGTTCCTATGTCAACAAGATTACTGCTGCAGTTTTCAAGGCCTCAATTTCTGCTCTGAAGTTACCTGAGAACTGCCAAGTTGCCACTGACTGTGTTCTTCTTTGCACGATGTTTTAGATTCAGAAGAACCCATCCACCTCAATTTTCTGTTGAGTGTTTTGATGATGTTTCTATGTTATGTATGAGCCCAAGTGCTGCCCGTGTGCTGTTCTTATATGTTATTTATGGCTGTTTTTCGGGTTTTTTCTGTTTTTGATTCATTCTGAGAGTTCTTTTTCTCAAAGCAGGAATGATGTCCGTTTCTTCAGTCTCGCCTTGTTGTCTCCAAGCTGGAAATCTGCTTTCTATGTTAATGGGTTGTTATGTTTTTTATTTATTTGTTTGTTTGTTTTAGGTGTTCACTCGTTTTCAACTCAAGCGTAGTTCATACACATGGTACTACTTCTACTGTACTGGACTGATTTTTGCGTGTGGATTAGCTTTCCCAATTACCAGTGTTCCTCGCCATCAGGCGAACTCACTCCGACTTCAGATGTACTTGTAATTTACTTACCCAAGTCAAGGACCAGAAGTCAACATTTCAGTTCTACTGACCGGTGTAGGGTTTGAAGTTTGGCTGTTGACATACTGTGTACAAAGAGCGTTGAAGTGCTATATAAAACCTATACCGTTATATGCACGTGAAGCATGAACAATAAGTAACATGATGGGAAACATCAACCGACATTGGAAATGTGATTTCTGAGGAAAATGCGAACAATACCATGGACAGACTGAAAAACCAATGAGCAAGTCCTACATTAAACTAATGAAAACCGTAGATTAATTAGAGAAATTAGGCATAGACAGTCAAGGCTTTTGGGGCAAGTTATGAGAAGAAATAAAGTGGGGGGGGGGTGTGGGGGGATATTGAGCGACAACAGGCAAGACTGATGGGAAAATAGCAAGGGGGAAGGTCGATAGATAATTACCTGGATGGCTTGAATACATGGTATAATCGAGACAAGAACACGGCGCTGATCTACGACTCTGGTGATCGTGTCAGATGGCAAATCATAAGTGCATACGTGTATCAGCACGCCACATATCTGTTATCTCTTGGGTATCATTCTTGCATTCCTGACAAGTCCATAGGCGCTCAGCATATGCAACAGCGTCCGGCGGCTAATAGTGCCAGTTATATGTTTGTTGACGAGGTCCCTCGTTCTCCCAATGTGCTTTTCGTGTCTGGCCATGTCAGTTGTAACTCCCAAGTCTCTCATTCTGGACAACTATGAGGATTCACTGGCGTCAAAGTCCCCCGCTCTCGACATTTCTCTAAGGGTATTAATAACATCGGGATGATCTCCGGGCTGGCCATCTGCAGGCACGTGATAATGTTGTTGAGTATGAGATGTGTCCACATTTTTCTTTCTGCAGATTCTACAAAGTATTTTTTTAAAACGTTAAGTCTTTTTCCCCTCAAGATACTTATACATGCGATTCATGCGTTGGTCTGTCTGTCTTTCTAAAGTCTAACTTAACACTGAATTAAATTTGACTTGTACATAATTGGTCACCTAAAATTTGATATGACAACCGATTAATGTGAAAACAAGCACATAGACAAACAAACAAACAAAGAAACTTTATTCTCAAAGGGTCACAAATTGGGCACTCAGGCCCGTCTTACATTCGGCCCTTCCAATCACTCTTTTTTTGTTCATCATTGTGCATGTTACATTCACATAAAATAAAATAATGTCAAATGAATTGATACACAACAAACTAGAGTCTAAGTCCACATAAACAACATGCCGGGGAAAAATCTTTGAAAATTATGTAAAAACATAATAAAAACTAAGACAAATATCAATGAAACAAGTAAGAATAACAAGGGAGAGAGGAAGGGCGGGTTTATACCTAATATATAATCATTAACAACAGGCGTCGGTGCTGCCTACTTTCTGTTAGCGCCGAATGTTGAGTGGCGCTTACAAAACCCGACACTCCACATTGTGCCAACGGCTTTGGGTGCATGAGCGCAATTGGGAGTGACAAGTCTTACTTTAGTGCGAGGAAATGTAACATTACGACTAAATATAATGACATGGCAGACCAGGCCCTAAGCCCTGGTAGACTACTAGTCCAGGATCGAAGCTCAAACAGAAAGACAAAAGATTGCTTTGCTGATCCGGCAGCTTCTGCAGCTTGGCTTGTTCCAGATGTATAGGTGTTACCTTTCCTCTGGAGTGAACTAGGCAGGCAGAGTGAGGGATCATGCTGCATGGGCAACACATGATCTCTACAGTTACACCCAGGCTTTGTGCTAAGGGGAGATAGTATAACTCCATTCCTGGACCTCGCCATGAGCTGTAATTGTTATGCCTTTTTTTTTTTTTTTTGGAAGCACAATGTAACAAATTATCGTCTGGTAAGACGGCAAGGTGCCAGTAGTAGTAGTATAATCAATGCCAGTTTGTTAAGCAGTGAAGGATAGGTTTGGGCAAATCATTGCCAGGATTACCTGTAAACTCAGGTTAAATATCACATTTGTTGCAATGTGCCAGGATTACCTGTAAACTCAGGTTAAATATCACATTTGTTGCAATGTGCCAGGATTACCTGTAAACTCAGGTTAAATATCACATTTGTTGCAATGTGCCAGGATTACCTGTAAACTCAGGTTAAATATCACATTTGTTGCAATGTGCCAGGATTACCTGTAAACTCAGATTAAATATCACATTTGTTGCAATGTCCTCTTTTTCTTGCACCTCTTTCGCTCTCGCTCGTCTTTATTTACAACCATCTACTTTCTTCACTATCAGTTTTCTTCTCTCTTCTCACTTATTGTTTTACCTTCGCTCTGTCTCTCTTTATCTGTCTTTCTGTCTCTCTTTTTTATTTTGTCTCTTCAATTATCTTGCTGTTTAATGCAAATTTATTTTCCACATTATCTGATTTCTCCTTTATCACACATTCACCCACTGACGCACTCAAGCAATCACTCACCAATTAACGTACTCATTCACCCACTCAATTACTCACGCAATCACTCATGTAATCACTCAATCACTCACTCGCCCACTAACGATCGCTCTCTTTCTCTCTTACTTCCAATAACACTATCTGCTCCCTCTTTCTCTCCACACGTATATATATATATATATATATATATATATATATATATATATATATATATATATATATATATATATATACGTGTGGAAAGAAACAACAAGCAATTATGTACAGACCAGATGGAAACAGAGGAAGAGGCCGACCACGTAAACATTAGACGGAGGGAATAGCAGAGTCCATGGGAATGTCGATATATGAAGCCCATAATCGGGCACTCTCACGATGTTTATACTTCATCTCGACACTGCAAGGTACAAGAGAAACATGATGAGATGAGATTATATATATATATATATATATATATATATATATATATATATATATATATATATATATATATATATATATATATATATATATATACACACACACACACACCAAATGAACTAATTAAAGCAGCAAGAGAAGTAGGAACAGCTTGGCTACATAGACTATTCAACCATGTTTGGGTAGAACAACAGACACCACGAGACTGGGGAAACGCCATAATTATTCCAATTTGGAAAAACAAAGGCAGCAAAAGAGACTGCACACAATACAGAGGCATTTCACTGTTGAGTAATACTGGGAAAATATTTTGCAAAGTTCTTGAAAAAAGATTACGAACTACTTTAGAACCCCAGCTAAGCGAAACACAACTTGGATTTAGGAAATACAAAGGATGCACAGATGCCATTTTTGCTCTTAGACAACTTATAGAAAAATCAATCGAATTCAATGAAACAATCTATTTAGCCTTTGTCGACCAAGAAAAGGCATTCGATAGAGTAGATAGAAACAAGCTGTGGGAAATCCTTAAACAATATGGAGTGAGTACACATCTAACAAACCTATGTAGTAGTTTATACAACAACAGTGAATGCATAGTGAGAGCAACTGGAGGACACTCAAAACCCTTCACCATAAGATTTGGAGTATGACAAGGTTGTGTCCTGTCCCCTCTCTTGTTCATAACATATATAGACAACATATGTAAAGAAACCAGCCAAGCAGAGATAGCAAGAATACCGCTTGACGAGAACACAGAAAAACCATCTGCAAATCTAACCATTAGAGAACTCCTGTTTGCGGACGACCAAGCACTAATAGCAAAATCAGAAGCTGAATTACAAGACCACATGAATAGTCTAAACGAACTGTGTAGGGAACATAACATGAAAATTAGCAAAAGCAAAACAGAGGTAATGACTATAACTAAAGAAGAACAAACAACAACAATTCACCTAAACGAACATCCCTTGAAAAAAGTAAAGAGTTTCAAGTACCTAGGAAGTATAATATCATCAAATGGCAGATCAGAAGACGAGATCGAAAATAGGTGCAATAAGGCAAATCAACTCATTGGACAAATGGCACCAATACTAAAGAACAAACATGTATCAATAACTACTAAGAACGCACTTTACAACACAATCTTCCTACCAACTCTATGCTACCAATGCCAGACCTGGACAATGACAGAAAAAGAGAAAAGAAAAATCACAACAGAAATGAGGTTCCTGAGAAGAATACTCAACGTATCAAGAAAAGATAAGATCAGAAATGAAGAACTCAGGACTAAAGTGGGGGTTAAAGTTTTTTTTAAGCATATCCTTTACAGGACTTAGCTGTCAACACCAGCATCTTTCAGCTGTATGTTGATCTCTCGGCAAGATTACGCTCAGTAGTTTGCCATTGCTTTCTGAGCGGCCGGCTCAGTATCCCGCAAGTCACGAGCGGGGGTCGAACCGCCTCAGCTCTCGCTCCGCTACGAGACTCTGCGTGATAAACGGGATTACAGAGAGAAAGTGTTGTAACCCCACAGCCAGAGAGACCGGCGGGGGTTAAAGTAGCACTAGATTTTATTAGAAAGCAGCAAGTCAAATGGTTTGGCCATGCAAGTAGGTTACCAGTCAACAGCATGCCACAACCAGCAATGATGTACAGACCAGATGGAAACAGAGGAAGAGGCCGACCACGTAAACGATGGACGGAGGGAATAGCAGAGTCCATGGAAATATCGATATATGAAGCCCATAATCGGGCACTCTCACGATGTTTATACTTCACCTCGACACCGCAAGGTACAAGAGGAACATGATGAGATGAGATGAGATTTTATATATATATATATCCACCCACCTCTCTCTTTACTCCATATAATTTCGTGGCCTTTTCAATCCACACCAGCCCGACCACCAACCCCCTCACACACACGCACCTAACGATTCCCTCGTTCCTTTCTCGGCTAGAACCAAGAACTACCCCAACTCGCGAGTCAATATACGATATACGACAAGAATAGACGGGGCATTGACAGCAATATATTCGCGGAGACGTAGACAATATTGTCTCTGTCCTGTCTCTGGTATGTGCCGTCACAGACTCCCGGGCACTCCACTAGTGTGTTAATAACCTAGGCTGTTTTGTTTAAACCCCGGATGATTAGAAGTTGAAACCTATTTGTTTGTGTGTGTACCTATGTTTTCTTCTTCTTCTTCTTCTTCTTTCGTTCGCTTGAAATATGTCTATATCTGCAATGTCGTCTCTTGCATGAATTGAACTGTTTTTTTTCAGTTCACACAGTGGTCCATAGAGTTTATCTTCCACCGTCGTCTCTCTAGGCCAGAAGGTTTGCCTAGATATGTTATATTTTGGGCAGTCTTGGAGTATGTGCTCTGCTGTCTGCGACGCCAATCCACATGTGCACATGGCTGTTTCACCAATCTTGAATTTTGTATACATGTGGTTGCGTAATCTATTGTGTCCTGTTCTGAGGCGCAGAATAATGACTTGTTCTGGTCTGTCCATAATGTGGTAGTCATCTTGAGCAGGTTTTGGTGGCTTTCTGACTGATTTGATCATTCTTTTCTTTTGGTGGTATGTAACGGGCACATCAGGCTGTTCCTCTTTGGCTCCTTCCTTAGCCAATTGATCAGCTCTGTCGTTTCCGGGTACTCCACAGTGGGATGGTATCCACTGTATGGTGACTTTATGCTGACTGCTAAGTTCAGAAAGTAGTGTCCTTAGTACTGGCAATTTCCCAGAGAGGAGCGCCTCGAGTACTGATTTTGCATCTGTTAGTAGCACCACAGGTTGTGTACCATTGCTGTTATTTAGTAATTTCTCTGTTGCTATCTTGATTGCCTCAATTTCGGCATCATAGTTATGGCAGTACTTTCCTGTCGGTACTCTGGCTGTGTCCCTAGTATTATTTGGGTATTCTATGTACACTCCCGCTCCTCCATTTCGAACAGCATTTTGTGCTGACCCATCTGTGTAGACTCGGATCCAGAGGTCCTGTGGGTATTCTTCATCAAGGAAGCTGAGAGTGGCTGTTCTGCGCTGCACACTGTTCTGTTCTTCCTTGTCAAATATTCCTCTCACTTTTGTCTGGATTTGTAATGATAGTCTATGCTCATCTTTCCATGGAGTTCGCTCTGGAATAGTTGTTAGGGGGATACAAACTGTGGGCAGATCAGTGGTTTCTCTGCAGAGTCGTTTGGCCTGGTGGATAAAACTACTTCTTTTCAACCGCCCCATAGCTAGGTTTTCAAATCTGTTCTTCATAGGGTGGCCTGGCAAGCTGAGGAACTTTTCTGCTTGTATTAGCGTTTTCGTATCTCTGCGCTCACTCAGTGCCTGTGTCCTCCCCATCTTCTCCATTTCCACTATAGGGGTTGATCTCATCCCTCCTGTGGTGACTCTAAGTGCTTGATTTTGCACCTTGTCCAGCTCTTGTAGTGTGGTATTTGATGCTGAACACCACGCAGTTGACCCATATTCCAGGTGTGGTCGTATGCTCTGTTGGTAAACTTTGCTAAGTATTTTCGTACTGGCTCCCCATGTGGTTCCACTTAGCTTTCTCAGGATGGCTATTTTCCTTCTGGCTTTTGCTACTGCTTTGTTGATGTGCTTTCTCCATGTCAGCTTGCCATCAAATGTTACTCCAAGGTATGTTGGTTCTTTATCTTCTCTTAGGGGTGTTCCATTTATCTGGATGATCCCTGCCTTTTGTTTTGGAGAGAGGGTAAATAGGGTGGTGCTGCACTTGTCAGTGTTTATGCTGACACACCATCTATTTGCCCATGCAGCAAATGTATCTACAGCTCTTTGTAGCAATCTGGTGGCCACTGATGCATATTCATTTGTGCTCCATAGAACCAGGTCATCGGCGTACATTGCCGCTTTAATTCCATGCGGTAGGTGAGCAACAAGATCATTGATGAAGATTAGAAAAAGTGTGGGGGACAAGACTCCGCCCTGGGGGACACCGTGACGCAGTAGTACTTTCTTGCTCTTGAGTCCGTCTATCTGTACTCGGGCTCTTCTGTTGTGCAAGTATGCTTTCACCCATTTGTACATTCTTCCATTGACTTTGCAGTTTCTCAGTTTCTTCATCAGACCTTCTTTCCAGACTTTGTCAAAGGCTTTCTTCAGATCTATCCATGCCGCAAGCACCAGCTTCTTCTCTTGGAATGCATCCTCAATTTCTTGAGAGAGGTAGGTTGTCTGATCTTCCGTAGAGTAGCACTGCCTAAAGCCAGCCTGCTGTGGCACAAGGATGTTTTTACTTTCAATGTACCACTGCAGTCTGTGATTGATGATGCGCTCCAGTGTTTTGCAGAGACAGCTGGTGAGGCTAATTGGTCTGTAGCTAGAGGCAATGGAACCATCTTTCCCTGATTTTAGGAGGGGTATCATGATTGCTTCTCTCCAGGCTTGTGGAACACTGCCTAAGGTCCAGCTGTTATTGAAGATCTGCAACAGCTTTGTTTTGGCCTCTGTTCCTAGGTTCCTGATCATTTCATTGGAGATACCATCAGCTCCTGGTGACTTTCTCATTTTCAGTTTTGATATGGCTAGCTCCAGTTCGCTGATTGTGATGGGTGCCTCCAGAACCTCATGTACTATTTCCTTCTGTCCTGTATGTTGTCGTTTCTCTCGAATCTCTTGTTGATTCTCTGGACTAATTTTGATATTGCTATCTTGTGCGAACGAGTCCGCAAAATGGTCAGCTGCTTGCTTTCTTGTTAAGATTTTTCCATCTTTATGTAGTGCAATTTTGGAGTTTCTCCCTGTGCCCTCGTCATTAAGCTGTTTTATTAGCTTCCACAATTTCCTTGTGTCTCTTTCAAAGTTCAGAGACTCCGTTTTCTCCTGCCAGCTTTTCCGTCTAGCCTGCAGCTTGGCCCTTTGAAATTTGGCTTTTGCATGCTGGAATTTATTGTGGTGCTCTTGGCTGGGTGTGGCCTCTGCTTGCTTTCTACACACTTCAACATCATTATGCAACTGTTCCAGTTCACTACTCCAGTAGGGTTTATATTGTTTACGGGCTCCTCTTGGTACTGTTTCTCGCGCTGCCTGTAGTATGCATTTCCCAAACTCTTCAACTGCTTTATTTATGTCTTTCTCAGTGTTCAGGTTTCTAACCAGTATGCTGGTGCGATGCTTGTACATTGCCCAGTCTGCTTTCTTGTAGTTCCACCTCGAGAGGGTGCTGCTTTCACTTACAAGCTCATTTTCTACGGTTAGAAAGACTGGCCGATGGTCACTGCCACCAAGTTGTTTCCCAACAGTTCGTGTAATGTTCCACTCCAGGTCTGGTGAATGAAAAGCCAGGTCAGGTGTAGTTGAAGAGTGCCATGATCTCGAGTAGAAAGTATGTGGGTCGGACGGCTTGTTAATCAACATGAATCTATTCTCATCTTGCCAGTCTTCCAGTCTCTCTCCTCTCTGGTCCATGTGATCATAGCCCCAGCTCTGCGAGTGGCTGTTGAAATCGCCACACACAATCATTTTTTCTTTTAGTGGTAGAGTGTCCAGTGCCTGTGGGCGGTCACTTGGACAGTAGTAATTGATCAGATGTAGATCTGTATTACCTGTCTTAAGTTTAAGTGTCTGATACTCAGCCCCTTCCATGTAGACTTTGATTTGGGAAGCCATGATGTTATTTCTTACAAGGGTCAGTATCCCACCTTTTCGCCTGTTCTTTCGGTCAGATCGGTAACACTGGTAGCCTCTGATTTTAAAGGCTATATTTTCGTTGAGGTGAGTTTCTTGCAAGCAACATATGCTTACTTTCTCTTTGTCCAGGATGTTTTCTAATTCAACTTTTTTGTTGCTGACTCCCTCCGCATTCCAGTGCATTATTTTAAGTCTTAGTTTAGTATGGCCAGTCGTCCTATTCTCATGTCCCCTGGCTCCACAGGACATCTGAGAAGGACCTCCAGTAGTTGGGGTTGGACCCTTTCGAGACATAGGGCCCGGCACTGCACCTGCCTGGGGGTCCAAAGCAGGGCGAGCACCATAACGATTAGCAGTAGTCGACATATTCCATTTTGCGTGATTGCGTGGCATCCTGATTTCTGTGGTGCGCCTCTTGGCTGGTTGCCTCCGTCTTCAGCACCTTTCTTTGCTAGAGCAGACTGTGGTCTCACTCGAGTGTAGATGTGTACGCGCGCACACGCCTGTCTGCGCATGCATGTCCGTGCATACACATCTAGAGCATACTGGTTATTTTCCGGCGCCAGAGACTCGCCGTCGCCCCTTCTCCTGTTAGTTTAAACAGGCCCGCCACGTGAAGGCCAGGAGTTGGACTTTTGCTGCATAGGTTATGTATTCACGAGCCATTGAGGTATTTGAGCAATGTTGGGCGCTCACCCCAACACCGCGCCTCGGCTACATACAGCAACATTTGGAACCCTACCTATGTTTAAGATCGTCTGGTCTATCTATTTGTTCTGCTTGTTTGACAGTCCGTCAGTCCGTCTATGTATGTGTTTATCAAATAATTGATCTGTCTATTTGTGTGTGTGTGTGGGTGTGTGTGTGTGTGTGTGTGTGTGTGTGTGTGTGTGTATGCGCGCGCGCGCCTGCCTGTATCAAACGTTGAAATAAGAATTGTTTATTTTTGGTGTGTGTTTATAGCATTCATGTTGCAATGTTTGTTCACGTGATTTACTTTTTACAATGTAAATGCAACATTCATGATAGCTAATTGATGTGCGAATGATTGTAAGACTGGCCCGCGTGTCCAATTTCGTTCGTTCGTTCGTTCTGTCTATTTGTCTGGCTGTCTGTTTATCAGTCTGTCTGCAAGTGTGTATGTCTCTCTATGTGTCTATCCGGTTTCCTGTACATCTGTCTTCTTCTGGCTGTCTACCTGTCTATGTTTTTCTTTCTGTCTTTCCTTTTAATTCAATATCAACCCATTCAACTATATGTCCGTTTGTTTGTTTGTCTGTCTGTTGTTTGTTGTCTGTCTGCTCGTCTGTGTATTGCCTGTTGCAATTCCTGTCTGTCTAACTGCCTGTTGGTCTATTAGTACATCAGTCTATCTATCTATTGTATATCTCTCTTTGTATTTGTCTTTCTTTCTCTGTGTATACTGTCTTTATATATCTGCCCATCAATCTATATGTATATCTATCTATCCATCTATCTGTATGTCTATCCATCAATCCATCCATCTATCTGTATATCTATCCATCAATCTATCTGCATATCTACCCAATCATCTATGTGTATATCTATCCATCCATATATTTGTATCTTTGTCAATCAATCTATCTGTATATGTGTCCATCAGTCTATCTGTATATCTGTCCATCAGTCTATCTGTATATCTGTCCATTCGTCAATATATCTGTATATCTATCCAACCATCTATATATATATATATCAATCAGTCTATCTATATATCCTTCCAACCATCTAACCGTATATCTGTTCATCAGTCTATCTGTATATCTATCCAGCCATGTAACTTGTTATCTGTCCATCAATCTATCTATATCTATCCAACCATCTATCTGTATATATGTCCATCAGTCTATCTGTGTATATATCCAACCATCTATATGTATATCTGTCCATCAATCTATCTGTATATCTATCCAACCATCTATCTGTATATCTGTCCATAAATCTATCCAACCATATATCTGTCCATCAGTCTATCTATATATCTATTCAACCATCTATCTGTATATCTGTCCATCAGTCTATCTATATATCTATCCAACCATCTATCTGTATATCTGTCCATCGGTCTATCTATATATCTATCCAACCATCTAACTGTATATATGTCCATCAATCTATCTGTATATCTATCCAACCATCTAACTGTATATCTGTCCGTCAGTCTAACTGTGTATCTGTCAGCCTGTATAACTATCAGATATAAATAATACCAAAATAGAAAGTTCCCCAGAGATTAAACTTGCAAGATCTTCACTTAAATTAGGTCACCAGACAATAAACTAGAGTAACCGTTTGGTTTCCATTTCACCTTACCTTCCAATAAAACTACCCAGTACTCAACTCATTCGGCATGGTCGACCCCATAGCTGTGCATATAGAAGATGGAACACAGGCTAGCACTGAACACGAAAAAAAAAAACAAACACCAATAACAACAACACAGTCAACAACAAAGACAGCAACATGAACAACAACTAACGTAACGATGATATTACAAGTTAGTTAGTTGCTATCCTTGTACAGTGCGTTTTCATTCACCACCAACATATTTAGCTGTTGTTGATGTCTTAGCAAGTTTTACGTTCAGTAGTATGCCATTGCTTTCTGCACGATCGGCACCCATACCTTATAGGTCTGCTGCCAAATCGGGTGCAGCTGTGTTTCGAACGCGGGTATACGGGATTACGAACGGCGTCCATAACTAACACCTTCGCCACGGAGAACGTGTAACAACAGCAATAAACAACACAGAAACAGCAACAAACATAACACCTACAATAGTAACAGTCAGAACAACAAAGGCAATAATAGCAACACCAACAAAATACACACAAAACAACAACAAACAAACAAAAAATTAAAATAACAAGAACAATATAAAACAATAACATCATTACAAACCCCCTTTGATGACTGCGACGTAGTGAATTTGTTTCACATGCTGGTCACTTGGACTAAAATGTTGACTTCTCGTCCTTGACGTAGGGACGAAAGTTACAAGTACCTTGGAAGTCGGAGTGTGTTCGCCTGATGGCGAGGGACACTGGTAATAGAGGAAGCTAGCCTTCACATAAAAGCAGCCCAGTGCACTCACTAGTTAGTATCAACTAGTGCCTAGTTGTAATAGCATGTGTGTAGACTATACTGTAATTCAAAGTGAGCGAACAAAAAACACAAAAATAAAAACTTAGACGACGAACAACAAGAACAACAACAACAACAACAACAACAACAACAACAACAACAACAACAACAACAACAACGACGACAACAACAACAACAACAACAACAACAACAATCAACAACAACAACAACAATCTAAACGTCAATCTATCGTTCAGTACTCTCTCAATCCACTCATTGCCAGTAAAAACTGCCCTTCCAAGTATAAAACCACAGACTAAAGAATTCTTTAACGCTGATTATAAAACATAAACATTGGCATTAAGGCTAAACAAAGTCTGACGATCATAAACTTTCTAATGCGTACATCTTTTATCTGAAAAGGTCTCATCCCCTTATCTTCTACCCGCCCTAACCCTCCCCTCCCCCACCCCGCCCTTCCCCCTCTCCTGATCCTGAAATGTATACAGACGTACAGATAGATGGACATATATACATATACAGATAGATGGATTGATATACATACAGATGGATAGATGTACACACATATGGATAGATAGATATCGATATACATATAGATATGCATATAGATGGATATAGCCACATGAAGGCTTTGAGCGATGCAGACCTGAAGGAAATGACCGACTGCTTTAACCAGAGTATTAGGACAGCATCAGTACCGCAGGATTGGGTGCACAGCTATCTCATCCCTCTCCCAAAACCATTCAAGGATCATTCAAAGCTTAGTGACTTTAGGATCATCACCCTTCAAAATACATTTGGGAAGGTTCTAGAGAAGATAGTCGCTGTCAAGCTGCAAGAGTTCTTGGAAAGGGGGAAGCTTCTTCCAAGAGGCCTGGGGAGCTACAGGCCAAGAAAAGATACCTGGTCAAATGCAGCCACTTTTGCCTTTGACGTTTATGGGGGGTTCCAGAGTAGATAGGAAACGATGGCGGTAGCGCTTGATCTCGAGGATGCATACAATAGAGTTCGATATGATATTTTGATGACCGTACTGATGGAGAAGGGGGTCCATCCCTGGTTGGTGAACTGGATAGCAGCCGTCCTACATTCTCGCCGGGTTGCACTCCGTCTGGGTGCATGGACCTCAGAGCCACATATTTTAATCCCGGGACTGCCACAGGGATCAGAAATCTCACCGGTGCTCTTTAATGTGCGGACTCATTCGGGAGACCCGGGTTCGATCCCTCGGTAAGGTGTGGGATTTTTTTTCTGTCGGGAGCAAAAATAAAATCCTAACCTGCACAGGTCGCGGCGACTGTACTAGCCAGGCGGCCTTAATTCCTCAGGCTCAAAGACACCCCCCCCCCCCCCGCCATACACCGCAAGGTACTATATTGGCAGTAAATGACAGACAGTTTTACGAGCAAGATTGCAAACCTAGAAGCACCAGGGGTTGGAAGGATGCTAACATTTGCAGATGATATTCTTGCATATAGGCAGGGGAGAGATAGGGAGAAAACAGCCCAGGAGTTACAGACGACAGTAGATGAAGTGATTGACTGGTGCACAGAAATGAGTGCAGTCATCCACCCCGAAAAGGCGGCTGTTTTGTGGTGCTCTCTGGACAACAGGATTATGAGAGCTGATGTCCCAAGCCTCACGATAGATGGTAGAAGCGTCAACAGAGAGAACAAACTGAAGTATCTGGGAATCACATTTGACAGGAGCCTATCCTTCAAGGACCATGTGGAGACGGTTGTGACAAGATCTCAAAAGGGACTAAATGCACTTAAAACTATGGCTGCAATGGACACAGAGCAGAGAATGCTTTTCACACTATACCAGCACTTGATCCTCTCAGTGATTGATTATGGACTAGGACTGCTCACTGTCTCAAAGAGTCAGCTGGTAAAATTAGAGCGCATACAGAACGAAGCGATGCGAGTCATTCTGTGATGCACCAGAGACACCCCAGTTGTGTGTATGCGGTACATCCTTGGTTTGCCGTCTGTTGCAGGTAGGCTTAGGGTGATGCAGGCGAAGGCATACCTCAGAGTAGCTGCAGACGCAGATCACCCGTTGTATGAGGCGCTGGACGCCGTTAAGGGTCAGCGACTGATAAGAGGGAAATCATGGATGGCTCAGGCGGAGGATACGATCAGGCAGGTGTGCCCCTTGGAGAACATTAGGAGAGGAGAAGAATGGGTCAGAGTGTCAGCGGAGCAGTCAGACTTGTGCAGAGTATAATCACATTGAGCCGGGAGTGCAGGGAGTGGCCAGCAGGAGCCACGGAAGTGGAAATCCAGCAACTAATTCAGGATAATGCTCGCTCAGGTGATGTGATTATCTACACAGATGGGTCGGTGTTGAGAGGTAGGAGAAGCGCCTGTTTTTTTTTTAGCAAAAGCCAATGGTCGAAGTTTGGTGCAGGAGAGCCTGGCATATGACACCACAACATCTAGCTTAAGAATGGAGGTGGAGGCGGTTAGTGCAGCTTTCCGCTGGATGGAGAATAAGATACACACACACACACACACACACACACACACACACACACACACACATCGTGATTGTAACTGACTCAGAAAGCATGCTGAGTAGGGTGAAGACAGGCAAGCTTCGTGCAGAGGGGCTTGCTTCGCTTCGGAAGTCACGGGTGACAAGCATCGTCTGGATCTTTTCTCCGGGGCATGCTGGTGTGCTGGGGAATGAACAGGCGGACAGATTGGCTGGCTCGGCGAAACTTGGTGGAGTATTGATGCATGACAAAGCAGATATGGTTGCGACCTTGTGGGAGCATGTGTACATTTCGGAGGAGCAAATGGATCACCATGGTCTGGCAAGAATGTGACAGCGAGGGATGACGAGGGGATCTGGCCGACGATCAACGCTGAGAGGAAAGGCGAGACGGACTTATAATCAGATTGCTACTGGTACTATTAGTGTTGGAACTCTTCGCTGGCTGCTGAGGATGGGGACGGAGCGCTTATGGGAATGCCCCGAATGCAGTGATGTCGGTTCCTAAATCAATCAATCAATCAATCATAGATGGATAGACTTACATATAGATTGACTGATATAAAAATAGATGGATAGATATACAAATAGATGGATAGACATACAGATAATTAGACAGAACAACAGAACTTTATTTTACAGATATCCAGATAAATGGGTAGATATACATTTAGATGGGCAAATATGCATATAGATACTTAGATATACAGACATATGGAAAGACGCAATTATAGATGTATAGATACCCCGGGAAGGGTAACCCGGTCAACAAATGCCCGCAGAAGTCGGATGTGTCGGCCTAACGGCGCAAGAACGCAGCTCTGCTGTAAACAGGCACAACGCAGTCACATCCGGAAAAAAAAATCCGGATGAACGCAGAAGAAGAAGAAGAAGAAGATGTATAGATATACATACAGTTGGAAGATGTACAAATAGATGGATGGTTTAGCAGTGGATGTTTTTTTTTATTTTTTGGCGTGCGCTAGCTTTGAATTCAAGCGTAGTCCACACGTACTACATAACTTATTTCCGCGTGTGGATTAGCTTTCCCTAATACCAGTGTCCCTCGCCATCAGGTGAACCCACTCCGACTTCTGAGGTACTAGTAAGTTAGGTCCCCAAGTCAAAGACGAGACGTCAACATTTTAGTGCAACTGACCGTTGAAAGGTTTGGACCCGCTACTTCAACATCAGCACACCGGATATTTAAGAACGAGCATTGTTGCCCATTCGGCCATGCTGACCTCCATACCTCGTGTTTGACAGGCTTTCCTATTTCCACGAACTTTAGTCCTATAAGAATCCCGTCAAAGGATATCTAAGACCACTTTATGGCGTTTACAAAAACCCGTAAAATAGTTCAAGTGCTTACAGACGGCAGCTAGACGCCGAGATAATCCAAAGCAAATCTTTATTTATATATTTTCCTGACCATCTCGCGTCCAATTTCACTTCCGGCGTTTGCTGAAATCAAATCTGCGATCTCTTTACAGATAAAATCAATGATGGACTTGTTGCTAAATGGCTCAAGTCAGGTTTACTGTAAACAATGTTTAGGGGTTTTCTGAGAATAACCAGAGATTCAAGACTTTCAAGATGAGGAGAAGGATGAGGTGCAAGAGGGGGGGGGGGGGGTTAGAATGGGTAGAAGACGAGAGGGTGAGGTCAAGCCCACACTATGCTGACGTTGGATCTTGGTACTGTAGTGAACGCAAGCAAAGAACAATTCATTTAGCTAAAGTTTTGTATGGTTAATGAAACCAGAACACTATATACACCAATAAGAAAAAGACAAACAGCTTTCTTTGGTCATGTGATGAGAAGAGAGGCATTGGAGAATATCGTGAAGACTGGAAAGATCGAGGGGAAGAAAGGCAGCGGCAGACCAAAAGATATTATCCTGGATGGATTGGGACGGTGGCATGGAGGAATATCATCAGCAGAGTTGATCCAGAACACCAAAGACCGTGATCTGTGGAGAGACATCAAGGCCTACGCCATCTGGCAAGGCACTTGATGATGATGATATTTGGCGACTAATGTTTATTTAGCTTAAGTAGTGTTTGGCTACTATTGTTTATTTAGTGAAAGTGTTGTGTGGCTACTAATGTTTATTTAGCTAAAGAGTTGTATAGTTACTAATGTTTATATAGCTAAAGTGCTGTATGGCTACTAATAGTTATTTAGCTAAAGTGTTATATGGCTACCAATGTTTATTTAGCTAAAGTCTGGTATGGCCACTAATGTTTATTTAGCTAAAGTGCTGTATGGCTACCAATGTTTATTTAGCTAAAGTCTTGTATGGCTACCAATGTTTATTTAGCTAAAGTCTTGTATGCCTACCAATGTTTATTTAGCTAATGTCTTGTATGGCTAACAATGTTTATTTAGCTAAAGTGCTGTATGGCTACCAATGTTTATTTAGCTAAAGTCTTGTACGGCTACCAATGTTTATTTAGCTAAAGTCTTGTATGGCTAACAATGTTTATTTAGCTAAAGTCTTGTACGGCTACCAATATTTATTTAGCTAAAGTCTTGTATGCCTACCAATGTTTATTTAGCTAAAGTCTTGTACGGCCACCAATGTTTATTTAGCTAAAGTCTTGTATGGATACCAATGTTTATTTAGCTAATGTGTTGTATGGATATTTTTTTTTTGCATATCCTTTACATGACATCGCTGTCAACACCAGCATTTTTCAGCTGTATGTTGATTTCTTGGCAAGATTACGCTCAGTAGTTTGCCATTGCTTTCTGGGCGGCCGGCTCACATATCCCGTAAGTTACCAATGCGATTAGAACCACTGCTGATTCTCACCGTCATCACGTTACCCACGAGAGTATACGAGATTACGGAGAAAAGTCATAACCTCTAAGCCACGAAGCCGTTGTATGGATACCAATGTTTATTTAGCTAAAGTGTTGTATTGCTACCAATGTTTATTTACCTAAAGTGTTATATGGCTACTAATGTTTATTATTAAGGAAAAGTTGTTAAGCCGCCCACCCGCCGATCCGAAAACCGTGGGTTCGAATCCGAACTCCGTAATTCGGTTCATGAGTGCAAACTTTTTCGGAGACTATTGGGGGTCGTTGCTGGAGCTACGGAGTCCTTGCTTTCTGAGACACTTTCGGCAGACTGCTCTGCGGAAAGACACCGCACCATATGGGATAAAACCTGGTGCAATTAAGTGGATCCTCTTCTTTAAATCCCCACTCGCTTTAAAATAGTTAATAGCGGAGATTCCGTGGCGGGCTCCGTGGCGATGGCGTTGCGGACGCGATTCGTAATGCCGCTTACCCGCATTCGAAACACAGCGGTGACCAGTTTGGCAGCAGACCGTGTCGTGCTGGTTCTAACGTGTTGGTATGGGAGCCGGTCGTTCAGAAAGCAATGGCAAACTACTGAACGTAAAACTTGCCAAGACATCAACAACGGCAGTAAAATTTCTGTTGTTGACTGCAACGTCCTGTATGGGATATGCAACTTAACCACCCCCCCCCCCCCCCTTCCAAAAAAAAAAAAAAAAACCCAGCAGAGAACTGCTTCTAATTGTAGAGATTCGTTAAAATAGGATTAGATTTTAGGAAGGACTGCGGTCCAACATGGCGGACAGGCAGTTGAGCTGTTAAGGCGTTTGAAGATGTTTTGCTTCTGGCTACGGCTTGCTTACGCACTTTTCTCATTTTGGACTGCCAGAACATGGTTCCGTCGCCCAGCTACTGCGTTAAGTGCGTCGAGAGACACTGTTAGCTGTGAATTTCATGTGGAACGCTTTTACATCTGTCAGCGATTGTTTGTATTGTGAACTGCATGTTCAGTAAAATGGCAGAGGGTCGGTTACTGAACTAGCTGGTTTTGCCTTTTGCAGTAATGTGTGTGCAACTGCTGTTTTCTAGTGACTGCCGCTTCCATCGACCATGAACTGTTATTTTATTGGCGGAATGTTTGTTGGTATTCTGACAGCGGCCTTATGCATGAATACCTGCGCGTGATGTTGGTTTGTCGGGACTGCTGGCCAACTCTTCACACGGGACAATGAGGAGCATTTTATGTGATATTCACTGGCACAGGAACGGAGCATTATGGGGGTGACCCTTTGCCGTGAAGTTGGAACAACGTCTAACGACTAACTAGATTTTAGGACACGTTCTTTTCCTTTAATTTGGAAGGTTACATACTTTGATCATTCAAGCCCTGCTGTCACTCTTTCCCCCTCGTCACCGAGCTCCTAGGATGTGATTTCGCTTAATGTCATGATAGTAAACTTTAAATTAACCCTCCCTCTTTTATCTAAATAAATCTACCCAGATTTCTCTCTCTCTCTCTCCCTCTCTCTCTCTCTCTCTCTCTCTCTCTCTCTCTCTCTCTCTCTCTCGATATATTTTTCTCTCAATCTCTTTCTTTCTCTTTTCCTCTCTCTCTCTCTCTCTCTCTCTCTCTCTCTCTCTCTCTCTCTCTCTCTCTCTCTCTCTCTCTCTCTCTCACTGTTTCTTTCTCTATCCCCCCTCCTCCTCACTCTCTTATTCAAAATATTTGCCACATCACCTATCAAATGCCGCTAGTTCTGTACACAAATATAGCTAGCACCTTATACCCAACACTCTCTCAATGCGAGGAAAAGAACCTTCCACTTATAACTTTTACTCTACGTCATTAGGCAGAAATGCCAACACTCAGCCACGCTGATTCCTCAAACATACTATACCTCCCCAAGACAACCAGCCCGGAGGACACAGTCTAAATGTTTACTCTCTGACGAGGAGTAAACAACCACACAATCATACACCAGAACAAAGACTAACCGTAAGCTAATTCCTAATTCCAGTACGCTAATTTCAGATAGCTCTACGCTAATTTCTGATTCCAGGCAGGAACGATAACTTTGCCCCAGACAAAGGCAAATAACCCAGGATTGTAGAGCGCGATGAAGGTCAGGTCAAAGCGGCAAGGAGAGCAACTGGTTCTGTTTGGCCTGAAGCTTTTGGGTAACCACTTTTTCCTGGCCAAATCAAATGTTTGCTGTATCTGTCTGTCCGTCAGTCCATCCATCAGTAGTCTGCTCGAGTGCCTGTCCGACTACCTACCTACATACCTACCTACCTACCTACCTACCTATGTCTGTCCGTCCGTCCGTCCCTCCCTCCCTCCACCCATCTATCTATCTATCTATCTATCTATCTATCTATCTATCTATCTATCTATCTATCTATCTATCTATCTATCTATCTATCTATCTATCTATCTATCTATCTATCTATCTATCTATCTATCTACCTATCTATCTATCTATCTATCTATCTATCTATCTATCTATCTATCTATCTATCTATCTATCTATCTATCTATCTATCTATCTATCTGTCTATCCGTCCATCCGTCCACCCATCCACCTATCTATCTATCTATCTATCTATCTATCTATCTCTCTCTCTATCTATCTATCTATCTATCTATCTATCTATCTATCTATCTATC
>OY992876.1:311283537-311353537 GCA_963921405.1 Cepaea hortensis | reverse complement strand
TGGATGTTTCCTAGATGTTCACACACACAGTCCACGAAAATACAGTTCATCACCGACGGCAGTGGCAGTCAACCAGAAGCCCAGCAGCCACGCATTTCTGCATAAGGCAAAAGCCGGTCAACTCTTGGGACATAACCACCTGCCATCGCTCCGAACATGCAGTCACGTTCCCAAAAATAAAAAATCTTGGGCAGATTCAAAAGCACTTCACACGAAACTCACAGCTCACAGTGTCGCGCCACGCACTCACTCAGTAGCAGGGCGACGGAACCATCAAGCCTCCTTAGTCGCCTCTTACGACATGCGTGGTAGGCTACAGTGTTGCTATTCTTTGCTTCCCTTATGGGCCCCAGCAACACACGGGAGTGTTTTTAATATATTTTAATGTAGTATCAGAGGATATGTGTTGTGTGTGTGTGCTGAGGAACGCGTAAGCCGCTACATCCATGATGTCACCTGTGGTCGTGTTTAAGTAAAGCTTACCTATTCTACTTCTTGCTCTGTTGATTCACTCATTGCCATTTTATCGTTCGGGTTGTGGCATTTAAAAAATTTTTTTGGCGCTTTCTCGCTTTCAACTCAAGCGTGGTCCATACATACTATTTATAGTAATGATGGATTTAATTTTGTGTGCGGATTTTAAAAAAAGTCGCTTAAAAGTCGACAGAGTCGACTTCATTGCACCGGGTTTTATCCCATATGGCTCGGTCTCTTTCCGCAGCACGGAAAGCGTCGCACAAAGCACGAACTCCGTAGCTTTTAGCGACGACCCACAGGAGTCTCCGAAACATTTAACTCGTAAACCGAAGGTGCGGCCCGGAATTGAACCCACAACCTTCGGAGCACGAGTCAAACGGCTTGACAAACGGCGTGTGCGGATTGGCTTTCCTTAATAACAATGTCCCTCGCCATCAGGCGAACACACATCGACTTCAGAGGTACTTGTAATTTACGTCCCCTAGTCAAGGACGACAGGTCAACATTTTAGTCCAGCTGTCCGGTGTAGGGGTTGAACCGCTAACCTCGGCATCAGCACAACGGATGTTTAAGAACACGCGTTCTTACCCATTCGGCCATGCTGACCTTCAGTTTTCAACGTGCGCCCTTGAGCATCGATTGAAACCTGCGGCCTTCAACTTGATGTTTATTTGCCTGCAGCAAGCTTGTATGTTCTGTACTTAGCTGTCTTGTGATGTTTATTTGCCTGCAGCAAGCTTGTACGTTCAGGACTTCCGGTTGCCAACATGGCGGTTAGGCGTTGAATCGTTTAAGCCTGTGGCGTGTTTATGCTTGTAGCTACGGTTTTCAATCGCATTTTCCTCATGTTGAACTGGTAGTACATGGTTCCGTCGTCCTGCTACTGGGTGAATGCGTGGGCGACACTGTGAGCTATGAAATTCACGTGGAATGCTTTTACATCTGTCCTGTACAGTGACCTGCATGTTCGGAACAATGGCTACCGGCTGTTGCTGAATTGACTAAATTGCCTTTTCGGTTCACGATTGCATTTTTCAGGAGACTCCTGGGAGTCGGCGCTGAAGCTGCGGAGTTCGTGCTTTGTGCGAAACTTTCGGCGGGCCGCCCTGCGGTAAAAGACCGAGCCATGTGAGAAAACCCGGGTCAATGACGTCTTTCTGGTGACTGCCGAGGCCATCGACGATGAACTGTGGTTTTCGTGGATTAATTTTGTGTTGGCATTCTGTCGGCGGTATTATGCACAGAGTACCTGTGCGGGCTGTTGGATTGCCGAGACTCCTGTTATTCCACTTTTCACATTGGACAGTGGGGAGCATTTTGTGTGATATTCACTGGCACAGGAATGGAGCATAATGGGGACGACCCGTTGCCGTGAAGTTGGAACCTCGACTAACTAACTAACTAACTAACGAAGACTCATTAAAATCTCCGCCGTGGAACAAGCATAACGTTACATTTCTGATCGTCAGAAGTGTTCTCTTTCTCAGAAATGTTTCGGCCCTTTACTTTCCTGACACTCTATAGGGTGGGCACACCCGGGTCACGACTCCTGGTGTCTTTCTCCTGCCATAGGTTCGTACAAATGCAGAAACAATGGCTGGCACCTCGCTGTCTTGATAGACGATGGTTTGTAAAATGGAGTTATACCCGTTCACAGCACAAAGCCTGGGCTGGATTTAGAGACCATGCCCATGCAGCATGATTCCTCTCTTGGCCTGCCTAGTTTACTCCGGAGTAGAGGTAACACCAGTGCGTCTGGAAAAAGACAAGCTGCAGAAGCTACCGGAATAGCGAAGCAATGCTCTAAGTGTCCGCCTGTCGGAGTTTCCATCCTAGACCAATTGCCGACCAAAGCTTAAGGCCTGGACAGCCATGCTCTGACAGTTAGTCTTTATTGCATTTCCTCAGGTAAGGCTCATACCCTAGCAATTGCGTGTATCCACCCGAAGCAGTTGGCACACTGTGGGGTGTTGGTTTTTGTGAGTCCGCTCGGCAATCGACGCAATCAGAAAGCAGGTTGTACTGTCTACCGTCATACGGTAGCTCAGCCATATCTCAAATATCTGACTAAGACCTGACTTTAGCACAATCAATACTGATTAGCTAAATACCCTGGGTCACGGCTCAAAGTACGCCGGTCAAACTAGGGCAGCAAGGCCCTAGCTAGTAGGTTACGTAATGTTTTATAGGAGCTGTCAGGGTTTATCTGATAGTTTCAACAGTGGCCTTTTTCGGGATCGCAACTCGACACAGGTGTCGCTGGAAATTGCCTGGTGCTGCTCAAGGCTGCCTGGTGTTGCTCAAGATTGCACGGTGTTGCTCAAGATTGCCTGCAAACAATATAAAATGACACAAGGTAGTGCAGCTTTACAAACCAGATTTACGACATATACAGGACGTTGCGGCGATTAGCCTTCATCAGCAAACAAACACATTCACAAACACAACATATAGTCAAGGAGATCTCCTGTGACTACATCAAAAGGTGACGACAGGACGAGAAGAACAAAAGGATGAAAAAATGAAAGCAATGAAGAGAAAATGAGAATTGTAATAAATGCTCATACTCACCTCACAATTACGATCTGTGTGTAACCCAATTTTACTCAAGATTGCCTGGCACATGATGAATGAATGAATGCATGAATGAATGAATGAATGAATGAATGAATGTGTGCCTTGTATGCACACAAACCCCAGTGTTATACAGGCATGTGTTGGTTTAGAGAGCTTGGGGGTTCTGGGGGGGGGGGGGGCGGGAGTCCGCTTGAGAACCTCTGTGTGGGAAAGCTGGAAAATACCTGTTGGGGCATTATGTCTTAGGTCTGACACTATCTTTGTTCAGCCAAGGAGAACTTGAACGTGCTGTTATTGTATTGTTTCATATGGCGTTTTGTGTTAACTCTTAAAGGCCATGTGGATTTGCTTCAGGCGTTCTCTTAGTTCTGTTGGTTACTGTTTGACATTGAAGGTTAAAGGTTCAAATCTTCAATGACGTTACGTGTGGTAATTAAGAGGTTATTCAAAAGGTATGACGGTCCAGTAGACGTTATCCCACCACGAATGCTTAGAACGAGCTCAAACAATGGCGTATTGGCCTTTAAATAATTATGAGGTTCTTGTCCTTCTCAAACTGCTGCTTTGACTGCCCGGGCAATGACTTCACGGCCATTCTGCAACACACCCTTTCTTGTTCTTCTTTCGCTCGCTACAACACAGTCCTGCTCTTTACACTCTGTATTACCGGCAATGTTTGAACCAACGAAGGCCAGAAGTAGAATCGTAAGCTTTACTAGAACACAACCTCCAGTGATAAAATGGACGTTGTGGTTAAAGCCTCCGTTAGCACACAACCAACAAATTCACACTGATACAACTACATGAAAACAATGTACATGAAAATATATGTACATGCTACTTATCTTCGTCGACGTGGCCGTATAGATAAGAGCACTCTAGTTCCTAACTTTCCGGTACGCTGATGACGAGGTAGCAGGATTGTTTCCTACCCGCGTCAGTGTGGACTTTGCGTTAACTTCTCGTTCAAAAGCCTGGCCAACAGCTGAACGAAAAAAACTAATTGCTAGAAAACCGACCTCTGGCCGATCGCAATGTCCTGCACGGGACACGCAGCATTTAGTTTATGTTGTGTGAATTCTGCATTGTGTAGTTTATGTTGTGTGAATTCTGCAGTGTGTAGTTTATGTTGTGTGAATTCTATAGTATGTAGTTTATGTTGTGTGAATTCTGCAGTATGTAGTTTATGTTGCGTGAATACTGCAGTATGTAGTAGCTGTTGTGTGAATTCTGATCTATTGACTATGTGTGTCTTCATTATTCAAATCCACCACAGGGAAAGCATTGTTTTTTAAACCTTCGAAAAAACTCGATCCTTTTAAAGATTCCAAGCCTTATGTATTTTCATGCCAAAATAAATCTTCAACCCCCAAATAATAGCCCCCCCCCCCCCCCCCCATTCATAGAGTTAGATCCCCTGAATTATGTGATTCAGTTGTGGTCAGATACAGGTAGTTGAAGATGGCTGAGCGTGGGTATGCTATCTCAAGGTTACTACTACTGGGCGCTTGGATGATAGCTTACAACGTAAATAACTGGAACAGTCGTATTATATCGTATTATATACTGCCTGGGAAAGGCCACTTCATTTTCCACATGTATTTACATCTGCAGGATTGTGCTCTAAACTTATACATCTAACCACTTGCAGTAAAACACCTAAGCCATCATTCTATTTTCCTACCTGCCTACCTACCCGTCTAGCTGTCTCCCTAAATGTCCTAACAGCTGTCTGTAGCATGTTTAGTCATTCACCTATCTCTAGAAATCCACTTACCGGCCCTGTCTCTATCTAAAAAAAAAAAAAACACACACACACACACGCACGCACGCACGCGCACGCACGCGCACGCACGCGCGCGCACGCACACACGCACGCACGCACGCACGCACACAGACGCCCACAATCACACACACCACTGTCATTACTGCCTATAGTACCTAGCGGTGTAGGGCAAATAGGGTGGGGGGGGGGGGGGTAAACATAAGCCTGAGGAATTAAAGCCGCCTGGCTAGTGTAGTCGCCGCGAACTGTGAAGGTTAGGATTTTATTGTTGCCCTTGACAGAAAAAACATCCACATTTTACCGAGGATTCGAACTCTGGTCTCAGGAAGGAGAACCCAGTATGCTATCCACTCGACCAGACGCTCCAATTAAATACACACACTCCTAAAATGGGTACCACGAAATGTCGTGGGGAGTAAAGGCAATTCGCGTGATACTGACCGCATCAGCCACCGAGTGCCGTTTGGTCTACACGAATATGAGTTGGGAATATGGACAATGCGTCTCACGGCGTGTAAATTGGACCTTTCCTTTGTACTTGACTTATTAGTACACACACTAATTGTACGCTACTTATCAGTACTTACTCACACTCAAATTGTACTTTACTTATTAGTACATCTACAAACACACACAAAGTGGACTTTAATTACTTGTACATCTACAAACACACACAAATTGTGCTGTACTTATTAGTACACACACACATTGTGCTGTACTTATTAGTACACACACTTCTTATCTTGTTCCTCTTGTACCTTACGGTGTCAAACTGAAGCATAAGCGGTGGGAGAGTGCCCTCTTATGGGCTTCATATATCGAGATTCCCATGGACTCTGTTATTTCCTCTGTCAACCGTTTATATGGTCGGCTTCTTCTTCTGCTTCCATTTGGTCTGTACATCATTGATTGTTGTGGTATCCTGTTATAGGTTGGTAACCTAGTTACATGGCCAAACTATTTGACTTGCTGCCTTCTCATAAAATCTAGCACTGCTATAACTCCAACTTTAGTCCCGATTTCTTCATTTCTGATCTCATCTCTTCTTGATGTATTGAGTATTCTTCTCAGGAATCTTACTGCTGTTATAATTTTCCTTTTCTATTTTTCTATTATTGTCTAGGTTTGGCATTGGTAGCATAGATTTGGTAGGAAGATTGTGTTGTAGAGTGTTTTTTTTTTAGTAACTAGTGATACGTGTTTGTTCTTTAGTATTGTTGCCAATGGTACAATGAGTTGGGCCTTATTGCTTTTATTTTCCATCTCGTCTTTTGATTTGCCATTTGGTGAAATTATACTTCCTAAGTACTTGAAGCCATCTCCGTGGCGAAGGGCCTATGGACGCGTTTCGTAAGCCCGCTTACCCGCGTTTGAAACGCAGCTGCGACCGATTTGGCAACAAACGCGTTGCGCTGGGTTTTAACGAATTGGTATGGGAGCCGGTTGTTCAGAAAGTAATGACAAACTACTGAACGTAAACTTGCCAAAACATCAATAACAGCAGTACAATGCTGGTGTTGACAGCGATGTCCTGTAAAAAAAGGGATACGCAAAAGAAAGCCGGTTGCCCTTGCCAAGGAGTTAACGACATTGTTCGTAATCCCGTATATCCATGTGGGTAAAACAGCAGCGGCGAGATTCGGCAGCGGTTTGCACCGTGCTGGTAACTTACTGGGGGTAATGTGAGCCGGTCGTTCAGAAAGCAATGGCAAACTACTGAACGTAAAACTTGCCTAGTACATCAACAGCAGCTGAAAAATGCTGGTGTTGACTGCAACGTCCTGTAAGGGATATGCAACATTAAAAAAAAAGAAAGTACTTGAAGTTATCATATTACCAGTTTTTAAGTCATACAAGACTGTGACACGCCCCTACTAAACATTTACCTCCAAGCCTACTTTTTATTTGATCCAAACCATCTTTGTGTTTGGCGTTGAATCTGTGAAAACCCTACCGTGACGTATGAATGCCCCTGTAATTAGTGCTCAGGGTCACTGGTCAGTAAGCAATCGAACCGTGACGGCCGAGTCTGCAGTGTATTTGCCCACCTACCTGTGCACGAGGTGTAAGTTCGATTACTAAACGCTCCATTGCGCTTGAATCACGGACCCTGGACAAAGAAGAGGCACACACAAGGAATGTTAAACACGTGGCCAGTGGTCAGTTGTTGAACTGTATCTACCCCGGCACGATAGCAGCCACATCACATCGTGGTCATTTAACGCGCACACACACACACATAACTCCCCTAGATAACCGTAAACTAATTTGTGTCTGTCTGATCAAGACCTGGTGACTGCATTATTAAGTTAACTTACCAGCACTCATGTCTCAACTGTGGACTGGATATCGCGGGAGGGGTAAGATTTTATAATTAATATTTATCATTGTTATGTTTGTAAAATGAATCCGTTATTCAATACCGACATTACAGCACTCAACATATGCCCGCAACGCTCAGTCTCGATTGGCTTCGAAAAGTAGGGATCTTTAGTTGCAGTTGGCACTGAGTGAAACCAAACAGACCGTAAGAATGGCCAGAAATCCATCCATCCATCATGTGCCATGCCGGTAAGCGTGGGCGGTCATGTTCTGCCATCTCACCCGATCACCAGAGTCGTGGATCAGCTCCGTGTTTCTGTCTCGACCATGCCACAAGGCCAAGCCATCCAGGTACTTGCTTCTAGGTCTTCCCCTTGGTCTGTTCCCCTCGATCTTACCAGTTGTCACCAAATTTTCCAATCCATTTCTTCTCATAACATGTCCAAAAAAGTTTGACTGTCTACGTCTAATTTCTCTAATCAATTTACGATCTTCATTTGTTTCTTGAAGGACTTGTTCATTGGTCTTTCTGGCTGTCCATGGTATTCTTTGCATTTTCCTCAGAAACCACATCTCTACAGCCATCAGATGTTTTTCAGCCTGACTGCTCATTGTCCACGCTTCACATCCATACAAAAGTACAGGCTCAATGTAGCATCTCAACACTCTCTTTCTCGTTTCAATTGACATCTTTTTATTGGTCAATATGTTTTTCATCTTGCTAAAGGCTACTTTTGCCATGGCGATTCTTGTTCTAATCAAGAAATGCTTTCAACATAATGAAATTAGTATTAACATCTAGAGAGATTAACAACGCATTACAAATGAGAATTGTTAGATGTTATGCACATTCAACACTATTGTATGGCGTGGAGGCATGGACAATGAACAAGCGATTAGAAAGTCGAATAAAGGCTCTGGAGATGTAGATATACAGAAGAATATATCGTTTAAAAAAAAAAAAATCTAATACAGAGGTTCTAGAAAAAAGTGGGAATGAAAGGAGCGCTAATGAAAGAAATAAAAAAAAAAGAGGCAAGTGAAATATTTAGGCTAAATAACTATTACAAAATCCATACTGGAGGGTAACGTTGAAGGCAAGAATTACAACAATATAAGTGGGAACATAACAACACCAAGAGATGGATGAACAGCGGTCTGATTGAATGTAAATCCAAGGCGAGAGACAGACTGTATTGATCCATTGCAGTCAACTTTCATTGTGAAGATGGCACCTGATTGTTTTATTGACAGAGTGAACTTTAAAAAAAAAAAGAAGACAGTTATATTTTTTACAAGAAACACCATTGCAGTTATAGATAACTTTCAAGCGAGTGAAAGAAAAGAAGTTTCAGTTGGCCAAGTGCTTAAAAAGGTTTGATTAAATTAACAAAAAAGGAAGAGGAATCAGTGAACTTTGTACGAACTCAATCACACACGACACAATGGACGTGTGGAGTCATATTTCATCGAACATTTCTATTCGAAACATGATTGTTTCGGAACATATTGCTAGAAATATAAAAGATAGGAGAGGAATCACCATTGGGGACGTACCATCAATAACATTTTAGATATGCGGATGATACAGTATTGGTTGCAATTAAAATATTTTTAGAATTTAGCAGATGTGACAGGAATCACAATTGGGGGACATAACATAACCTTGGATATGCGGACGATATAGTATAGATTACAGATAATGAAACTATTTTTAATTTAAAAATTTAGAAGATATGAGAGGAATCACCATTGGGGGACATAACCTCAGATATGCGGTTGATACAGTTCAGTATTGGTTTCAGACCTTCTGGCCTAGAGAGACAACAGTGGAAGATAAACTCTATGGACCGCTGAATGAACTAAAAAAGACTGTTAGATTCATACAAGAGACGACATTGCAGTTGTAGACATGTTTCAGGCGAACGAAAGAAGAAGATGAAGACATTGAAAATATGTTTGGAAGTTTAGAAGACCGAAGTGTCTATTCATAGCGCACTATGTATAAACAAAGTGTCTATTCATAGCGCACTATGTATAAACTCTTCCTTAGAAGATATCAGAGGAATTACCATGGGGCCACATAACATTAGATTTGAGGATTGTACAGTATTGACAGCAGACAATTAAAATATGTTAATATGTTTAGAAGATATGAGAGGCCTCACCATTGGGGGACGTAACATCAATAACATTAGATGTGCGGATGATACAGTATTGACTGCAGACAATGAACATGATATGCAACATTTAGTAGATGCGGTTGTTGTACACAGTGAACAACTAGGGTTAGAAATGAATTTTCAGAAGACATGGATTATGGTTGTAACTAGGAAGAAATAAATACCACAATATAATATACAAGAAAATGAATATTCTTAAACAAGCGAATCGGTACGACTATCTCTAAACAATCATAACATCTGATAGGAGATACCTTGAAGAGATTGTAACAATATTCGCTATGGTGAAGGTAGCCTTTTGCAAGATGGGAAACATACTGACCAATAACAAGATACCATATACAACGAGAACAAGTGTTGAAGTGTTACATAGAACTTGTACTTCTGTGTGGATGTGAAGCGTGGACAATGAGCAGACAAGCTGAAAGAAACATCTAATGGCAATGGAAATGTGATTTATAGGGGACATTCAAAGAATACAAAGGATAAGACAGTAAAACCAATGAGCAAGTCTACCAGAAAAAAATTAAAACCGTAAATTGATTAAAGAAAGTAGATGTAGACAGTTTAAATGTTTTGGACACGTTATAAGAAGAAATAAATTAGAGAATTTGGCGACAACTGGCAAGATTGAGAGAGAGAGAGAGAAAGAGAAAGAGAGAGAGAGAGAGAGAGAGAGAGAGAGAGAGAGAGAGAGAGAGAGAGAGAGAGAGAGAGAAAACAAGGGGAAGGCAGATAAGTAAATATCTAGTTGGTTTGGCCACATGGTATGGTCGAGACAAGAAATAGAGCTGGCCCACGACTCTGGTGATACATGACACACGCTTATCGGCATGGCACGTGATGAGTTTGTAAGATGAATGCGTTATACAACATCGACGCCACAACACTCAGAACACGCTGTGGCTCAAGTGTCCAGGTGTAGGGATCATTAGTTGCAGCTGGCATTGCGTGAACTAAGAGAAGGCGATTGGGTTTAAATAAGAGACACTATTGCAGATATAGACACATTTCAAGCGAGCGAAATAAAAAGTTGTACTTGTTACGAACGCCGCTGCTTAAATAAAAAGGTTTGAGTAAACGATGGACATAGGGAATAAGAGTCCATGGGAATATCGATACATGAAGTCCATAAGCGGGCACTCTCCCACTGTTTATACTTCACCTCGACACCGCCAGGTACAGGGAGAACATGATGAGATGAGTAAATCAACAAAGATGTGAACTTTGTAAGAACACAACCAATGTGACAACAACCACAAGCAACACAATGAAGGTTGCGGAATGTTATTTCACTGGGAGATATCTATATTCAGTCCCCAGTGTGATGCCATTGTTACTATGTAATCAGAAAATAATGTTCATTTCTTAGATAAGACTGAATATATTAAGAGGGGGTGTGTGAATATTTGTTAAGTGAACAAAAATCATAAATGTGGACACTACAAGACAAGTAGTATTTGAACCTAAATGTGGAGAAAAGAATGTTGGTGTTGGATAGAGAACACACTGGGAATACTTGAGAATATTTAACTAGAAAAATCTTTGGCTGGAAAGCACAGAGCAAAAGAAATAGAGGAAGACATAAAAATAACACGGAGAAAAGTTGAAACAAAAAGCACATGGGAAGGACACGGACAAAGCAGCACGGGATAGATAAAGACAGGGGGACGTGTAGTGAGTTGGTTGAGGGCCTTCCCACCCCACCCCCGGGGTTGGGGGATAAAAGACAACGGAGAAAGAAGAATAAATAAACTATGAAACACGGTAGTTCTTTTGACCCAGTTTATTGTTGTCTTTGATGAAAGATTTAATTTCATTTCGCCCTGTCTCAAAATTCAGATGTTGTAAATAACAGAAACATTTCTATTAAGTGTCTTCACTAGCTGTCTGACGAGTTTTTGACTACTGCTAGTTGTCTGACAAGAGGTCTTTAGTATGTTAGTGTCTGACGAGAGGTTTTTAATAGTCTGTTAGTTGTCTGACAAGAGGTCTTTAATATGTTAGTGTCTGACAAGAGGTTTTATAGTCTGCTAGTTGTCTGACCAGAGATTTTGATACCCTGCTTATAAACATTTAATAAAAACAGTGCAAAGATGGAGATAACAACAGAGACATGCTACAGCAATTACAAGGACAGTTTTCTTATGTGCACAACTTCAGACATTAAACTGTATTCATGTAAAGAATGTGCGGTTGTTGACGTCACCGAAGTTTGCCAGGGAATTGAGCTGGTGTAGGCCAACGGAATTTTCTGTTCTGCATACGATGGACAAACTGACACCAATTGACACGCTATCTTCCACAGTTGCATTCTTTGGTGCCTCCTATCTTTAGATTCCTAAAGTCACAGTGTTTGTTATATCTTATGCGGAGTCTGAAGATTACTATTTATTTCCTTCGGTGGATTTGGTAATATGCATGACATTTCTGGTGGTGGGGATGCTCTTACTAATTAACAGAAAATCATAGAAGACATGAGATGCTTTAGAAGAGCTGCGGGAGTAACCATAGAGATTATATTAGGTATTAGCTTTCCTTATTACCCGTATCCCTCGCCATCAGGCGAACCTACTCCGACGTCAGAGGTATTTGTAATTTACCTACCCATGTCAAGGACTAGCAAAGAAGTATTACCGGAGAGAGGCAAAATAGCTAAGAAAAAATGGATGAATGAAGATATCTTAAAACTGATGGACAAAAGAAAACAGAGTAAAAATGACAAACAAGAATACGCTAAGATAAATAAAGAAATAAAAGATAAATGTGGGAAGGCTAAAGAAAGTTGGTTAAACGAGCAATGCAAAAAAATTGAATTAAATTCCATTAAAGATACAAAAAATATGCACAGAAAAATCAGTGAGCTTACAGGAAGAAAAATAAGAATAAATACAGGGTGTTTGAAATCAAAAACAGGAAAGATAATATTAGAGGAAGATGCTATAATGAAGAGGTGGAATGAGTATATAAGAGAATTATATGAAGGAGAAAGGGGAGAATTAACAGAAGATAGTAACTTAGAAGGTCCACCTATTCTGAAAGAAGAAGTCGCTGACGCTATGAAACTTATGAAGAAAGGAAAAACAGCTGGGCCAGATGAAATCACAATAGAAGAATTAGAAGTATTGGGAGAATTTGGAGTAGATATATTAACCAAAATGTTGAATGATATTTACAGCAGTGGATATTTACCCAGTGATATGCTGAAATCTTTATTTATAGCTATACCAAAAAGACCAGGAGCAATTGATTGTGAAGATTTTCGTACAATTAACCTTATAAACCATATCACTAAGCTTCTACTCAGAATCATAATGAGAAGAATCAAAAAGAAAATAAAAATTGAAATTAGTGAAGAACAGTATGGATTTGTGGAAGGAAAGGGCACAAACAATGCAATTTATACATTACGGACACTAATAGAAAGGTCAATAGAGAAACAGAGAGACATATATTTGTGCTTCATAGATTATACAAAGGCATTTGATAAAGTAAAACATGATGAACTGATTAAAATGTTGGAAGATATCAACATTGATGGAAAAGATTTAAGAATAATAAAGAATGTTTACTGGAACCAAGTAGCAGCAATTAAAATGGGAAATAAAGAGGGTAGTTACGAACGGATAAAGCTAGGAGTACGACAAGGGTGTGTCTTGTCACTAGATCTTTTCTCCCTGTATAGCGAAGTAATATTGAGAGAGATCAAAGAGATGCCAGGAATACTAGTTGGAGGTTATAATATAAATAATATACGCTATGCAGATGACACAGTATTGGTGGCGGATAATTCAACAGATCTACAACAATTATTAGACGTTGTAGTAACAGAGAGTGCAAGGAAAGGACTCTCCTTGAATATCAAGAAAACAGTAACAATGGTAATATCAAAGAAAATGGTGACACCAAAATGTGACATAGAAATAGAAGGGAAAATCCTTAACCAAGTTGATAATTTTAGATACCTAGGGGCATTTATAACATCAGATGGAAGATGTACAACAGAGATTAGGAGTAGAATAGGGCAGGCAAAAGCCGCTTTTCAGAAAATGAAGAGTATCTTATGCAATAAGTCACTATCACGGAATGTAAGAAAGAGAGTGCTGAAATGCTATGTAGAACCAGTTTTGCTGTATGGCAGTGAATCTTGGAACGTAAATGAACAAATTAAGAAGAAATTAGAAGCAACAGAGATGTGGTTCCTGAGACGAATGTTGCGAATTCCTTAGACTGCCAGAGTAACTAACGACGACTGCCTGAAACAGGCTAATGAAACTAGAACATTATATACAGCAATAAGACAGAGACAAACATCTTTCTTCGGTCACGTGATGAGAAGAGAGGCATTGGAGAACATCGTAACAACTGGAAAGATCGAGGGGAAGAGAGGCAGAGGTAGACCAAGAGAAGTGATGCTGGATGGATTGATACGGTGGCATGGAGGAATATCAGCACCAGAGTTGATCCAGAAAACCAAAGACCGAGATCTATGGAGAGCCATGAACGCCTACGCCAGCCGGCACGGCACTTGATGATGATGATGTCAAGGACGAGAAGTCAATATTTTAGTCTAACTGACCTGTGTAGGGGCAGAACTCACTACCTCAACATCAACTAACCAGAAGTTATAAAAGCGAGCTCTCTTATCCATTCGTCTACTCTGACCTCTAATATTTGTAATAGGTCTGTGCGACTTCTCACTTAGCCTCTCTCAAAATGTCTACAACACTCTGTTTGGCCGTCCAAGGAATGTTCAGCATTCTTCTATAAAACCACATCTCCAAGGCTTCTATGGAACTTTTTTGTTTTGTTGTGTGCTCTTTGACTGAATATTATCAGCAGAGTTGATCCCAAAAAAAAAAAAAAAAAAAAAAAAAAAAAAAAAAAAAAAAGACCGAGATCTGTGGATAGTCATGAACGCCTACGCCAGCCGGCATGGCACTTGATGACGATGATGATGATGATGATGGTGAGCCTTAGATTGTCCCCAGCCATGGACACATTTCCATTTCCAATAGCCTGACTGGTTCACCTGCAACCTGTAACATTGTTTGTTCATCAGGGAGAGGTAGTCAAGCACACAGCGTGCACCTGCAGCAGCCACCTGTAGGCTACAACCAGCACATGCTGCTGATGAAACACACCTTCACCAGTCGGAGATCACCAGACGCCGACAGCAGGGACTCACTGGCTGCAGCTACAAGTGAGCCTGTTTAGTTTAGTTTATTTAAACTTAATTTAGTTTAGTTTAGTTTAGTCGACAGATCAATACCACGGCACTCAAGCCTGAGTCCGGAGAATCTCAGCAAAGTGCACAAGCTCCGTAGCACCGGCGAGGATCCTGAAATACTTTGGGTAGAATTTTAACTCGTAATTTTGCCCGAGCAGCGCCGTTAGGCTACTCTTTTTCGATTTCCAACTGCCAAGGGATGTTTTACGTGCGTAACAACAAAACGTAATAACATGTCTGGCTTATTGGTGTGCAGACTGGTGGTTCCTCGTCGTGCAGGTAGATACTCTCCGACTTCGGAAGAATCTGCCCAGGACGCACGGCGAGGACGTGCTAATAGGTCTTGGCCAAATAGAACCTGGCCCTGGTGCCCTGGAAACACCTCTGCGTCCTTTCAAGTCAGTTACCATAAGAAGTGGACAGCAGGGATTCATTGGTTGCAAGTGAGCGTGCTGTCTGTCTGTCTGTCTGTCTGTACTGTAGTGTAAAACAATGGAGCCCTTTTCATACAATGGATTGATTCTGACGTATCGTTAAGAAAAAATCCGTGATGAATTTTCTTTTGTTGGGAGCAAGCAGAAAACCTTAACCTGCACAACTTACGGCAATTGCACAATCTGGAGGGAGGGGGGGGGGGGGGCTTATTTTCTCAGGCCTACCTAAGAAATGGGATGCTTGCCTGAATGCCTACGGCGACTTCTTCAGACCCACCCATGGTACATAATTCATTCAAAATGAATGCTTTATTTAATTCTACCACACCTGTTAATGTTTCTTTCATGCTTTTGTAATAAAGCCATTGGAACGGGTTTCAAATGAACGATCCTTATATATGATATAATACAAGATGAACTGATTCTTCTTCTTCTTCTTCTGCGTTCATCCGGATTTTTTTCCTGGATGTGACTGCGTTGTGCCTGTTTACAGCAGAGCTGCGCTCTTGCGCCGTTAGGCCGACACATCCGACTTCTGCGGGTATGTGTTGACCGGGTTAACCTTCCCGGGGAACTGATTCAGGGAAGCAAAGAAAAGCAACCGTAACCTACCATCCGTGTCACAAGAGGCGACCTATGAGGGTTGGCGTGACACTGCTATCCCATCCCGTAGAGAACTTCAGCTGCAAAATCAGACAATCGTGATCATCTACAAAACGTAGTTGGCTCAGGTCTTAATATACATTGGAAGACAAAAAGGTAGAACATATTTTCATTGCAGTTAAAATTCAAATCTGACCAGCACACTGCATATAATTAACCTTTACATGTTCTTGTATCTTCGTAGCAATGATTAACTTTTATTAAAGGATGAGCGATCAATTTTCAAGTTATTTTTACACGACCACCTTCAGAATTCATAGTTTGCAAATTAACATGAAATTTTGTTTCGGTTCACCTGGTTATAATTTTTATATCTAAAATAGTTGCGTAAAAACTCGGAACTCACCGACCCCCGCCATTGTATGAATTCATGATAACAGATTCCTAGAATCTGCAGTCTTTTGAGTAGTAGGTCCACTTTATGAGCAATAACATCATTGTAGTGAGCGAAAATACATTTACCTTTGTATACATTTAATTATATATCTACTCTGGTTGAATCATTTTAAGTACAGGTAGCATTGTCAAGTTAAATAGTTGATTAGTTCCACCTCATCGGAACTGACGGCTCCGGCTACCGAGTTCAGTAGTTCAGTGTGCATTCAATAACAAGTAATAATTGTAATATGACAGACCAAATGTAATCGGAAGAAGAGGCTGACGGTGTAAACGATAGGCAGAGGAGATAACAGTCCATGGGAATCTCGATACATGAAGCCCATAAACGGGCACTCTCCCGCTGTTTGTTTATGCTTCACCTCGACACCGCAAGGTACAATATGTCTGATTGTCAAAAATAGACAAATAATATACAAGATATAAATGTAACAAGACACGCCAAGAGATGGACGTACATCAGTCTGGTATAATGTATAATGAAGGGGAGAGACGTGTTGGAGATCCATTGCAGCCTTCATTGTGGAGACGACACCTGATTGATTGATTAATTGATACATGAAATGAAAAATGCTCAAAATACAACCTGATATCTGGGAGTGATTCTAGATCAAATGAGCTTGAAAAAAAAACACACACATATACGTCTAATTTGGTAGAAAATTTTGTGGACATATGCATTTATGCTGCGATAAAGAAAATGAATGGGTTTATGTTTTGTCACTTATTCAATTATTCAGTCAATTATTAGATGACATAGGTAACGGAAGTATCATCTATGGGTCAGCACCCAAAAGCAACAAATGTAACTAATCAGAATATGACACCGAGTTGTATTTATAACAGGTAGACCTACTAAGTACAATATCAATACCAGCACTAAAAATATGAATGGAAATAATTCCTCTACACCTAAGAAAACTAAAATTACATTATGCTGAAAATAATCACGGACAAAGTTCATCCTGCACATACAACTTGAATCAGTCACATTTATCAGTTGATCAATTCAATAGCAAAAAGATTAGTTCACAACGTGCAATTTTAAACTAGACTTGAGAAATTCAAAAGCCCTAATCTAACCAGAGTTATAAAGTACACATTTATTATCCAACCGCGGCAATTAATGAAACCAGAAATTGACTGCCAAGTAGCTTTGGCTCTATGCTGAAGGAGTTATGGACAGTTCGTAATCCCACATACCGCATTCGAAACACAGCTACAGGAGATTTGGCAGCAGACCGCCTTGCGTTGGTTTTAATGCAATGGTATGAATGCTGGTTGTTCAGAAAGCAATGGCAAAATACTGAACGTAAACATGCCAAGAAATCACAAACAGCTTTGACATAAAATGAGTCCATCCCAGAAATAATGAAGAATAAAGTCATTAATCACATACAACACATAATAAGGCAGTATTAATATTACACAGATGGGCATAAGAAGACATTCGGTTAAGAGTAGGAACAGTAGAGTGGAAAAAAAAAAACATCGGTTATTAGAAAACAGCTACCGTGAAAATATCAGTTATTAGAAAACAACTACCAAAAAAAAAAAACATCAGTTATTAGAGCATAGCTACCACATAAACATCAGTTATTAGAAAACAGCTACCATAAAAACATCAGTTGTTAGAAAATAGCTACCAGATAAACATCACAGTTATTAGAAAACAGCTACCATAAAAACATCACAGTTATTAGAATTTTTTTTTTTTTTTAAATTCGCATGTCCTTTACAGGATATCGCTGTCAACAGCAGCATCTTTCAGCTGTCTGTTGATTTCTTGGCAAGATTACGCTCAGTAGTTTGCCATTGCTTTCTGAGCGGCCGGCTCAGTTATCCCGCAAGTCACCAGCGGGGGTAGAACCACTTCCAGTTCTCGCCCGCTACGAGACTCTGCATGATAAACGGGATTACGGAGAAAGTATTGTAACCCCTCGGCCAGAGAGACCAGCTATTAGAAAATAGCTACCATAAAAAACATCACAGTTATTAGAAAATAGCTACCATAAAAACATCATAGTTATTAAAAAATAACTACCGCAAAAACATCAGTTATTAGAAATGAGCTACCACAAAAAACATTAGTTATTAGAAATGAGCTACCACAAAAACATTACAGTTATTAGAAAACAGCTATCACAAAAACATTACAGTTATTAGAAAACAGCTACCACAACAACATTACTTATTAGAAAACAGCTACCACAAAAACATCACAGTTATTATAAATGAGCTACCACAAAAACATCACAGTTATTAGAAAACAGCTACCATAAAAATGTTTGTCTGGGATTCTGCTATACACACATCTGGATCCTCTCTGATGTCATGGAGTTTGTGCACTTTGCTGAGATTCTCCTTACGTGATGTATGGGAGAGGACTGGAACGCTTATGTGCAGTGGAAGTAAACGTAACCGAAATCAAATATTGACTAAAAAATATGTGTGCTAGGTGCTAAAAATGTATGTTAGTGCAGCTTAAAGGAAACATTGCTTATGACAATTCAAGACCAATGTTGGAAAACCCTCATATCCTTTAAGAGAAATATGCCGGTATATTTGTCAGGAACAAGATAGGCAATGGTTTTAGTAACAGTTAATGTTTCAGATACCCATGGTGCTATTGGTGATCAGAGATGGGACAGCCTGTCACCCATGCCTTTATTTGGTAGTTCCGACAGCCCAGAGAGTGTGAAGGCAGCACTTGTATACACAAGTAACCACTCGTCCCAGGAGGAGCAGTTCAGTGAATTCCTTGCCAACTATACTTATGACCCATCTAAAGACCAGAAGAATGCAGGTGACAACTTGATGGTGAAGGGAGTCAGTTTGGTGAGTTTTCAGTTTCCTTTTCTTGTTGTTGTGCTCGTTCACTTTCAACTCAAGCGTAGTCCATACACACTACTTTATGTATTGCTGGACTGAATTTTGTGTGTGGATTAGCATTTACCTATTAACACTGTCCCTCGCCATTAGGTGAACCCAATCCGACTTTAGATGTACTTCTAATTAACATCCCCAGGTCAAGGACGATAGGTCAACATTTTAGTCCCACTGTCCGGTGTAGGGGTTAAACCGCTTACCTCGGCATCAACACACCGGATGTTTAAGAACACGCATTCTTATCCATTTGGCCATGCTGGCCTACAGTTTTCCGTTGGATTTCCCTTCTTTGATTGATTAATTGTTTGGTTGATTGATTTTGTTTTGGATGCTCGCTCATTTTGAACTCATGCGTAGTCCATCACGTGTACTGCTTCTATAGTGCACTGGACTGATATTTGCATGCGGTTAGCTTTCCCTATTACCATCAGGCGAACCCATTCAGACTTCAGAGGTACTTGTAATTTACATCCCCAAGTCAATGATGAGAACTGAGAACTTTCAGGATGTCGGATTGGTCCATTGTTCATCCACGCACCACAACAGCCAGCCCAGAAACCTATCTGCGGGTTCGTTTCCTCTTACACCAGCATGAAATATATATTAGACAGTCTAGACCTCAGAGATTTAAACCATTGCCTTCTGGCCCAGTCCATCAATATCTTCCTTAGCATGCTCATGAAGTCCTTGAGACAACATCCCTGGATGAGCGTCTGTGCCTGGAGTCATGCTGTTGCTTTTCTTACTGCCATGGCCTCCATGGTTAAACTGTTCATAGTCATGGCAACGGCTCAGATGTATTCCTTAACATTTCTTCTTCCAATCAGCGCTATGAAAGCCGGTATGCTCCATGTGCGCTATAAAACAGACCCATCTGTGTAGATGATTGTACCACTCTGGGATGAATTTTCCAAAATCAGTACCTGTACTTTTCAACAATGATCGTGTTTTGTTGTTGACAACCTCTGTCCAGTCTAGTGCAGACTGAAAAAGAAGTACCTCACCCTTCGTGGTTTGTCTGCTTGCCTGTAGCTCTAATCTGCTACAAAGTCACAGTGTTGACAGCATGAAGTTTTTAAGAATAAACCCAAGGTGGTTATACCTCTCTCTACAACTATATAGGAACAGTCTTGACATCTGATGGAAGGTGTCTTAAAGAGATTAGAACAAGAATCTCAGTAGCAAAGGTTGGCATTTGCAAGATGGAAAATATACTGACCAATACAAATATTTCATTGAAAAAGTGTGTTGAAGCGCAACATAGTACTTGTACATGTGTATGGATGTGAAACATTGACAATGAGCAGATAGCTGACAAACATCTAATGGCAGTGAAAATGTGGCTTCTGTAGGTACAGTAGGGAAATAATAAGGAAAGTAAATAAATTATTAATAAAATAATGAATAATAAAATAATGAATAATAATACTAGCAACATTCAGCAAATATATAATGAATAAGCTACATCCCAAAATAATGAATCAATTAAATGGTGTTTCAATCCTAGCAACTTTCTTCCAGAGCAGCACAAACATTACAAAATAAAAAACAATGAAACATAAATTTTAAATGATAACATACAGGTGGTGTCAGCGCAGACAAGTATCAATAAGGAATACTGAGAGGGAGGTGTGCAACCTTCTTGTACGGGAAGGGTGTGCAGGGGTTTTGGTGTTTTGATGCTAAATCAAGACATTTGAAGCCAAAATATGAGTGCACAATTGCAGCGAGAAGGTAAATTTTGATATGTATATATATGTGTGTGTGCGTGCGTGCGCGCAGCGGCGAAGGGTATACGAACACAATTCAGTCCAGCACACCACGTTTGAAACAGTTGTGGGCAATTTGGAAGTAGGCTGCCTTCCACTGGTTTTCATACTATGGTTTGAGTGTCGGTCATTCAGAAAACAATAGCAGACTACTGAATGTAAACGTGTCAAGAAATCACAAACAGCCAAAAAATGCTGGGGTTGACTGCAACATCTTGTAAAGGATACACAACTTACTAAAATACATGCTAAGTATGTGGAAGGCAGCAGTTATAACAGTGACATCTTTAACAGCATTGATTCCAAATGGATGGACACATTCCAATGTGTTGATTATCTTAGATACCTTCCTGCAGTCGTGATTTCTCTTATAGCTATAATACATTTTGCTTCTTTTGACACTGCAGCAATCACTAACTGATGTGGATCTCAGTGGAGCTACCTGTGCATCTGCGGACTACGATGGAGCAAAAGCCAGCAGAACCACCTCAAGTCCATTAGGAGTATTCACTGGAGCACAGCCCACCTTTGGTGTGCCAAGTAGGATCTTGTTTGTGTTTGTCGTAAATATAGTTTGCTTCACAGAGGAGTTGAATCCTGGCTATTAGACTCAGCAGACATATTGCCTCTTGAGACACAGTTCTTTTGCTTTTTTCAGCTATAGCTGAAAATTTTTATTGGGCGATCAAGCAAATTTGGAGCTAGAGCCTACAATGGGTGACATTGTGATATTCTAGTATGATAATTTAGTTGTGTCTAGCGTGGTCAGTGGTTGCACACCCACCTCACACACCAGTGACCTGGAGTTCAATCCCAGGTCCGGTCAGGGATATGCACTACTCACGAACTCAAACGAGAGCAAAACTCAAGTCTAGTGCTTCCAATCTGACATGGACAAGGCCCAAGGTTTGAATACAATCAGCATTGCCAGTTGTGGGTTGTGCTCAATCTTCAAACCTCTAATCCTGAAACAACCAAATAAATCTACTTGTGATCTACTCGAGGGTATGGTAGGTGCTTTGACGTATCTTAATAACGTTTGGCTATTTGTAATGAAAAGCATGCTGAAACCCGCTTTGTCTGCAAGATGTATAAATTCTATTTAATGGTGAGTTAAAGAATATGGCTTCTTTTGGCATTGCTAGGCTTAATCGGCTTGCCAGAATTCTCCTCTGTTAGGTTTCTAATCCATTTACTTTCTACTTTCTAACTATTGGGCCATTCTGCCTGTGTAAATAGAATAGCGTTTACATCAAAATTGATATATGCATTTGGGTTTGGCATATGAAATCCTAAATATTCACAATTATTGAAATCTTCAACATTATCACAATCAATGTACTCTTCAACATAATAATAATCATTGAAATCTGCCACATTGTATTTGTTTAGTCTGGTAATAAGCTACATTTCTCTCCTTCTCTCAGAACAAGGTCGTCCAATCACCAAACAGAATGACCCAGCCAATACCACGCCTCCTGATCCAGAAATAGACATAACCAATTTACTGAGACCAATGTTCTCTCCACCTCACTTTATTGCAAATATCAATGAAGACCTGAAAAGGAGAGGATCCTCATTTGCTTATACTGTCCCTACCATTTTCGCCTATTTAGCAGACAACGCCGAAGGTCCAAACCCAAAGTCCTCTGCTGACCACCAAGAGGCATATCCTACAGGTAACATCGGGAGCCATTTCTATTCTCCTGGAGGTATTGCCACATCTGAAGGCTTCAGAGAAGTTGCTAAGCATCGCTCTATTGGGCAGTCTGGTGAGTATTTCACCACACCCTTTAGAAGTTCTTTTGCAAATGGCTCACAAGACTTTAGTGTTCCCCCGCCAACCCGCTTACCCCCACAAACCAGTGTACCCCCACAAATCAGTGTAACCCCACAAACAAGTGTATCCCCACAAACCAGTGTACCCCCACAAACCAGTGTACCCCCACAAACCAGTGTACCCCCAATGACCACAGCACCACCACCACCCCATCCTCTTCAGAAGCCAGTACAGGAGGTGATCACTTGCAGCCACTGCAATAAAGCCCACAAATGGCCACATGCTTTACCCTGCCTTCATGTCTTCTGCTTCCCATGCTTGACTGTTGAATTTGATTCCGGAGATCAGAGCATCATTTGCCCAAATTGTGACTCTAAAGCATCTTTGCCAGATGGTCCGTGCAGCTTGAAGATTGATGGTCATGCTGCCAGGTTGATGATCCAGCTGAACATTTCCCCGTTTATCTGTACGGCCTGCATCCGAGGCCAGGAGGCCGTGGTTTGTTGTACAAAGTGCATGGCATATCTGTGCAGTGAATGCAAGGATGGCCACAAGAACATGAAGCATTTTCTGCACCACAACTTGACTCCCATCACCAAGCTTCGTAAAACTGCCGACGGAGAATACACTTACTTCTGCGACCTGCATGCTGACAATCCAAAGACACATTACTGTTGTGTCTGTTCCCTCACGATCTGTCTTGTTTGTTTGGCAGAGCATCAGCATACAGAGTTTCCTTACAACACCACCTCAACTGCAGTTGAGGTGTTTCCAATAGTCGCTGAAAGGCTGCATCAATTGAATGGGAGTTCTAAGATGCATTCGCAAGATATGTATGAGATAGGCCATCAAGGACCACTTACTGAGGAGGAGCTAGGTCAATTGCATAGAAAAGGCAACAAAGATATTGATGATTGTGCTTCTTATTCCAATGCAGTGACAGAGCAGAATCGAGCAACTGCTCGCAAGAAACTAGCATATGTCATTGCTAACATGAGAAAGGAATCGCAGAAGTTGGTAAATGATGCAAACAAGGCAGGCGATGAAATGAAGACATTCAATGAGTTTACCACCCGTACGTTGAATGATGGCACTCTTGAAGATACGTTGGAATGTGTGAATGTCATGGAAGATGCCTACAAAAGAAGTCTTGTTAACTGTTCAAAAGTGAAAGAGGACAAAGAACGCATCTCGGGTGAGGTGAAGTTTACACCGGACTACATACAGCTACACAACGTGTTGAATCAAACTTTTGCATGTCTAAGTCATTCAAACAAGTCGGTGCAAAACTCTAACATTCTGACAGACATGGAAGAACACCAGAGTTTTCTGAATGACACACCAAATTCAAATTCTAATCGCAAATATCAGACCTGGTCGGTGACTCCAGAAACCATGCCCATTTCTACCTGGAACTCTGATGGCGAGAAGAAAACTGGTACCTTCATCCCACAATTGAACCGCTGCCGGACCAGAACCTCATTTATTCACAGTTTTGGCGAGTATGGTCGGGGTGAGTATGCCTTCACAGAACCCAGCGGACAGGCCTACTTGAAAGATGGCTCCTATATTATTTGCGACACCAACAATCACAGAATTGTCCACTTCAGCGCCAGTCACCAGTATGTACGCACAATTGGCCAGCCTCCAAACCTTCCAGCTATGATTGAAGGGATTGACCAACGCGGCCGAGGAAAGGTATTTTCACGCCAGAATGGCTACCTGTATTTCCCCAACAGAGTGGCCATCTGTCCCATCACTAAGAACATCATAGTTACAGAGCGGCCTCCAAGCCACGATATCCAAATTTTCTCATATGTTGGTAATTTTATGCGATGCTTTGGTGGCAGCATTCTCCAGCACCCACGCGGGGTGGCTGTTGATGAGGAAGGCACCATAATTGTAATAGAATGCAGAATTATGAAACTGGTTATGTTCAGCCAAGATGGCAGTCTGATTGCATCACATTCCCTCAGCCAAGATTTACAGTTCCCCAATGACATTGCTGTGAAGGAAAAAAAGATCTTCATCAGCGACAACCGCGGCCATTGCGTTCACGTCTTCGGCTATAACGCAGAATTTTTGTACAAAATTGGCGGTGAGCACGTCACTTTCTACCCTATTGGTGTGTCCATCAACCACCTTAACCAGGTAGTCGTTACTGACAACCACAACACCTTCAACATTACCGTCTTTGACATGGCTGGAACAGTCCTGCATGTCTTTGAGTCGGTCACCAAACTTGCCCAGTGCCACAATGTGTCGGTTCACCCTACCAGCCTTGAACTGATGCTGTGCACCAAGGATTGCACCGTCTACTTTTTCAGTTATGATCCAGATGGCACCCATTTGCCAGCCAACCGCAGATCTGGGAATGCTTCAAGCAGAACCATTTCTAGACAATAAGTTTCACACTGAAAAGAAACCAACCCAGCGTCATTATTCTAGTTAGATGCTACCTCTTCCCTTGACATTTTTCAGCATCGGTCTCCTTGAATGGTTTTATTGCTTATAAACTCTGTATGCATGTTTTAAATTTTAATGAAATGTGTATTTTTAAAATTGCAATCACAACATTGTAAATATACTTGTTTGAATTTGATGTTGACTGGTTGGTTAATCCTCAGACAAGATGAGTTTTAGGTTTGATGCATTGCCGCTATGATCTTTTGAGCCCTGAAAAGGGATTACATCTATTAGGTGCGGGTGTAGAAACCACCCTTCTGACCTTGTCCCATCTCCGTAGGAATTAAGTTGCAGAGTTCTCCTTCCCCTCAAGCATAGATACCAACTGGGCATGCAAGACCACGGATTCATGGATCCAGCCATGGATGATGTTTTTATCTATGTATTTAACACCACTAAACCTGCTCTGTGGTGAAGGAATTATGGACACAATTCGTAATCCTGAAAACCAAGTTTCACACACAGCCATGGATGATTTGGCAGCAGACACCTTGTGTTAGGTTTCATACAATGGTATGAGTGCCAGTTGTTCGGAAAGCAATGGCATACTACTGACCGTAACACACAAGAAATCAAATGGGGAACCCTTTGAGGCCACCAAAACAATTCATAAATAAACACACGTAGTATTGTTTGGCGCTCATAGGAGAAGAAGGAAGTAGATTACTGAACGTTAACTTGCCAAGCAATCACAAACAGCCAAACTGGGGTAGACTGCAATGTCCTGTAAAGGATATGCAACTAACTTTTTTAACATTTCACGTTTTTTATCTTCTTAATAATATTAAATTGTTCCATGTTTGTGTTCACTTAATGTTCCCTTGTAGATGTTTTGTTTAGTGTCTTACTGCTGCCATTGTACATTTTCTTTAACTTGTTCCATGTATGTTAATTTAAATATACATGCCACTCGCAAGGCTGTTTTACAAGATTGAAGGAAACAACCTATAAATAGCATCAAGTCTTTGAAACTGACATACTCTGGCCAAATTAACAATTGCATGGATTAGAGAAAATAGTGAATGGAAGGCATAGTTGCTGGGAGAAGAGGCAAGGGTTTATCAGCACAGGAGTGGACATGAGACATTAACCACACCAGAGAAATGAAATGGCATTATGTAGAAAATCCGATAATGTCAATCTTTCCAGCATGTTCTGACTAGCACCATTCTGCAAAAAACAAAAACTCTTCCTACATGATTGTATGTTTTCCTCAGTAGTTTTGATGTCATGATTAATTCAGCTTTTCTTCTTATTTTATTTTATAAGACTCAGTTCTCCAGGGGCCAGAGCTGTCCCATGATGTTCCACGTCTCAACTGTTTGTCTGTTTAATTATAATTTTGATATTAATTGTATACATTCCACCCCCCCCCCCCCCTATAGCCCATCATTACCCCCTAACCCATTCAGCCTCAAAGAAAAGTTATATTAGGGTCTGTCCCTGGCCGAGATTAATAATGCTGTGGCACAGAGTCAGCCACATATGTTGTCCAAAGAGAGGGATGGCTTCGATAACCTTTGTATGTACACACTTAGTTGATCATATTCTCCATGGGTGACTAAACTATAGTTTCTCCCGTTCAAAATACAAAATGGTTGTTTCTTAGCTTCTGCCAATGTTTTTTTCCAAATAGTTATTCTGTTTTCTTTGTCCATTTTGCTGAGCTTTGCAAAGTAAAATAGTCAATAATTTATACTCCTTCCATCTCGAATTGGAATACTAGTTTGTGATTCAGTCAGTTGACATTTATCTTAATATTACTTTAGTTATCTCTCTTTGTTAAAGTTACATATGAACTTTCTACCAATACTTTCTAAAGCTGTCCCAGTGGCAGTTGTTTTCTCTGTACATTTTGTTGTTTGTTGGTGCTCCTTTAATTTATAACACTTTTGCCCTAAATGATAGTTCTCCCATCTTGCTATGTTTTGTTGTTTGTTGAACCTTTAAAAATCAAAACTTCCTGGCTTGAATTTAACACTTATTTCCTAAATGTTGGTCCTATGTCTTCTTACATGTTATTAAGTTTGTTGGAACTAGGAGATCGTTTATCCTTTATTTATAACACACCTTCGCAAAATAATAGTTCGCTTTGTCTTGTTTGTTGCCTATAACAATCAAAACTTTTTGTGTGAATTTATAACTTATTTCCTAAATTTTGATTCTATTGTCTTCTTACATGTTGTTAAGTTTGTTGGAAATAGAAAATCTTCTTTCCTATATTTATCAAAATTCTGTGCTAAATAATAGCTCTGTGTCTTGTTATATTTTGTTGTTTGTTGAAACTAGAAATAGTAAATCTTTTGTCCTCCACTTTTGTTCTAAATGTATCTCCTCTTGCTATCCTTGTTTATTGGATCTTAAAACAGCTATTTTTCTGGAGTTGATTTATCTCTTCTTTCCTATATTATAGTTCTGTTCTTTTCTTACATATAGTTGAGTTTGTCAGAATGAACACATTTTCTTTCAATAATTTATAACACTTATGTCCTAAATGATATAGTTCTCTCACCCAGGTATATTTTGTTGTTTTCATGTGATGTAATCATGTTCTTTTTAACAACACAGATGTAATCAGTTTGTTTTTAACAACACAGATGTTATCTTGTTTTTTACAACACAGATTTAATCTTTTTAACAACACAGATGTAATCATTTTGTTTTTAACATTTTTTCTGCATCTTGCATAGTCAGCTAAATGTAGTGTCTAGTTAACTGTTATATATATCATCCATGAAAGTGTTCATATCTGCATCATAACTTTTTGTCACTTGTTGATTTTGTAAATTTAAACTATTATTGACACTTTGTAAAGATTTTAGTAACACCAATTCCTGGTTTGGTCATATTACACATTTTTGTTCATGTTACTTTATATCTTTATCCCCTTCTTCCTACTCTCTTCCTCATTCTCCATTTCAACTTTGTCCTCTTCTTTCGTTCGCTTGAAATTTGTCAATATCCATAATGTTATCTCTTGTATGAATTCCATTGACTTTGTTAGCTAAGCCAGTGATGTGATTCTCTTATTTATTAATTATCCTTAATGTTGATTGTTATTGAGCTGTGGCATCTGTAATCACAGATCAACGCTGTGATGCCCTTATTTATTACTAAGTATTATCCTTAAGTATTATTGCTAAGTATTATCCTTAAGTATTATTGCTAAGTATTATTACTAAGTATTATTCTTAAGTATTATTGCTAAGTATTATCCTTAAGTATTATTACTAATTAGTATCCTTAAAAACTAGCCATTATGTGTATTGCATTTTAGTTAAGTTCTCGTTAATTTATTAGTGTCGGATAACACCCATTGGTTTCAGCTCATGTAATACCCATTAATTCATGTAATTAACAGTAATTCTTATGAATTTGTTTAATCATGTATAATTACCAGATATTAAATATTACATAGGATAATTCTCATTAACTTATTTAATCATGGATAATTCTCATTAAATTATTTAATTGATAAGCACCATGAACTCATTTGGTATAGAATGATTCTCATTAACTTATTTAATCATGGATAATTCTCATTAAATTATTTAATCCATAGGCCCATTGAACTCATTTGATGTAGGATAATTCTCATTAACTTATTTAATAATGGATAATTCTCATTAAATTACTTAATCTATTGGTTCCTTGAACTAATTTGATGTAGGATAACTCTCGATAACTTTTCTAATCATGGATGATTCTCATTACATTATTTAATCCATAGATCCGTTGAACTCATTTGATATAGAACAATTCCCATTAACTTATTGAATCATAGATAATTCTCATTAACTTATGTAATCCATTGCCTTGTGCCTGTGTGGTATAGGATGATTATAATTGTTAAAATTGTGGATAGTTCCCACTAACTTACTTTTACTCTGCGATAATTCCCCAAACGTGTATTTAATCTGGGATATGTATGTCATTCTGTAAAGGTTTTAAATATTCTGGTCATCTGATCACAGATTTTGAAACTGTAAATTACACAAATTATACAAACCAGTTTGTAAGTTTTTAAAGTACAAAAGTTATATAAGCCAATTTATAAGTTTGTATTATATAGTTTACCTTGTCATATTGAGATTGTTAAAAAAAAAAGTCATAGTGAGATTGTTAAACCAAAAAAAAAAAAATGCCAGTTTGTATTATGGTTTATCCTGGCACTTCGAGATTGTTAAATACCTTTAGTTATTAGAAAATTGTATTCGCTTTCGTGAGTCCCTAAGCTACCACTGACCTTCACTTGAAATGGATGAAAGTAAAATGTTATGTAACACTTTCTTATTTTAGCCATAATTTTATTGTAATAAAAGTTATGTTTCACTTTTAACTAAATTATGACAGACGAACCAAATATGCCATCTAAAAGTTAGTTTAGCAGCATGATAGTTTGCATCAGAATATTTTACTCCATCTTTATTTATTCATTTCATCGCTACAGAAAAGTTATCACTGCTGCTGGTTTTTTTTAATTGAATTTTGATTGTTTTCACATAAATGGATATTGATCAAGTTAATGTAATTCTTTCATGACCCTATTTTGAACTATGAACCCGGTAGATGTGGATGTTTTTTCACAGTTGTTGTATTGTTAATTATATTGAGCTTTCCCACAGGTGGAGTTGTATGTTCTTGGCAGCGTAAAAAGATATCGTGATGTTAGATGTTGTTGTTGCATATAATTAAGTTGCAAATAGCTGTAGAGTTGTTCCTGGCATTTGTATGCATATATCGTATTTGATGTGGTACTTTGTTTTGTGTGTGTGTATGGAAAAGAGCAACATGCACAGACACTCACACCACACGCACACTATACTCACATCAATCACTTAACCCATCACACATTCTGCCCACACATTACCTATCAAACACCACATACTCTGATAACCAAAAAATCATACCCCACAAAGGAACAGTTCACAAAGTGTTATATTTTGTTGCAAAATTACATATTTTATTTGACAAAACTTAATTTATGCCTGTTTTTATTGGATTGCTCTACTTTAAACAAAATGTCTTGGCATATTTTTGTAATGCCTTTTTTGAACCAATGCCTTTTTATTTGTTACGGTTTTCTTTCTTTCTTCTTCATCTTGCGCGTTTTTACAGAGATGTACTTTTATATTTTTAATGCATATTGTGAACACCTTACAGTTGATCTTTGATGGTATAAAATCACATGCCTATAGATGTGAGATGGTAGAGAATCACATGCCTATAAGTGTGAGATGGTAGAGAATCACATGCCTATAAATGGTAGATGGTATGGAATCGCATACCTATGAATGTGAGATGGTAGAGAATCACATACCTATGAATGTGAGATGGTAGACAATCACATCGTACCTTTAGCATAAGCTGGTATAGAATCACACAGTGCCTTTAGCATCTGTTACAGTTATAAATTCACACGGTGCCTATAGTATACAGTGGCATAGAATCCAATGGTTCTCGTGGCATGAAGTAAATCGCAGATCATGTTTGATACTTTCACTTTATTAAAACAATCAAATGTTTTATGTAGTAATCATTTTTTTTATTACCCTACGACCCATATAATGTTGTATTCTGGAGATTTTGTACCTCATCTTCAGTTTTGTTTCCTGTGAACTGTTGTTACCCGATAAACATACAGAGCTAAAAACATTTATGTGCTCTGATGTTTAGAATTGTTTTGTGTAATTGTTAATGTTTTGGACTTTTATCTCAAGGGTAATTGACATTGTTAAACATTTTATGTGGTTGAGTATAAACATATCTGTAATACAACCAACCAAGTATACATTTCAGTTCACTGAATAATAAAAGCAGCTGGTCACTGTTATTTTGATTTATGTTTTTATTTTCTTGCCACAGTAGTTGTATTTGACCCTACATAAGCACGCAATAGTGGAATAGATAACAGGGAGGCAACTGTTTTTGTCATATTAGGGACACTATAATACTCAACGGTTATCCCCCTTCATAGATTAATCCATTAGTTCTACAAACTTCCAGAAAATTCGACTTAACAGGCCTGTATTTTGCGATTTAATGTGATTATATATCAAGTACTTTGTTGATGGCATCGACTTTTGAAAATACCAACTCTCCATCATGATTACCATGGATGAAACTGCAGTGTTTATGGGCCTAAGATCTCAAACAACAATTGATCAGACGGAATTTGGGATTTGGAGAGATATGACGTTTTAGAAGAAGATGACATGACTGTATTTGAATAATGTAGAAGTGAGTGCATGAATAAATGTAGATTTTTGTATCTGAAAAAAAAAAAAAATGACATTTCCGAAAATAAGCCCTAGTGCATGTTTTAAAGCTAAAATTAATATAGGGCCCGGTCTTATTTTTGGAGAAATACGGTATATAAGTATATCATCAACTGAACATTGACGATCAATAAAGTACCTTGCGGTGTATGGCAGAGGGGTCTTTGAGCCTGAGGAATTAAGGCCGCCTGGCTAGTGCAGTCGCCGCGAACTGTGCAGGTTAGGATTTTCTTTTTGCCCCCGACAGGAAAAATCCGTCACCTTACCGAGGAATCGAACCTGGGCCTCCCGAATGAGAGTCCGGCGTTCTAGCCTGTCGGCCAGCCGCTCCTCGATGAACATCTGCTAATAATAAAGAACATATATTGGCAGCAAACAGCAGCTATATGAATCAGCAAGCTTGTAGGTGTATTTCAGTGTATACAGAGAGTCAAACAAGGTTGTGTATTGTCTCCTGATTTGTTCTCATTGTACTGTGAACAGCGTTCGCTCGTTTTGAACTCTAGTGTAGTCCATACATCTGCTACTACTTCTAGTGCACTGGACTGGTCTTTGCATGTGGATGAGCTTCCCCTATTACCAGTGTCTTAGCCATCAGGTGAACCCACTCCAACTTCAGAGGTTACAGTGAACGTATGAGATCTACAGAAAATATACCAGGGATTCTGGTTGGTGGACATCATATAAATAACTGACGTTATGCTGATGACACCGTCTTGATAGCAACAAGTCAGAAAGAACAACAGAAGATGATAGACACTGTGGTTGTAGAAGGTGAAAATATGGGCGTTACCTTGAATAATAAAAAGACAGAAATCATGGTGATATCACAGAAACAAATTGTGCCTAAATGTGCAATGAAAGGAAATGACGTTATTTTGGAACAAATGCCGAAATTCAGATATCTAGGCACATGGATAACATTAGATGGAAGATTTATCACAGAGATAAAGAAACAAAAGGACAAGCAAAAACTGCATTCTATCAAATAAAGAACATTTTCTGCAACATGTCTTTGTCCTTGGAATAGTAATTGAATGTTACATAGAAGCAATTGTAACATACGGCTGCGAATCCTGGACAATTAGTAAACAGGCGAAACAATCAATGGAAACCTTGGAGATGTGGTTTTATTGAAGAATGCTGAAAATTAATTGGACAGCCGAAATGAGCAGTCTGAGCATTTTGAGGACGGCTAAGTCGCAGAGACAACTTATCACAAACATCAGAAAGAAGCAGTCATCATTTTTGGGCCACATTATGAGAAGACTAAAACTGGAACATGTGACAACCGGAAAGATTTTTGAAGAGAGATATTGAGGATGACAGTGTGGGAAACGTGTTTACAGTCTTGTGTCATGGCACAGAAGGGAATCAACTCATGAATTAGTCCATGACATCGGAGATTGCAATTTGTGGAGAAACATGATCGCCCACGCCAAACGGCAAGGCACTGGATAATAATGATGATATATATATACATCGAGTGAAGCAGCGACAACGTGAAGTAGAATCGGTCAGCTGTACTAGAACATGATCACAAGTGACAAAATAAACGTTTTGGTTAAAATCTTCGTCAGCACACAAATAACAAGTTAGTTAGTTGCGGTTCCAACTTCACGGCAACGGGTCGTCCCCATCATGCTCCGTTCCTGTGCCAGTAAATATCACAAAATGCTCCTCAGTGCCCAACGTGAAAAAGACAGGAGTCTCAGCAAGCCAACAGCCCGCAGATGGACACTGTGCATAATGCCGCCACCAGAATGCCACACAAAAGTCCTCCACGAAAATTACAGATCATTGTCGATGGAATTGGCAGACCCCAAAAAGACTTAATTAACCCGGACCGTATCCCATATGGCTCGGTCTCTTTGCGCAGGCGATCGGTCGAAAGCACCGCACAAAGCACGATCTTCGTGGCTCCACGGACAACTCCCAGGAAACTCCTGAAAAATGCACTTGTGAACCGAAAAGGCAAACCAGTCAATTCAGCAACAGCCGGCCGTCATCGTTCCGAGCATGCAATTCACTCTCTAAACAACCGCGGACAGATGTAAAAGCATTCCACACGAAATTCACAGCTCACAGTGTCGCGCCCGCACTCACTCAGTAGCAATGTGACGGAGACACACACACACACACACACACACACACACACACACAAATATACACCGATAATGCTACATGAAAATAATCTTGTGTGAAAATACATGTGCATATGTCGGCGGGAGGGTGGGATGGCGTGGCTGTGGCATATGTGATTCTAATGTATAAATTTATCTGGATGCTCTCATGTGCTATGGAATTCATGCACTATTGTCAGATTCTCATTGTGTGATTTTCGTGGAGACAGTAAGGTATATCCAATAAAAGGTGGGACTGGTACTACACGTCGATTGTGTTCAGGCGTTAGATGTGTACGGACGAGGGTAGTTAGCGTTCTACCACTTCAGTATCTTGATGAAAGTGGCCTGAGTGGTCTCAAGGTATGGTGTCTGCCTTGAGTGCTGGGTTCAAGCCTCGATGAGGGCCGGGATTTATTCACGTGGACTTCTAGTAACAAAATTTCCGCTGATCTCTGGGTAGTGTGATCAGATGCCCGTGTGTATTGTTGCGCACGTAAAAAATAACCTTGACAGTTGGAAATCGAAAAAGAGTAGCCTAACTGCGCTGCCCGGGCAAAATTTTGAATTAATAATCTACCCAAAGTATTTCAGGATCCTCGCCGGTGCTACGGAGTTCATGCACTGAGCTAACATTCTCCGGACTCAGGCTTGAGTTAGGAGTAGAACGGAGCACTTATGGGTTATACCCACGTTCCGTGATGTTGATCCGATGACTAAACTAAAACTAAACTAAGTATTTTGACGAAGACTGAGCACTTATGGGCATATCTTGAGAGCCATTACGCCACTTCTCTTAACTGGTAGCCAGTGAAAGTGATACTTTACAGCCAAGACCGATCAGTGAAAATGATACTTTACAGCCAAGACCAAACAGTGAAAATGATACTTTACAGCCGAGACCAAACAGCGAAAATGATACGTTACAGCCAAGACCAAACAGTGAAAATGATACTTTACAGCCAAGATCAAACTGTGAAAAATGATACTTTACAGCCAAGACCAAACAGTGAAAATGATACTTTACAGCCAAGACCAAACAGTGAAAATGATACTTTACAGTCACGATCAAACTGTGAAAAATGATACTTTACAGCCAAGACCTGTCATTTACTGCCAATATGTTTACCTTGCGGTGTATGGCAGAGGGGTCTTTGAGCCTGAGGAATTAAGGCCGCCTGGCTAGTGCAGTCGCCGCGAACTGTGCAGGTTACGATTTTCTTTTTTCCCCCGACAGAAAAAAATCCCACACCTTACCGAGGGATCGAACGCGAATGAGAGTCCGGCGTTCTAGCCACTCGGCCAGCCGCTCATCAGTGAAAATGATACTTTACAGCCAAGACCAAACAGTGAAAATGATACTTCATAGCCAAACCAAACAGTAAAAATTATACTTTACAGCCAAGACCAAACAGTGAAAAGGATCATTTACAGCCAAGACCGAACAATAGAAGCTAAAAATGTTAGTTTGTGCTGACAGATCAAACGTGATGCAAAATATACATGCTGATAGACAAAATATACACACCAACAAACTATACATGACAGACAAACTATATGTGCTGACATCGTCATCATCATCAAGTGCCCTGTCAGCTGGCACAGGCGTTCATGTCTCTCCACGGATCTTGATCTTTCGTGTTCTGGATCAACTCTGCTGATGACATTCCTCCATGCCACCGTCTCATTCCATCCAGCATCGTTTCTCTTTGTCTGCTTCTGCCTCTCTTCCCCTTGGTCTTTCCAGTTGTCACGATGTTCTCCAATGCCTCTCTTCTCGTCACATGACCAAAGAAAGCTGTTAATATCTCTTTCTGATTGTTTTCTAGTTTCATTAGCCTCTGACAGACACATTTTACTTCTTGACAGACAAACTGTAGGCGGTAACATACAAACTACGAACTGAGTGACAATCTATATGCGCTGACAGGCTAACTGTATGCTCTGACTGACAAACTATACTTGCTGACAGGCAAACTATACTTGCTGACAGACAAACTATACTTGCAAACAGACAAACCATACTTCCTGACAGACAAACTGTAGGCGCAAACAGAAACTACGAACTGACAGACAACCTGTATGCGCTGACAGGCAAACTGTACGCTCTGACAGACAAACTGTAGGCGCTAACAGACAAACTATGCGCTGACAGACCAACAATAAACACTGACAGACAAACTGTATATGCTGACAGTCGAAGCATATATGCTGTCAACAGACTATACATGCTGACAAACTACTCACGCTCCACAGACAATCTATACCCGCTGACAGACAAACTATATGTACTGACAAACTATACACCCTTATCAGCTATACATACTGACAGACAAATGTTACACGCTGACAATCAGACTACACAAACTGACAGAACAATTATACGTGTCACTTCCAACAGAACTCAGCTATTTCAACAACTCGGTGTAAACACAATTAGTTCTTTGAAATTCTCTGCGCCATGTTTGTTTTAAATTCTTAGAGTGATTACTTCTGGGCGATCCCACAGTGTTGCCTTCAATATTTAATATCATGTTCACAGAGAGGTGGTGTTTGTTCCCCTTGGCGGCTGTTGGTGTTATCAAGATGATGTAGTCACTCCGGCAAGGCAGAATCGATACGAGCGCTCGTTCTTAAACATCCGCTGTGTTATTGCCGAGGTAGGAGGTTCAACCCTTACAACGGTCAGTTGGACTAAAATGTTGACTTCTCGTCCTTGCCTTTGGGGATTAAATTACAAGTATCTTAGAAGTCGGAGTGGGTTTGCCTGATGGCGAGGGACACGGGTAATAGGGAAAGCTAATCCACACGCAAAATCAATCCAGTGCACTAGAAGTAGCACACTTGCGGACTACGCTTAAGTTCAAAGCGTGCGAACGCCAACAGAAAATATGGTGGAGTCAATAGAGATACTACTGCTTATACTCAGGCGGAGTAAGTCAATATGAGATGTCGTCGTGGTTTAAAGGATAAGAGCTCTCACTTTTAAACTTCCAGTGCGATAATGCCGAGGTAGGCGATTCAACGACTACACCAGCATTAAGTTGGAGGAGGAGAGGGAGAGTTGGTGGATATGGTACTGTGATTCAGGGTTGGAAGGGAAGTTAGTAGAAATGGTACTGCGGTACAGGGTTGGAAGGGAAGTTAGTAGAGATGGTACTGTGGTTCAGGGTTGGAAGGGAAGTTAGTAGAGATGGTACTGCGGTACAGGGTTGGAAGGGAAGTTAGTAGAGATGGTACTGTGGTTCAGGGTTGGAAGTGAAGTTAGTAGAGATGGTACTGTGGTACAGGGTTGGAAGGGAAGTTAGTAGAGATGGTACTGTGGTACAGGGTTGGAAGGGAAGTTAGTAGAGATGGTACTGTGATTCAGGGTTGGAAGTGAAGTTAGTAAAGATAGTACTGTGGTACAGAATTGGAAGGGAAGTTAGTAGAGATGGTACTGTGGTACAGCGTTGGAAGGGAAGTTAGTAGAGATGGTACTGTGGTTCAGGGTTGGAAGGGAAGTTAGTAGAGATGGTACTGTGATTCAGGGTTGGAAGTGAAGTTAGTAGAGATGGTACTGTGGTACAGGGTTGGAAGTGAAGTTAGTAGAGATGGTACTGTGGTACAGGGTTGGAAGGGAAGTTAGTAGAGATGGTACTGTGGTACAGGGTTGGAAGGGAAGTTAGTAGAGATGGTACTGTGATTCAGGGTTGGAAGTGAAGTTAGTAAAGATAGTACTGTGGTACAGAATTGGAAGGGAAGTTAGTAGAGATGGTACTGTGGTACAGGATTGGAAGGGAAGTTAGTAGAGATGGTACTGTGGTTCAGGGTTGGAAGGGAAGTTAGTAGAGATGGTACTGTGGTTCAGGGTTGGAAGGGAAGTTAGTAGAGATGGTACTGTGGTACAGGATTGGAAGGGAAGTTAGTAGAGATGGTACTGTGGTACTGGGTTGGAAGGGAAGTTAGTAGAGATGGTACTGTGGTTCAGGGTTGGAAGGGAAGTTAGTAGAGATGGTACTGCGGTACAGGGTTGGAAGGGAAGTTAGTAGAGATGGTACTGCGGTTCAGGGTTGGAAGGGAAGTTAGTATAGATGGTACTGCGGTTCGGGGTTGGGAGCGAAGTTAGTAGAGATGGTACTGTGATTCATAGTTGGGAGGGTAGTTAGTAGAGATGGTACTGCGGTTCAGGGTTGGAAGGGAAGTTAGTAGATATGGTACTGCGGTTCAGGGTTGGAAGGGAAGTTAGTAGAGATGGTACTGCGGTTCAGGGTTGGGAGCGAAGTTAGTAGAGATGATACTGTGATTCATAGTTGGGAGGGTAGTTATTAGAGATGGTAATGGGTACAGGGTTGGAATGAACCTTTGTAGAGGTGGAAATGGGTTGGGAGGAAAGTTGGTGGAGATGGTAATGTGGTACTGGATTGGGAAGAAGTTGTTGGAGATGGTGATATGGTACCTTTGGGATGAAAGTCTCTACACCAACTGGACTCCGACAAATGCAAACAGTTTTCTTGGCTCCCAAATGCCAATACTGCTATCATAAGAGTTGTAATGCAGTCTTCCATAAATCAGCCAACCTGTTGTGGGTCTTCTTATGCGGCCATTTTCCAATGGTCGGTAGTCTAGACAAAGAGGTGAGTTGCCTTCGCGACTTCAGTCGTCAGCACGAGGTCGCAGCAAGGGAACCAATTTGTCTCTCACGTCTTCAGTAACTTTAGGTAGAGCGTTTCAAGACTGGTCGAAAAGCTCTACCTCTGCCTTCCCCTTGTTCTTTCCCGCTCAATCTTGCCAGTTTTCATCGAGTGTTCTAGTTTACTTCTTCTCATAACGAACCAACAAATCTTGACTGTCTGCATCTAATTTCTCTAATCATGTTAAGCTCGTCATTTGTTTCTAGCGGGACCTGCCCACACCATTTGAGGCCTTCTGTTCTGCCCAGACATCAGTTATGAAATCTTTGTAGTTTATTGGTACTTGTTTAATTCCTTCTCCGCATTTCTAATCAATATACCAATACTGATTTCACAGTAGTATTAGAGTTAAATACAGGCACTAGTTTGTATAGGTTCAGTGCCGAACAAAAGTGTCCCAACAAAAAGTAGGTTTGGAACAACAAAAATGGATGGCAGAAAATGAGAAGTAGCAGCGTGTCACAGTTATGACTGAAAAGTTGTTAATATGGTAGCAGACATGTTGCATTATATATTAAATTAAAGGGGTTGCATAGGGAAACCTATTGTATATAAGCCCATGACAGATATGGGAAGTCTCTTAAGTCAATTAATCACCCCATGACACGTGATCAGTGTAATTTCCTTTGACTTCCAGAATTTTCCAAATACTCGGCCACGTGTGATGTCAGCTAGATGACATTTTATATACAAATCTGCAAAGAATTATATTTCCGATTCACCCGAAGATATGTATGCAGAATATAAAATGCAGCTGTGTGTTATGTCCCTCAAAGGACGCCAGAGGAACGATAAACAAAGATTTCATGCCATTAACAATTCAGTAATCACACATTACGCTGACAATTTTCTGTTGTCACGCCTCCTTTGCCAGTTTGGCTTGCGAAAATTACACTGATCCTTTCTGAAAAAAAAACAAAAAACAAGCAATTTGACGATGTGGAAAGTAATTAATGTTTGATGTGCAGTACTAACTCCAGTTGTTACTTGACCTAGTTCCTAGGGAATAATAATTGTTTAGCTGGAATAATTGAATTGCGCCTATTTTAAATGTCCCCCCCCCCCCCCTTTTCGACTTATCAGACAGACTGATGAAAATTGTATTACATGGCAAATGAATTCAGGAAGGCCAATGGGGAATGGATGGTATTTACATTAATTTCAGGCTCAGACACTTAGAATAAATCATGCTCGATCCAGTTTAACTGCCGTATTAAATTAGACCATGAAGTGCGACGTTCATATCTTTCCTTATAATATATAAATAGTTGCATATCATTAACAGGGCGTTTGCAGTCAACACCAGCATTTTTTGCTGTTGTTGATGTCTTGGCAAGTTTTACGTTCAGTAGTTTGCCATTGCTTTCTGAACTATCAACACCCATACCACTTCGTAAAAAATCCAGAGCAACGCGGTCTGCTACCAAATCGCGCGCAGCTGTGTTTCGAACGCTGGTATACGAGATTATGAACCTCGTCCGCAACACCTTCGCCGCGGAGGTCGGTTTATCTTTTCTTAGGTGCTCAATTTAGGAATCTAGTTTTGGATAACATGTGTATGAGAAACATGGGGAATACAAGCTAACTTCCTACCTCCCTACCGACATTGTCTGTCTGTCTGTCTGTCTGTCTGTCTGTCTGTCTGTCTGTCTGTCTGTCTGTCTGTCTGTCTGTCTGTCTGTCTGTCTGTCTGTCTGTCTGTCTGTCTGTCCGACCATCCATCATCCCATCCACCCGTATATCTCCGTATATAAATGTTTATGTATCCGTTTACCTGTCCGTCTGTCTGTCTGTCTGTCTGTCTGTCTCTCTCTCTCTGTCTGTCTGTCTGTCTGTCTGTCTGTCTGTCTGTCTGTCTAACCGACCATCCATCATCCCATCCACCCGTATATCTCCGTATATAAATGTTTATGTATCCGTCTACCTGTCTGGCTGTCAGCCTCTCAATCTATTAACCTTCTCAACAACATATATGTCTCTTTATTCATCTGTCTATATGTGTGGTCCCCCCCCCCCCCCCCCCCTTCCTCCCAATACTACCTTGCCCATTTGCTTGTCTGACAGATTTTTCTGCCCAAAAAATCCACATTATTTAATATGATGCAATACATAACCACAAATCCTGAAATACACGTTTTCCCCAAAGCTATCTACATTGTCCGTAATTTTACCCCGTTCAAATGAAGACCTGGCCAAGGCTGGCGAAATCTCTGACAGACGATTGGCTGGTTTCTACGACACTTATCAAGCGGGATCCTGGCATGTACTTTCACTAGAGAGCCCTCCCATCAGGGCCCATCTGCTTCAGTTAGCATTCACCTTCGCAACATTGAACTTCAATTAGGAAGATGGGCCTGCTTCTTGTCTCTGTTTCCATCTTGTTTCTGTAGAGCAATCTGTGTTGGCATTACCTCGGCGTAAACACAGGAGCCATACACAATATGTTAAACCACAATTTATGGCATGACATATTTCGCTGCATCTCGTCAGGTGTATACTACAGAGTTATATATCATATGAAATTAATAATACTAGGGTGCTTCAAATGAAAACCTTAAATATTTTTTTGGGGTGAATATATTCTGAAAAAGTAAAGAACAACTGTAGTATTTTTCGATGAAGTCACCACTGCGTTCAATGCAAGTCCTCCAGTGCCGATAAAGTGCTTGGATTCCTGTATAAAAACATTGTCTTAGTCGCATAATGTAACCACTTTGCGGTGACTACTCTGTGTGCCTGACCCGATCGTGAATAGTCTGTTAAAGAAGTCATGCCGTTTTGAAACTTCATACTCCACTCATACACTTGCTGGACTGACAGGCAAGCATCACCATCCTGGACCTCTATTCGTCGATGTATTTGAATACATTTCACTCCTTATTTGATTTAAAAAAAATAAAAACGGATAACAGAACGCCGCTCCTCTTTGGTGCATGTCAAAAGTAGGGCGGCCATCTTCAAACTGTCATTATGACGTCATCGTGTTCGTCTGCACCGTGATGTCACGTGCTAAACACTCTTGACATCCTTAAAAAAATATTTACAGGATACGAGACAATGTAATGGTTATTGTATTTTCTATCGCACTCTTAAGGTTTTCATTTTGACTGAAATACAAAGCATACATAATCATTAATACTGTTCGAAAGAGAAGCATATGTTATTCCCACAGTAATAGCAGAGTCATTATGAAGTCTTTCTGCCTGCATAAACCAGGTTTTAGATACCTAATTGCCAGGGCTTCGGCGTATTTTAGTAATTATTTATTGTTCGTCGAATACAGCATACGTAACGTGTTTGCTTTGTTCACTTTATAACTGGACAACAGATGGTCAAAATTCGAAAGTATCAATGACCATGTGTGATTATATATTTCAGCCACACTCTGTTTCATCTATTCGTTTCATATAATATATAATTCTGCAGTAAGAACTTGAAGAGATGCAACGAAATATGCCAGACAATAAATTCTGTTCTTAAATTAATTACAGGAACACATTGTTTATATTTCCTGAACAGTAATATCGGCGAGGAGTGCGACTGGGAGGGTACACGCCTGATCCTAGTGCAAGAGTAAAAAAGACCAAATGTTATGTCACGGCAGACCAGACCCTAAGCCTTGGTCGGAAACTGGCCTTGGATGGATGCTCCTACAGGTGGACAGTTATAGTACTGCTTTGCTGATCCGGCAGCTTCTGCAGTTTGCCTTGTTCCAGAAGTATTGGTGTTACCTTTCCTATGGAATAAACTAGGTAGGCCGAGAAAGGGATCATGCTGCATGGGCAACACATGGTCACTAAATTCAGCACAGGCTTTGTTTTATGGAGAGGTGTAGCTCCATTTTACAAACTATCGTCTGTCAAGACGGACAGGTGCCAGTTAGTCAGTCGTATCGGCACGTAAGAAATCATAGATGGTTCAACTGGCAAGACAACGGTTACTTGCGAAGCGTTGTGAAACATAATGAGCACGGCAAGGCACGTAGAGCGCCCTGGTCATCCACTGCACCTGTAATCGTCTCCAGTCGTCTCGACTTGTCTTGTCACTGATCTCAGATGGACTCAGGCGAGAGAGTGTGGTCGACGAATTGCGCAACTTTCCTCACTTTAATCCAATTCATCGCGCAAGTCATTCTCCATCCAACTTCATCTATCACCTTCAAGCCTTGGGGCGATAGGCGAGCGGAAGGCGTGGATACGCAGGCAGTCGTAGTCGCAGACCTGCACATGGAGATCTTACCAACTTCTGATACAAGCAGCAGAGAAGAGTGGCAGATTATGGCGAAATATGGCTGTCCACGAAATTTTGTCAAAATAGTGCGGCTATTTCATGATGGCAAGAGTACAAGAAAATGGCGAATTGTCTGAGCCCTTTCCTTTCATCAATGGAGTGAAGCAAGGATGTGTCTTGGCACCAACACTGTTCAGCCTCATGTTTTCAACTATGCTGATGAATGCCTTCGAGAACAACATTGCATATAGACATCATCTACCGCATGGATGGACAGTTGTTCAGTCTCAGAAGGCTGAAAGCTAAAACCAAAACTACCATATATGCCAACTCAGAAGCAGTCATGCAACACAATGTTTCAGCCTTCTCATATGCCTGTGCCAACTTTGGGCTCAATATGAACTTGGAGAATACTGTAGTTATGTACCAGACAGCTCCGGGGATCAATCACACTGAGCCGAATATCAAAGTGAATGGTCATAGACTAGTCGTTGTGGAAAGATTCACCTATCTTGAAAGCACATTGTCCCAAGCTGCCACAATTGATGACGAAGTGAATGCACGAATCTCCAAGGCCAGCGCGGCCTTTGGCAGACTAAAAACGAATATGTGGGACAGAAATGGAATAAGACTGCAAACAAAGCTGACAGTCTACAAAGCAGCCGTATTATCCATACTGATCAATCAATCAATCATGTGCCATGCCGGAAAGCCTGGGCGGTCATGATTCGCCATTTCACTCGATCACCAGAGTCGTGGATCAGCTCAGTGTTCCTGTCTCGTCCATGCCATGTGGCCAAGCCATCCAGGTATTTTCCTCTCGGTCTTCCTCTTGGTCTGTTCCCTTCGATCTTGCCAGCTGTCACTAAGTTCTCCAATCCATTTCTTCTCATAACATGTCCAAAAAATTTTGACTGTCTACGTCTAATTTCTCTAATCAATCTACGATTTTCATTTGTCTCTTGTAGTACTTGGTCATTGGTTTTTCTATCTGTCCATGGTATTCTTTGCATTTTCCTCAGAAACCACATTTCTGCAGCCATCAGATGTTTTTCTGCTTGACTGCACATTGTCCAAGTTTCACATCCATACAAAAGAACAGGCTCTATGTATCCCCTCAACACTCGTTTTCTCGTTTCAATTGACATCATTTTATTGATCAGAATGTTTTTCATCTTGCTAAAGGCTACTTTCGCAATGGCGATTCTTGTTCTAATCTCTTCAAGGCATCTGCCATCAGATGTTATGACTGTTCCGAGATAATTGAACCGATTCACTTGTTGAAGAATATTCCCATTTACTTGTATATTACATTGTGGTACTTCGTTCTTCCTAGTGACGACCATAACCTGTGTCTTCCTACAATTTAATTCCAACCCCAGCTGCTCACTGTGGACAACCACAGCGTCTACTAATTGTTGTAGATCCTGGGCATTGTCTGCAATCAATACTGTATCATCTGCATATCTAATGTTATTTATGTTTCGTCCTCCAATGCTGATTCCATTTAGGTCTTCTACATTTCTGAAAATATTTTCACTGTATAGGGAAAAAAGATCTGGAGACATTACACATCCCTGCCTAACTCTTAATAGGTTGGTATTGTCCTACTTCATTATCAATCCTTATGGCAGCTTGTTGTTTCCAATATATGTTCTTTATAAGTCTAATGTCTTTCCCATCAATTTGTAGATCTGCAAGCATATCCACAATGTTGACATGTCTAACTCTATCAAAAGCCTTTGTGTAGTCAATAAAGCAAAGATGTATATCATTGTTTACTTCTAAAGCACGTTCAATAACTGTTCGCAGCATATACACAGCACTTACTGTACCCCTTCCTTCTACAAAACCACATTGTTCTTCCCCTATTTCAGGTTGTATTTTCTTCCTCACTCTTTGCATGATAATTCGTAACAAAATCTTTGTGATGTGACTCATTATACTAATTGTTCTATGTTGATCACATTCTAAGGCTCCTGATTTCTTTGGGATTGCAATAAATACAGAATTACATAATTCAGAAGGTATATCTCCAGTATCATATAATGTGTTCAGCAGTCTAGTGACTTGCTCTAGTCCAAATTCTTCTAGAGCTCTAATCATTTCTGTTGTGATGTTATCTGCACCGGGGGCCTTGCCAGCTTTCATATGCTTAAGAACATTTTGAACCTCCATCTTTAAAATTGCTGGTCCTTCATTATTAAATCTAATAGCATACTGTTCCTCTCTGTTATCATTATACAGGTCTTTCACATAATCTGTCCATACATGTAGAATCTGATCTTTTTCTATTATGACCTTGCCATCTTTAGTTTTTAGACAGCCTGTTGATGTACTTGTTCTTTTATTAGTAAGTTCCTGAATTCTTTAGTGCACTAATTTGGTATTTTGACTGTTGTGTTGTTTTTTAATTTCTAAGCACTTTTCCTCAAGCCATGATTCTTTTGCCTTCCTACATAATATTCTGACTTGTCTGTGAATTTCTTCATATTTGGCAGGATTATTTTTGTTGAGTCTTCTTGTTTCCATTAAGTGTAAAATTTCCTCTGTCATCCATTTCTTACGGCCCACCTTCTTTAATTTTGGAATAGTTTTTTCTGCAGCCACATTGATTGAATTCTTTAACATTTCCCATTGATCATCCACATCCTGGAATAGGATCTCTAGATCAGACAATATTTCAAATCTGTTCTGTACTTCTATGTTGAATTTGTTTTGTATTTCCTTGTCATTACTCAATGTACACAAATCATATTTAGTGTTCCCTGTTGTATACTTGACTTTCTTCAACTTTATGCTCAATGTTCCTGTGAGTAGTCTGTGGTCACTATAACAATCAGCACTGGGAACTGTTTTTGCTACTGTTAGCGCGTTTCTAAATCTTCTGCTAATGAGAATGTAGTCAATCTGGTTTCTAATCCTGCTATCAGGACTCCTCCAGGTCCTCCATAATCTTCTAGGGTGTTGCTTGAACCAGGTGTTTCCTACAATCATTTCCTGTTCTTTTGCCCACTCTATCCTCTTTCATTTCTCTCTCCTAAACCATAGTTTCATACTGTGTATCTATCCCCTTGATTTCCTACTTTTGCATTGAAGTCCCCTATTATGATGTTTATTTCTGAATTTTTACATTTCTTTAAGGCAGACTCTATGTCATTATAAAATTCCTCTACACTATCTTCACTGGACTCTCCTGTTGGGGCATATACTTGAATAACATTTATGTTAAAAGGTCTGCCACTCAATTTAACTAGTAGAACTCTGTCCGACACGGCCCAATATCCTTGAACAGATGTTGATGTTTTCCGGTCCAAAATTATTGCCACTCCCCTATGTCGATGCTCACCTCCAGAATAAATAATCTTAAAATCTTTATGTATCTTGATGCCTGCTCCTGTCCATCTCGTTTCGCACATACCTAATATATTAATTTTTTCTCTTTGAATTTCTTGTGTTATGTTCTCTAATTTTCCGTCGTTGTTTAACGTCCTAACGTTCCATGTTCCTAATTTTAATGTCTCTGTCCTTGTCTTGCGATGATCAGTCTTTAAGCGAATCATAATAAACTAGGCAATTTCAAAGAGGTAGTTTGCCGTTGCTTTCCTCTATGGCAGTGACCATACTGGCCGGGTGACCGCAATCATTGTCTCTCGAAAGAGAGAAAGCTTGCCGTCGCGAAACTCGAGACCATAACCAACGAATATCTGTCGGCTGCCCTCATAATTTCATCCACCACCTGCCTTCCGTGGCTTCTTTTGAACACTTCCAATTAACGAACACGAAATAACATCACATAATCCAAAGGAAAAACACTATCCACACGAATTTCACGGGAATTTCCATAGGGAATCCACAGAAAAACACTGAACAGCGTCTCCCCCAAGAACAACGAGACATCGCGTCGCAATCTTGGAAACTGATATATACTTGTAAAACTTGGACTGTTTACCAGCGACACGATCACTATCAAAGGGAGTCAAGCGTAAACTAGAGAGCCATGTGTTAAGCCAAAGAAAAATAGTGACCCAACATAGATCTGGTGTCGTTGTCAGTCGCTACGTCCTGCACAAAGAGATGCTGAGGAGAGGAACTGAGCCCTGATGGACTAATAGTTCGAGGTGCAACGAAGATGATCTGTTGATTAACTAACTAACTAACTAACTAACTAACTAACTAACTAACTAACTAACTAACTAACTAACTAACTAACTAACTAACTAACTAACTAACTAACTATCTAACTATCTAACAAGCTATCTAGCTAACTAACTAATTAACTAACTAACTAACTAACTAACTAACTAACCAACCAACCAACCAACCAACCAACCAACCAACCAACCAACCAACCACCCACCCACCCACCCACCCAACCAACCAACCAACCAACCAACCAACGAACTAACTAACCAACCAACCAACCAACCAACCAACTAACTAACTAACTAACTAACCAAATAACTAACCAACTAACTAACAAACCAACTAACCAAATAACTAACTAACTAACTAACTAACTAACCAACCAACCAACCAACCAACCAACCAACCAACCAACTAACTAACTAACTAACTAACTAACCAACTAACTAACCAACTAACTAACCAACCAACTAACTAACTAACTAACCAACCAACCAACCAACCAACCAACCAACTAACTAACTAACTAACTAACCAACTAACTAACCAACCAACTAACTAACAAACCAACTAACTAACCAACCAACCAACCAACCAACCAACTAACTAACTAATTAACTAACTAACTAACTAACTAACTAACTAACTAACTGGGTTTATGATGGGGATGTTGTTGAAATCCAACAGTTTGGAGTTGTTTCTTTTCGCACAACTTGAAGAGGCACAGCTGCTTACGTAGTTAAGGTCATTGGTGCAACTGTCTTGGAACTGTCGTAACATCTGTCGGAAGATGTCTTGTAGACATTCTTCTCCTTCTTTTGTTCACTTTAATTGTGTCTATAACTGCATTTTTTTTTTGTAGTTCCCTCAGTAGTCCATAGAGTTTACCTTCCTCTATTGTTTCTCTAGGCCAGAAGGTTTGCCTAAATTTGTCGTAGTTTGGGTAGTCTTGGAGTATATAATCTGCTGTCTGCGGCATCAATCCATATGTACACATGGCTAATTCACAAATCGTGAATTTTATGCACACACGGTTCTGTCTGATATTAGAACATAAATCGACATGGAGAATGTGGCCCTTTGCAAGATAGAAAATAAACATAAACAAGGTGTCACATGCAGTTTGAAAAATAGTGTTACTGTGTTGTACACAACCTATACTGTTGTGTGTATGTGAGACATGGACAATAAGTAGATAAGCTGTGAGACATGGACAATATGTAGCCACGGTGTGAAACATGGACAATATGTAGCCTAGCTGTGAAACATGGACAATATGTAGCCTAGCTGTGAAACATGGCCAATATGTAGATACGGTGTGAAACATGGACAATATGTAGCCTAGCTGTGAAACATGGACAATACGTAGCCTAGCTATGAAACATGGACAATATGTAGCCACGGTGTGAAACATGGACAATATGTAGGCAAGCTGTGAAAAAAATGATAATAAGTAGCCAAGCTGTGAAACATGGACAATAAGTAGACAAGCTGTGAAACATGGACAATAAGTAGACAAGCTGTTAAACATGGACAATAAGTAGCCAAGCTGTGAAACATGGACAATAAGTAGCCAAGCTGCGAAACATGGACAATAAGTATCCAAGCTGTGAAACATGGACAATAAGTATCCAAGCTGTGAAACATGGACAATAAGTAGACAAGCTTAGAAACATGGACAATAAGTAGACAAGCTGTGAATCATGGACAATAAGTAGTCAAGCTGTGAAACATGGACAATAAGTAGACAAGCTGTGAAACATGGACAATAAGTATCCAAGCTGTGAAACATGGACAATAAGTAGCCAAGCTGTGAAACATGGACAATAAGTATCCAAGCTGTGAAACATGGACAATAAGTATCCAAGCTGTGAAACATGGACAATAAGTAGACAAGCTGTGAAACATGGACAATAAGTAGACAAGCTGTGGAACATGGACTATAAGTAGTCAAGCTGTGGAACATGGACAATAAGTAGACAAGCTGTGAAACATGGACAATAAGTAGTCAAGCTGTGAAACATGGACAATAAGTAGACAAGCTGTGAAACATGGACAATAAGTAGACAAGCTGTGAAACATGGACAATAAGTAGCCAAGCTGTGGAACATGGACAATATGTAGCCTAGCTGTGAAACATGGACAATAAGTAGACAAGCTGTGAAACATGGACAATAAGTAGTCAAGCTGTGGAACATGGACAATAAGTAGTCAAGCTGTGGAACATGGACAATATGTAGCCTAGCTGTGAAACATGGACAATAAGAAGACAAGCTGTGAAACATGGACAATAAGTAGACAAGCTGTGAAACATGGACAATATGTAGCCACGGTGTGAAACATGGACAATATGTAGCCTAGCTGTGAAACATGGACAATATGTAGCCTAGCTGTGAAACATGGACAATATGTTGCCTAGCTGTAAAACATGGACAATATGTAGCCTAGCTGTGAAACATGGACAATATGTAGCCACGGTGTGAAACATGGACAATATGTAGCCAAGCTGTGAAACATGGACAATATGTAGCCACGGTGTGAAACATGGACAATATGTAGCCACGGTGTGAAACATGGACAATATGTAGCCAAGCTGTGAAACATGGACAATATGTAGCCACGGTGTGAAACATGGACAATATGTAGCCAAGCTTTAAACATGGACAATATGTAGCCTAGCTGTGAAACATGGACAATATGTAGCCACTGTGTGAAACATGGACAATATGTAGCCTAGCTGTGAAACATGGACAATATGTACCATAGCTATGAAACATGGACAATATGTAGCCACGGTGTGAAACATGGACAATATGTAGCCTAGCTGTGAAACATGGACAATATGTAGCCTAGCTGTGAAACATGGACAATATATAGCCACGGTGTGAAACATGGACAATATGTAGCCTAGCTATGAAACATGGACAATATGTAGCCACGGTGTGAAACATGGACAATATGTAGCCTAGCTGTGAAACATGGACAATATGTAGCCTAGCTGTGAAACATGGACAATATGTAGCCACGGTGTGAAACATGGACAATAAGTAGACAAGCTGTGAAACATGGACAATAAGTAGACAAGCTGTGAAACATGGACAATAAGTAGACAAGCTGAGAGACATGGACAATACGTAGACAAGCTGTGAAACATGGACAATAAGTAGACAAGCTGAGAGACATGGACAATAAGTAGACAAGCTGTGAAACATGGACAATACGTAGGCAAGATGTTAAACATGGACAATAAGTAGGCAAGATGTGAAACATGGACAATGCGTAGGCAAGCTGTGAAACATGGACAATAAGTAGGCAAGATGTGAAACATGGACAATACGTAGACAAGCTGTGAAACATGGACAATAAATAGACAAGCTGTGAAACATGGACAATACATAGGCAAGCTGTGAAACATGGACAATAAGTAGACAAGCTGTGAAACACCATAAAGCAGTGGAAATGTGATTTTTGTGGAAAGTGCAAAGAATACTGTGGGAGGACAGAAACCGTTAGTTTTTCAAGAAACAACGAAAAGCGTAAATTGATCAGAAAAATTAGAAGTAGACAATAAAATTTTGTTGGGCACGTTTATAATCATCATGTGCCATGCCGATAAGCGTGAGATGTCATGTTTCGCCATCTTACACGATAACAAGAGTCATGGATTAGGGTGATGGGATAGGGATATACTCTATCAAAGGATATGTAAGGTACCTACTTCCTTCCGCTGGCTTAATGGACACCTTTGGGCAAAGTAGAGTACCCGTTTAGCTCCTCAATCGGAGTAACGCGAAGCTATTTATACAGGTGGTGGATGGAGTGGAAGAGCAGCCGACATATAGTTGTAGGATATGATCTCAATTTCACGACGGTAGTCAGACGATCTCTTTTTGGAGACAATGGCTACACTCATATATCAGTATGGTCATTGCTAAGAAGGAAAGCCATGGCAATCTCTCAGTATGGTCATTGCTAAGAAGGAAAGCCATGGCAATCTACCTTCTTTACAGAGGCCTAGAACATATTTCTTCGTCAACTAGGCATGTTATGCGTAGAAATAAACTCATAAACTTAGCGACAACTGGCAGACTTTATGGGAAAGAAACAAGGGATACCAAAGACATAAATATCTGGATGAGATAGTCACATGGCATAGTAAGAAAAAGCACACAGTTCTGATCAAGAGTCTGTTGATGGCGTGACATATCGAACCATGACAGCTCACACTTAATGGTTTGACACTTGATGGTGAAGATGATGATGATGACTTGGTTAGGTAGGCAAATATCACAATTCCTTCTGGACCTACTTGTGAACTCTCCATATGGTAACTGGTTGCCTACTACTACTACTACTACTACTACTACTACTACTACTACTACTACTACTACTACTACTACTACTACTACTACTACTACTACTACTACTACTACTACTACTACTATTACTACTACTACTACTACTACTACTACTACTACTACTACTACTACTACTACTACTCCTGCTGCTGCTGCTGCTGCTACTACTACTACTACTGCTGCTGCTACTACTACTACTACTCCTACTACTGCCACTACTGCTACTACTCTTACTACTGCTACTACTACTACTACTACTACTACTACTACTACTACTACTACTACTACTACTACTACTACTACTACTACTACTACTACTACTACTACAACTACTACTACTACTACTGCTGCTGCTGCTGCTGCTGCTTCTTCTACTACTACTATCATACTTCTGCTATTACTACTGCTGCTATTGCTTATGGTAATTATGATGATGCTGTTACTACTCGTACTACTACTCATATTATTATTATTATTATTATTATTATTATTATTATTATTATTATTATTATTATTATTATTATTATTATTATTATTATTATTATTATTATCAGTATTATTATAGAAATTACCGCGACTCTCTTGCAATCTAGCAATATGCGAAGTTTGTAGTCCCCAGTAAACACAGCAGATAGCAGGATCGATCCATTCCTCATTAATCAGACTAATGTCCCTGTTCCAGGAGGTCAGGCAGGAAGCTAAACAGATGTCTGGGTCGGTACGAGGTCTGACCATCGTACCTCATCGTCTCTGCGTCCACGGAGAATAAAGAAAATCACCGAAAGATTTGCTAATTGATAGCGGATGTCCTGGGTCAAAGGTCACGCATAAATTACACGTCATTTGCTTAATAGCGGTTTCAGACAGACATCTTGTACTGAATTGTATTTTTGGGGTTGTGAGTTTATCATGTTGTTTACGGGCATGCCTTCTTGCGAATCGTCTGCGTCTTACCGGGACCTTCAGGGGAAACAGAGGATAGTAATATTGTAACTTTCCGTGACTGTCATAATACAGCGTGTATTTTTAATGACTGTGCAGTGTTTAAAAATATTGCCGGTCAAGTTTTGTGTTGCATGAATTTTGCAGAGGGTGAATACAAAACTTGGACCGGCAATATTTTCAAACCCTGCACAGTCATTAAATGTACACCCTGTAGCCGTGTTTCCCAACGTGGGGCCCACGCCCCACAGGGGGGAAATTCGATTGTTAAGGGGGGCAATTCGAAAATGGAAGAAATCGGCTGGATATAAATAACAAAACGGGAAGACTTGAGACTGAAGTTAACTAAATTGGAACCGGACATAAAATCTCTTTGCAGCAAGCATCAAGCGCAAGGAATTCTTCTTCTTCTTCTTCTTCTTCTTCTTCTTCTTCTTCTTCTTCTTCTTCTTCTTCTTCTTCTTCTTCTTCTTCTTCTTCTTCTTCTTCTTCTTCTTCTTCTTCTTTTCTTCTTCTTCTTCTTCTTCTTTGTGTTGGTGCCCTCGTTTCATTGACTTCAGTTCTTTAAAAAACTTTCTGGATTCGTTTTTCTGGTGATTAGTTTCTAAATCTTTGATTATATTGCTCATATATTCTCGCTTCTGCTGCCGAACTACTTTTGTAGCCTCTTTACATTCAGTTCTATATTGCTCTTCATTTTGAATGTTTTTGATGTCATTTAACCATAACTGTCTGACATTCTTTTTCCTAATGACTGCTTCTTCACATTTTTGATTGAACCATCTGTTCTTTCTATGCGTGGTTAACACACCGAGACATTCTTCTGCGGTAGTTTGAAATGTATTCTTGATGTTCAACCAAGTTTGGTCAACGCTTTCCTCTAACGGGTTTTGTAGAGTTTCAAGTTTACATTTTATTTCATCCGCAAATTTCTCTTTGACTGTAATTTCTTGTAGTATTTCTCTGTTATATGTTGGGTGTAACCTCAGTGGTTTAGTATAGAAAGCTCTTTTAAGTTTTATTTTAAATTTTGCCCCAACGAGGAAGTGGTCGCTGTGACAAGGATCTCACTAAATTTAAATAATAAATAATTACTAATAATTAAAATAATATAGAAAAATCTTTCATTAAAACTATTTCGTGCTTGAATTTCAGTTCTCTGTTATATTTTTTGAAAATGAACTTACTGTGTTTGCTCAATAATGTCCTAAGTGATTTCTTCCTAATACCTATCATTCAAGTTTCTTTAGTGAGCATTTCAATTTTTGAATATTAAAAATTATGTATATGTTTTAGAAAGGCTTAGGTGGGGCATGGCACAAAAAAGGTTGGGAAACACTGCCCTATAGGATACTAATGATACTTTCCTCTCCTGTGTTAGCGAGACTTTAACTGATTGAGTGCCAAATAAAAACTACAGGGTGTTTGTAAAGTCTCACTACACTTTGTATGTAGAACAAATTTGACAAATGAAGTACATGTCATCAAAAAAACGTGCTCCACAGTCCATCGCGAAGCAATATTCAGCGTATGGCCGTCGTCTGCAGGGGTAATTCTTTGCACTCCAAACAGAATGAGGTTATCAACGGAGGAAAGAATTTTTTTTTTTTTTTTTTCAAATTTGTGTTCGCCATCTCACGCGATCACCGGAGTCATGGATCAGATCTGTTTTCTTGTCTCAACCATATTATGTGACCAAGTCATCCAGGTATTGACCTCTCTGCCTTCCCCTTGTCCTCACAGAGAGAACTAAAAACATTCCAGTAAGTCCAGAGCTGAGTAAAAGACGCTGATACTGGATAGAACATGGGGATAGTAGGAATTTAGATTGTGTCTATTTGGGAAAATAATGCAGTCTGTAACTTGTGTATGTATTTAGATGCTATTGTCAATTTATTAAAATTTTTAACTTGCCAATCACGGTTGATTTTGGAATAGCCCTCGCATCCCTAGACACTTTCTTCTTGGGAGCCTGCAGGGAAACGAAGTAGTGGGAGGCCTACAAAAGACGAAGAACAGAATGATAGAAACAATAAATAACGTGCAGAGAACTTGTAGGGGGGTGCCGGAGATCCCAAAGGATAGTTCTCTTTGCATTGATTTTGATGGTAACAGCGTCGGCCGTTCAGACAGCAATGGTGAACTATTGAGCGTAAACTAACCTGATAAATCACAAACTGGCAATAAATGCTGGGGCTGATTGGAAGTTCTGTAAATGGCATGCAAGAAACTGTTTTTTAAATGTTGTACACAAGTGTCCTCGAGTAACTGCTTATTTCTGTTGCCTGTTGTCTGTTGTGTTCTCAACAAGCTACTTTTTCTGTTGTGTTCTCTGTGAGCGGATGATTTATGTTGTGTGCTGCGTTCTCTGCGAGAGCCTGATTTCTTGTGTGTGTTGTGTTCTCTGCGAGTTCCTTGTTTCTGATGTGTATTGTATTCCCTGCGAGCGCCCGATTTCTGATGTGTGTTGTGTTCTCTGCGAGTTCCTTGTTTCTGATGTCTGATGTATTCCCTGCGAGCTCCTGATTTCTGTTGTGTTTTGTGTTCTCTGCGAGTTCCTTGTTTCTGATGTTTGATGTATTCCCTGCGAGCGCCCGATTTCTGATGTGTGTTGTGTTCTCTGCGAGTTCCTTGTTTCTGATGTGTGTTGTATTCTCTGCGAGCGCCTGTTTTCTGTTGGGTGTTGCATTTTCCGTGAGTTCATTGTTTCTGTTGTGTGCTGTATTCTCAAAAAGCTACCTTTTCTGTTGTGTGTTGTTTTCACTGCGAGTTCCTTGTTTCTGATGTGTGTTGTATTCTCTGCGAGCGCCCGATTTCTGTTGTGTGTTGTGTTCACTGCGAGTTCATTGTTTCTGATGCGTGTTGTGTTCTCTGCGAGCGCCTGATTTCTGTTGTGTTGTGTTCACTGCGAGTTTATTGTTTCTGATGTTTGTTGTATTCTCTGCGAGCGCCTGATTTCTGTTGTGTGTTGAGTTCACTGCGAGTTCATTGTTTCTGATGTGTGTTGTATTCTCTGCGAGCGCCTGTCTTCTGTTGGGCGTTGCATTTCCGCGAGTTCATTGTTTCTGTTGTGTGTTGTATTCTCAAAAAGCTACCTTTTCTGTTGTGTGCTGTGTTCACTGCGAGTTCCTTGTTTCTGTTGTGTGTTGTGTCCACTGCGAGTTTCTTGTTTCTGATTTGCGTCACCCCTTCGTCATCTCTTCGCCACCCCTTCGTCACCCATTCGTTACACCTTCGCCATGTGTTGTATTCTCTGCGAGCGCCTGATTTCTATTGTGTGTTGTGTTCACTGCGAGTATATTGTTTCTGATGTGTGTTGTATTCTCTGCGAGCGCCTGATTTCTATCGTGTGTTGTGTTCACTGCGAGTATATTGTTTCTGATGTGTGTTGTATTCTCTGCGAGCGCCTGATTTCTGTTGTGTGTTGTGTTCACTGCGAGTTCATTGTTTCTGATGTGCGTTGTATTCTCTGCGAGCGCCTGATTTCTGTTGTGTGTTGTGTTCACTGCGAGTTCATTTATTCTGATGTGTGTTGTGTTCTCTGCAAGTTCATTGTTTCTGATGTGTGTTGTGTTCACTGCGAGTTCATTGTTTCTGATGTGTGTTGTGTTCTCTGCGAGTTCATTGTTTCTGATGTGTGTTGCATTCTCTGCGAGCGCCTGATTTCTGTTGTGTGTTGTGTTCTCTGCGAGTTCATTGTTTCTGTTGTATGTTGCATTCTCAAAAAGCTACCTTTTCTGTTGTGTGTTGAGGAAAGGCTACATTTTAATACGTAAACACTGGTGAGGATAGGGGCCAGTGGGAGGCTATGTCATCGCAATGTAATACCATGATGATTCACCAACGGCCCTGGGTTAGGAGAAAATTGTGTACTTTGTGTGGACGTTACGCAAGTGTGCGAGTGAATGTGTGGAAGTGTATGTGTGGGACTGTATGTGTGAATGTGTACCTGTGGATATGCGTGTGTGAATGTGTATATATACCTGTGTATGAATGTTTGTGCGGGTCTATATGTATGCATGCGAATATATGTATGTTTGTGTGGGTGTGTGTATCTGGGCAGCGTGTATGTCTGTGTATGTTTGTGTGGGTGTGTGTATCTGGGCAGCGTGAATGTCTGTGTATGTTTGTGTATGACTGTTTATATGTGTATGTAGGCGGGCATATGTGAATGAACGAATGTATATACATGTGTGTATTTGTTCATTGTTGCTTATGACTGCTTCTTAACGTTTTCTTAACTGCCACCAATTTGCGGTCCAAAAAATACAAACAGACAAAGTGGTTAAGCCCATCGATTTCCGGCGACTAAACCAAGATATTAAACTTAGCCAGTCTATCGATTTTTGTAGATTAAACTGACAGATTAAATCTCCGCAGTCTATCGATCTCGGTTGATTAAATAATGCGGAAAGGGAAGGGAAAATTGGCCAGGCCTTAACGACCGAGTCCCAGACAGACAGATGTTAGCTTCGCCTAACCATTGCATTTAACGTTAGTTGCATGTCCATGCAGGACATCGTAGTCAACCCCAGCATTTTGGGGTTATTTATGATTGACTAAGCAAATGTTCAGTAGTTTGCCATTATGTCAATTGCAACGAGAAAAAAAGTGTTGATTTCCTGCATGGAACCTACACTTTTGTATGGATGTTAAGCTTGGACAATAAGCAGACAAGCTGAAGGCTGTGGAAATATGGTTTCTGAAGAAAAAGCACAGAATACCATCGACAGACAGATAAAACAAAACAATGAGCAAGTCTTACAAGAAACAAATGAAAACCGTAAACTGATTAGATAAATTAGACGTAGACAGTCAAGATATTTTGGGCACGTTATGAGAAGAAATAAACTGGGGAACTTTGTGAAAACTGGCAGGATTGAGAGGTAAAGAACAAGGGGAAGGCAAAGAAGTGAATACATTGCATGGTCGACGTAAGAACAGGGAGCTGATCCACGACTCGTGTGAGATGGCGACACATGACCGCCCACGCATATCGACATGGCACTAAATGATGAGTTTGCCATTGATTTCTGGGCGTGGGACGCTCATAACACTGTTAAAAATCAATGCATGGCAGTCTGCTTTTGAATCGCCTGTGGTTGATTTCGAGCTCGGTATGGCGGGATTCATAATCGCGATCGCTACTTCTTCGCCATCCCTTCGCCATCCCTTCGCCACCACTTTGCCACCCTTCGCCACTCCTTCGCCACCCATTCACCACCCATTCGCCACCCATTAACCCCCATTCACCACTCCTTCGCCACCCATTCACCACCACTTCACCAACCTTCATCACCCCTTCGCCACCCCTTCCTCACCCCTTCGTCACCCCTTCGCCACCCATTCGCTTCCCTTTCACCACCCTTCGTCACCCCTTCGCAATTCTCTCGCCACCCCTTCGTCAGCCCTTCGTCACCCTTTCGTCACCCCTTCGTCACCCATTCGTTACCCCTTCACAACCCATTCGCCACCCCTTTGCCATCCAATCACCACCCCTTCGCTATTCCTTCGCCACCCAATCACCACCTCTTCACCATCTAATCACCACCCCGTCGTCACCCCTTCGCCATCCATTCACCACCCAATCACTACACCTTCGCCACTCAATCACCACCCCTTCGTCACCCCTTCGTCACTCCTTCGCCACCCATTCGCCATCCAATCACCATCCCTTCGCCACCCAATCACTACTCCTTCGATACAGGTTTCGTCAGCATTTTTAGTTTTGAAGCGGCAATGGGAGTTACCTTTTGCAATATAAAACATTTGTTCATATCAACTTTGTGTTAGCAATGTCAGACATGAACAAACATAGAAACATCCATCCGTCGGTCAATCCACCCACCCACCCACCCACAAACCCATCCATCCATCCACCCATTCATCCGCATGTGCGTCCGCCCGTTCGATTGCCCGTCCATCCATCCATCCATCCATCCATCCATCCATCCATCCATCCATCCATTCACTAATGCATCATCCTTCCATCCACTCATCTTTTCACTTCATCTATCCATCCACTCATCAATCTATTCATTCATTCATTCTTTCATCCACCCATGCATCCATTGATCCATCCATTGATCAATCCGTCCATTCACTCAGCATTTGATTCATCCATCCAGTGATCCATCCATCGATCCACCAATTGGTCCATCCATTCATCCATCATCCATTGATCCGTCCTTTGATCTATCCATCCGTCCACTCATGTACCCATCTATCCACCCACCCACCAAAACATCCATCCATCCGTCTTGATCGTCAATTTTGCGAACTGAAGAACAGAACCTATTCAGTTCACATTACAATTAAAGGCAATCCACGGACTTCAAAAGACCCACACCACATTATTTAGCATCCTCGTTCATTAATATTTCCATCCATCAACGCTCCAATGTGCCCCTAATTGTTCATTATCCTTCCCTTTATCGGCACATTTCCATACACAGAACTCTCTCTCTCTCTCTCTCTCTCTCTCTCTCTCTCTCTCTCTCTCTCTCTCTCTCTCTCTCTCTCTCTCTCTCTCTCTCTCTCCCCCCCCCCCCCTCTCGCTCTCTTTCGCTCTGCCACAGCCGACAAGGTCAAACAAATGAAAGAGCGGCGGTACGCCAGTTCGCCCACTTCCAGTTGTCCCGGAGTGTCTTCTGCTAGTCCCACAAGCAATGGCCCCTTTAACAAGAGGACAATCGCATTTCGTTGTGACTACAGCTCGAACGTGAGTACTCAGATCTTCTTCAGGACCTGTTTTATTTCGTCGTCTTGATTAGTTTGTGGTAAATATTCGTATCGATTTTGATTCAGTACGCTTCTTAGTTAAATTTATTTGACATTTAGAATACCAAGTATTGATTAAGCCTGCGAACCGTTATTCGCGCGCCGAAGAATCAAAATTTTGAATGCTTATTCATCATCATCTTCCACGTTTGCTTCAAGCGTCGAGGGGAGGAATAGTTGACGTTCCAGCGCCCGATGGGTGGCACTGGATAATGTCATTCTATAGAATGTATATCATTGATGTACCGAAATTTGAGATGCCCGCTGTGGCATTCAACAAAGGAGATCACTGGGATTTTCCCAACTCACTGATGCAAGCAAAGTGATATAAATGGAAACATGTTAGTTTTAATTAACCAAATACCATTTGGGCGGAGTAAATATAAGAAGCTGAAATGGATAGCAGAATTATTGAACGTGTGAATCAGTCCTTCGTTAGAAATTCAGATGGATAATTCACCATCATTGGCATCAATGGCACCTTTCCGTCTTGACAGACGATAGTTTGGTACATTGTGCTTCAAAAAGGCTTAATAACTACGATCCATGGCGGTGGCGAGTGTGGCTGGTAAGGCCAATTCTTGCTCCAAATGTTTGCCCACAGTAGATGCATGTGAAAACATGGTAATTTCCACCATTGTGCACCATCTTACGTCTCTCACGCTCTGTGTGTGCTTTATCTGCAATCATTTTCTCCTTTGTCTTTGTTCCATTTCTGATAGTTGCCCTCCATGCAACACGTTCAGCGGCGACTTGCTCCCAATGTGCATTATCTATGCCTGTATCAGTCATGTCCCGCTTACACACATCTTTGTATCGTAGTAGAGGCCGACCCTGAGATCGCCTACCCGTCTGTAATCCACCAAAGAAGATGTCCTTTGGTATTCTACCATCATCCATCCTCCTAACATGTCCTATCCATCTAAGTCTACGAAGACTGAGCATGGAATACACCGTCACACAACCTGATCTTTCCAATACTTCAGTATTTGTGATTTTGTCTTTTGATTTTGTCAGACACCGCATATGAAAGCTGTTTAAACGTTTCTCTTGGCGTGAGTAAGTTGTCCAGGTTTCACTGCCATAAAGAAGAGTACTAAGGACACAGGCTTGGTAGACGAGGACTTTTGTTTTGGCAGTAAGCTTCCTGTTCTCCCAGACTCTTTTTGCTAACACGTTCATTGTTGTTGCTGCCTTGCCAATCCTGATGTTGAATTCCTGATCGAGGGATAATTTGCTATTTACCACTGATCCTAGATATGTAAAATGGTCTTCTATCTCCAGTTCAGCGTCGTCAATAAAGATTGATGGTACACCATGTGCACCTTGTGACAAAATCTGTGTCTTCTTTTTGTTAATTGTTAAACCAAATTCAGAACAAGCATTGGAGAATGCAGACAGTAGATGTTGTAATTCTTCCTCAGAGTGGGACATAATCGCAGCATCATCCGCAAAAAGCAACTCTCTGATTAGTACTCTCCTAATTTTGGTCTTGGCCTTCAATCTCTGAGCATTATAGAGGCCACCATATGAGCGTGAGTGAATGTATATACCGTCATCCTGATCACGAAAGGCATATTTCAGTAGAAGTGAAAATTATACCACAAAGAGGGTGGAGGATAGTACACAACCTTGCATAACTCCACTCTTGATTTCAAACTCTTCTGAAGTTGAGCCATCAAACTTGATTATACCCTTCATGCCTGTGTGGAACGATTCCACAATGGACAGAAGAGTTGATGGGCAGCAAATCTTCTTTAGTGCTTTGAACAGACCCTCACGACTGACAAAATCGAATGCCTTGGTGAGGTCGATGAAGGCAATAAACAGTGGCTGATTGTATTCCCGGCATTTTTCTTGCATCTGTCGCAATGAGAATATCATATCAATGGTAGACCGGTTCTGACGGAAGCCGCACTGTGATTCGGGGTAGATTTGATCTCACAGGACTTGAAGTCTGCGCAGAACAATTCTGGCAAATACTTTCCCAACAGTGAGATACCCCTATAGTTGTTACAGTCGCTCCAATCGCCCTTGTTCTTGTACAGCGTTATGATGTTTGAATCTTTGAAATCCTGTGGGACTTGTCCTTCTCGCCATCATAGCTCTATTAGCTGGTGGATCTGTAGAGCGAGCGTGTCTTGCCCACTCCTGATTACCTCTATTGGAATCTCATCCTTACCTGGAGCCTTGCCAGACGCAAGCTCATTTATAGCACACTTAACTTCTGTTATGGTGGGAAGTGTGTCCAGGTGGTCAAGAGTTGGCAGGGCCTCTATGGCGTTGAGGGCATCATCCGCTAGCTTGGTTTCACTTGAGTAAAGCTCTAAATAGTGCTCGACCCATCTATCCATCTGCTGTTTCTTATCAGTGATGATTTCTCCAGTCAAGGTTTTCAGCGGTGCACTTCTTTATCCCTTCATACATGCTTCTGATGTTTCCCTTATCACTTGCGATTTGAATGGACTCACATAACTTGATCCAAGAGTCATTCGCACACTGCCTGGCAGCCTTTTGCACATCCTTCCTTGCTTGCTTCAGCTCACTCGGAGTGTTACGCGTTGGTCTTTCCTTGTTTCTTAAGAGAGCTATCTTCTTTTTATCAATCAAGGGCTGCAGTATCTGGCTGTTTGCCGCAAACCAGTCCTGCCTCTTATGATCCACAGTGCCGAAAACCCCTACCGCTGTTTTATAAATAGTTTCCTTAAGTTCACTCCATTTATCATTTACTATACCGTTTTCTGATGTATCATTGAAAGCGTCTTCACGTTGCTGTTGAAATTCAAAGCACTTTCCAGGATCGTGAGTGTTAATAATATTAATCATGGGGCTAGATTTGTGTTTAGCTGTGTAGATTCTCTTTGGTCTCAGTCTAACCCTTGCAACAACCAAAGAATGATCTGTATCACAGTCAGTACTGTGGTAACTTCTAGGTAATGATGTATGGTTCAGATGTTGTCTCCGTGTGATAATGAAATCCAGCTGGTGCCAATGGCCGGATCTTGGATGTTTCCATGTGACCTTATGCAGCTCTTTTGTTTTAAAAAAAGGAGTTTGTAATACATAGGTCATTTCTAGTACAATGCTCCAGCAGCCTTTGCCGATTATCATTCATGCGACCGATGTTGTATTTTCCAAGGCACACTGGCCATGAACTCGAGTCCTTGCCCACACGAGCATTGAAATCACCGAGCATATAAATGTAGTCGGATTTTGGAACTGCCTTGATCACAGAGTCTAGCTGCTCATAGAACGTATCCTTCAAATCATCAGAGGAAGCGAGTGTCGGTGCATATGCAGTGATAATGGTGGCAAATACACAAGAGGTTGCCAAGCGCAGTGATAATAATCTTTCATTACCTCCAGCTGGGATATCAATCATTGCCAGTAGCGAATTCTTCACTGCAAAGCCCACACCATGTTGCCTTTTTTCTGCCTGCCCTCTTCCCTTCCAAAAAAAGGTGTAATTGTTTTCCCTGAGTGACCCTTCCTCAGCGAGGCGAGTCTCCTGCAGGCCAGCAATATCAATGTTAAGACGATTGAGTTCAGCATCAATCACAGCCGTTTTTCTCACATCGTCAATATTTGTCAAGTCAGTGGAAAATCCTGGACACATGGTTCTTACGTTCCAGGTTGCAAGCCGTAGCTTGAGGTTTCTGTTATTCTTTTTATTAGTACCTGGTGCATTGGTTTTACAGCCTGCGATTCAGATTTTGTCCTAGCCCCAAGCACCCATTGAAGCAGGCAAGCTGTGGCGGATCAGCACCCAATTGGCCGGGGGCTGCCCAGCGTGAGGCGGGCGATAGCTGATCAGTGACACCTGTAGGTGTCTCCCACCGTCAGAGGCAACGCGTGGCGCCCCATGTCTACGCCAACTGACAAGGACTTATAACCCGTAACAGTTGCCTCTCGCTTTGATTCCGAGACAGGTTAAGACCAGGGATGGAGTAATTGCCTCTCCATAGCACAAAGCCTGGGCTAAAATAAAGAAACCATGTGTTGCCCATATAGCATGATCCCTCTCTCGGCCTGCCTAGTTCACTCCAGAGGAAAGTTAACACCAATACATCTGGAACAAGACAAGCTGCAGAAGCTGCCGGACCAGCAAAGCAATGCTCTAACTGTCCGCCTGTCGGAGCTTCGATCCTAGACCAGCTGCCAGCCAAGGCTTAGGGCCTGGTCTGCCCTGCCATGACTATTTTGTCTTTGGGTTGCATTTCCTCGCACCAGGATAAGGCTTGTACCCTCTCAATTGCGCTCTTCCGCCCGAAGCAGTTGGCACAATGTGGGTGTCGGGTTTGGTAAGCGCCGCCCAACATTCGGCGCTGACAGAAAGATAATTCACCAACGAACTCGAATACATAATGTACCCAGAGGCGTCTCCGTGGCGAAGTGGTCAAGCCGTTTGACTCGGGCTCCGAAGGTTGTGGGTTTGATTCCTGCCCGCGTCCTTCGGTTCACGAGTGAAATTTTTCGGAGACTCCTGTGGGTCGCGGCTAGAGCTACGGTGTTCGTGCTTTGTGCGACGCTTTCCGCGCTGCGGAAAGAGACCGAGTCATATGGGATAAAACCCGGTGCAATGAAGTCGACCATGTCGATTTTTAAGTGACTTTTTTTTAATGTACTCAGAAATTCAGGTAGATAATTCATCAACGAACTCAAATACATAATACGAATTCAGGTAGATAATTCATCGACAAAGGAGATCATTGGGATTTCCCCCAACTCACTGATTCAAGCAAAGTGATATCAATGGATACATGTTAGTTTGAATTAACTAAATACCATTTGGGCGGAGTAAATATAAGAAGGTGAAACAGATAGCAGAATTACTGAACGTGTGAATTAGTCCTTCGTGAGAAATTCAGGTAGATAATTTATCAACGAACTATGACATAAATAGACACATGTCAAGCACAGGGAATAGAGTAGTTACAAGAAGTTACAGTAGATATCAGAACGATTAAAAGTGTGAATCAGACATTTCTAAATAACACTGTCGTTTCGGTGAACGAGCAAATGGATTTCAGTTGTTGATAGCAATTGGGAAAGATAATTCATCAACGAATTGTAAAATAAATGTATATAGTTTAGTTTGAACTCACGAGAAACATAGCGAAAGGGGTTAATTTAAGTAGGCATTCTGGGTAGCAGAAAGATTGGAAGTGTGAACCATTCGTTTCGGTGAAGAAGAAGAAGAAGAAGAAGAAGAAGAAGAAGAAGAAGAAGAAGAAGAAGAAGAAGAAGAAGAATAGAAACTGTGATTTATAACTCATAACCGAAATTTAACATGTTTGCAGCCAAAGTGGATATTTAATACATACATTTAGCTGCATATCTTTTACAGGACGTTGCAGTCAAGTCCAAAATTTTTGGCTGTTTGCGATTCCTTGGCAAGTTGACGTTCAGTAGTTTGCCATTGCTTTCTGAACGACCGGCACACAAACCGTTGTATGAAAATCAACGGAAGGCGGTCTGCTTCCAAATCGCCCGCGAATGTGTTTCAAACGCGGTCTGCAGGATTCCGAATTGATCCTGTAATCTCTACGGGGACCAAAATCACCAAAGAACTTCAATATAGACACACCAAAGAAAATTCTGGAAACACAGGCTCATCTCTAGAAAATGTCACTGACCATCTGATGGAACAAGAGTGCTTTGACCCTTGCTTTTAACTAGGAGAAGCAAGCTTAACAACGAACCCGATATGTCAAAACCAGGGCCTTTTCTAGAAACATTCAACACGCGTTCATCTCGTCATGGTGTCACTGATACATTGAAAGACCAAACGTCTGTGCACGCTCGACCTCCACCTCGAGAAGACAATCGTCAACGAAGGCTCCCAAGCCCAGGGCATATCTGACACAGGTTCATCTCGTCATGATGTCACTGACACAGTGAAAGATCAAACGTGTGTGCACGCTCGACCACCACCTCGAGAAGCCAATCACCAACGAAAGCTCCCAAGAGATTATCTGACACAGGTTCATCTCTAAACGATGCCGGGAACCGTCTGACGGAACTCTCGCGTTGGACCAACTTTAGGATACCCACGTGAGGGAAGCCTTTTGAAAAATACAACTCCAGGACATTTCTGGTGTCCTCAGAGACACCAGGACCCGACGTCAAACAATGTCCAACATTTTCTTGAACTTTTTGGTCTGCTTCACAGTGACCATGGCTTACAGACAGAACATCCCATTGGGTAAGTTTATGTGTTTCTGTCTTTCATGTGTTTCCTTTGGGCATTGGGCTGAAGTTGATAAAAAAACTTAAGTCTATTGATCTTAATCGCTCTGTCTAATCTTCTAGTGCACTGAACTGACTTTTTGCATGTGGATTTAGCTTTCCTTATTACCAGGTTTGTGTCTCTCTTCGTCTGGTCCCTATCCTTGGACCTGTGCGAGTGGGAAAACTCTACCAGTAGCATAGCAGCCGAAAACATAGTTCGTGGGGTCATTGGGAAACGCAATCCTATCTATCGATACCAGGTGGAGACACGGCAAAGGTGAAAACTTGATTTAATATTTAGAGTCGGTGTAACAAAGTACACTTGCGGCTTTTATCAACATCATTGGAAGAAAATGGGTGTTGGCAGTAAAAGGGTGGGTGTATTTGTTTATATCCCTTGCTGTCACGACTTCAAAGAGTCCGTGTACTGTATATGTAGGTTACCCATTTTCTATCAAAACTCAGCTAACGTTTCGACAATGAAGGTTGGCTGCGATAGACCTCCAACACCCTATATCTCCCCTTAATTGTACATTCTGTCAGACTGTTGTTCGTCTATCTCTAGATGTTTCTTCCCGCTTGTATCGTGGTCTACCTCTCGCTAACTAAACTTTTTATAAGAGTGTTATGTCATTTAACAATTATTTATTTTACTCCGTGGATGGATGGGTGGGTGGATGGATCGACGGATGAATCGATAGAAGGATGATTTGATGGATGGGTGGGAGAGGGATGTATCGATGAGTGGATGGATGGGTGAATAGCAGAATGGGAGGATGGGTGGATGGATGGAAGATTGGATGGATGGGTGGATGGAAGGATAGATGAAAGAATTGATACGTGGATGGATTGGTGGATGGAAAGATAGAAGGATTGGTGGATGGATGGATGGATGGATGGATGAATGGATGGATGGAGGGATGAATGGATGGATGCATGGGTGAATGACTGGATGGATGAATGAATGAATGGATGGATGGATGGATGGATGAATGAATGAATGGATGAAAACATTTACTGCTTATTATTACCTTGCGATGTATGGCAAGGGCGGAGGGGGCGGGGGGGGGGGGGGGGGGTTGGGGGCTTGAGCCTGATGAATTAATGCCGCCTGGCTAGTGCAAAAGCCGCGAACTGTGCAGTTTAGGGTTTTCCTTTACAGAAAAAATTCCGCACCTTACCGAGGATTCGAACCCGTGTCTCCCGAAGGAGACTCCGGCATTCTAGCCACTCGGCCACCCGCTCCTTAGGATGCATGGATGGATGAATGAATGAACGAATGAATGAATGAATGAATGAACCAGCAGCCTCACCAACAAGAGACATCACCAGATGAGATGGATACAAAAGACAGCCGCCACCAACCCCCAAGCTGACGTCACAGACACAAAAACAGATAAAACCAGTCCGAATCAGGACCAACTCGTAAGAGTGCACAAGACAAGCATTAGGGTGAATAAACCCACAAAACACCACGGACCTCAACAATAACCACAGCTGAAACACGCAGGTTGAACGAGGCCGAATTTGGAATTTTTGTTTTGAAAATTGGAAATGGAATTGGAATTGTTAGTATCACAGCCTGCGATTCTTAGATAAGTAGCAACATTCTTTCAAATTTTTATTTTCTCTTTATTGTTTTCATCTTTTCATGCCTCCCATCCCGTTCTATTGCATTAATGTAGTAGTCACTGGAGGGTCTTCTCCGTGATTATATGTTGTGTTTTGTGTATGTATTTGTTTGCTGATCATGGCTATTTGCAACAACGTCATGTGTTGTTGTGTACTTCTGTTCTGTATAGCTGCGTTACTTTGTGTGTTATATTATATCATTTACATTCCCACAGTTTTACCTAATTTTAGTCACATTCGATAGGCAAGTGTATAAATATCCTCGGTGATGATTGGCATGCAGTCGATAGGTAGGTAATGTATAGGTAGATAGATAGGCCTATTGGTGATAAGTTGATACATGGATGTTATATATAATACAAAAGGATATAAGAGGCAAGAGGACCGATTTCGTTGCACCGTGTTGTATCCCACATGGCTCGGTCTCTTCCCACAGGGCTGTCTGCCGAAAGCACCGCACAAAGCACGAACTCCGTAGCTCCAGCGACGACCCCCGGGAGTCTCCGAGAAAATTGCACTCCTGAACAGAATGATGAAGTCCGGAATCGAACCCACAACCTTCATAACAATAGGCAGTGACGTAACCTCTCCGCCACTGACACTCCGTCTGGTATATTCTCTATACACTCAAGAGAAAATCTACAACCGTTTTTTGGCCAAATATTATAATACCAGGATACTAGCTTCACAAAAACTCGACCAACTCTCAACGCTAGACAGCCTGGCATATCAGTGAGAGGACCTTTTCCGGTGGAGTGCGGAATTAAATTAACACTCGTCAGTCTGGGTTGGTCTATACTTGACTAACTGTAACCTTTCGGCCCAAATTAAAAAGCTAATAGTGTGGAAAGTAGCTTAACAAACAGTCTGGGCTGTTACTTTTCAGGGTTGTGATGGAGGCATACTTTAGACGTGTCGACACGATATCTTCGTCTGGTAGCACCGCGTAGAATGCAAGTATTTGGAAGATACAAGTAATTTTCCTTCTCCTCTTTGTTCTTCGTTGGTGGTACATTTTTACCTCAGTCTCGTTGGCGACGAATCCAGGGGTAAAAATAGTGTCCGATTGCTTTCATGGTATTATCAGTGCAGTTTGTTATCAACTTCGCTAACTCGCTCACTCGATGATGGTATCATCATCATCATCATGTTATATGCCGATAATCGGGGTGGGGGAGGGGAGTGTCATGTTTCGCCATCTCACAAATCAACGGAGTTGTGGATCAGCTCTGTGGTTCTGTCTTGATTATGTCATGTGGTAAAGCCATCCAGATATTTACCTCTCTGCCTTCCCTTTGTTCTTTCCCCCTTAATATTGCCAGTTGTCACCACCTTTTCTAGTTTATTTCTTCTTATAACGTGCCTAAAAATAGTGACTGTCTATGACTAATTTGTCTAATTAGTTTACGATTTTCTTTTGGTATGATCTCATACTAACCGCTAATTCTAGGGCGTTATTCGACGTAAAGTGTTCTCAGATAAAGGAGAAAACTTGGATGTCGAATATATCCATATTCAGGCTACATTAAAAATACCCACCCACAAATAAATATGTATAAAATGTGGAGATAATCTAATAGAATGTTAGTGGTTTATGTTTTTTTTTTTAAATTTGTTTTTTCGGCTTTCGCTGACTGTCCACACTGGTAATAGGGAAAGCTAACCCACAGGCACAAATGAGTTCAGTGTACACCCTAGTAGTGGCAAGTATGAGTTATAGCCACACAATTGTGGACCCCGCCAGAGTTGTGAGCCAGCAAAATGAAAAAAACAGTTACCGGATGGACCTGAGGCGGAAACCGCAACCTCTCAGCCACGCATCAACACCCACACATACACACACCCCACCCACAAAAATACCCACACCCACACACAACCACCCAAACACCCACACAAACACTCACACATGCTCACCCACACATACCCACCCACACACACACCCACACCCACCCACACCAACCCAAACCCACAAACACCTACCCACCAACCCACACACACCTCCACCTCCACCCACACACGCCCACTCACCCACCACACCCACTCACCCACACGCACATACCCACCCACACATATGCCCACTCACACAAACGCACCCATCAACCCCCCCCCCCCCCCCCCCCCACACACACACACACACACACACTCATTAGATTTCTTTCTTATTCTATGTTAACGCACTCTCCCCCTTCCTCCCCTCACTTGTCGAAAAGTGCAACGCAAATCGCCCCGTTTCTCCCACTCATCCCGCCTCCTTCCAGTTAAGTCCCCGTGATCCCTGAAACGTATTCGTCTGCCTCCGTTACCGCAAGTTGCCGCACATAACACTCCAATTATCTCGGGTGCTTTCGGTTGTTTTCGGTTGACTGCACGCAACTCCCGGCTGGCGACCGCCAGGAAGTTTGACAATCTTTGGGCTGTGCCCCAGTTTCTCAGTCGCTGTTGTGTGGTGTGTGTGTGTGTGTGTGTGTGTGTGTGTGTGTGTGTGTGTATGTGTGTGTTGTGTTGTGTGTGTGTGTGTGTGTGTGTCAGAATGTAAGTTTGTGAGTGGCAGAGTGAATGTGTGTGTGCGTGAGTGTAAGTATGTGAGTGGCAGTGTGTGTGTGTGTTTGTGTCAGAGTGTAAATTTGTGAGTGGCAGTGTGTGTGTGTGTGTGTGTGTGTGTATGTGTGTGTGTCAGAGTGTGTGTTTGTTAGTGGCAGTGTGTGTGTGTGTGTGTCTGTGTGTGTATGTGTGTGTCTGTGTCAGAGTGTATGATGTTTGTGAATAGCAGAGTACTTCCTACGTATCACACATACCTGTTTCACTTCGATTGAAGAGTAAATGGGAATGTTACACGAAGTCTCCTCGGTGAAATGTCTTCTTCGTGTTCCGAAGCTTATGGGTTCGATTCCCGCCTAAGTCGTTCGGTTTACGGGTGCACTTTTATCGGAGATTCTTGGGGGGTTTTCTAGGCTTTGTTTTCTGCAGGTCGCACTGCGCACAGCGACCGATCCCTATGGGATTATATTCGGCGCAATGAAGTCGATCCTCTTGGATTTTCAATCCTTTTATGGGAATGTTACACAGGAAATGGACACTACCAGTTTCTAAATTTGTTTCCACGATTTCCTGGAACTTATTGATGGTACTTAGGCTCTCTCTGTCTCGCTCTGTCTCTCTCCATCTATCTATCTCCCAGTCTCTCTGTGCCTCACTCTGTCTCTCTCAGTATGTGTCTTCGACTCTCTGTCTTTGTTTCTCTCTGTCTCTTTCTCTCTCTCTCTCTCTGTCTCTTTCTGTCTATTTGACAAGACCAACAACAACGACAACAAAAACATCAACAATAACATCAACATCAACGATGACAACACCATCAACGACGACAACAACAATAACGATAACCCAAAAAAACAACACGACGACAATAACAGCAACCAAAACAACGACAAAAAAAAACAAAAACAAGGACGACGACGACAACGACGACGACGACGACGACGACGACGACGACGACGACGACGACGACGACGACGACGACGACGACGACAACAACAACAACGACGACGACAACGACGAGACAACAACAACGACGACAACAACAACAACAACGACGACGACAACAACAACAACAACAACAACAACAACAACAACAACAA
>OY992876.1:311266037-311281037 GCA_963921405.1 Cepaea hortensis | reverse complement strand
CAACCAACTTCTTATGTGAGTGTCCTTCTCTAGCCATATTGAGAAGCCTCCGAAAGACACGCTGACATAAGATTGATGAGTGCACTAACGTTTAACCGATTAGATACACGAAAGAAATGCTACAAGTCAAGAACAACCGCCTATTTCCCTATGCTATACTATTACACTAAGGTTAGGTTACCTTATATATATATAGAATTTATGTTAATCCAAGAATTGAAATCTATCAGCACATAAGCACTTCTATCCCATTGCAAGGGATGATATTTCTTTTCTATTACAGGACACATAAATCCAGCTTTCCGTCCAGTTTGGTAGCACACTCTGCTCCAAAACAAGTTTTCCACTCATTTATACTCAGTGTCAAATCCTCCGCTGTTTTTGATCCACAATCAATTTTAGCCGTCCCTCCCCACATCAAGCGTCTGTGAAGTCACGTATTCGTCAATTGCCCGCGCTATTCTGTTCCTCCGCTGTTTCCTTCGTTCATCACTCGTCGCACTTCAAAGAGATTACACCGTCTTCGTGTGTTTTCCCCGTTCCGATATATTCGTGTCTCCGTCTTGTCGGCCGATAAGATCGGCAGTCACTGACCTCTGCAAACACCTGTCCCTGAATTCTCTACCTTTCGGTCAATGACCAGCCCTTTGTCCTCGTTCAAAACAGAAAACTCGATTGTTAACCCTTCTCCTACCTTACAATTAATCTTACTATTCCAGTTCTCATATATTGCAATTAATTTTATATGTAAGTTATCAAGGAATCACGAAACTGGCAGTTTCCCGTGACATAGGCCCTCTCTTAGGAGAGTTGACCGCATCGACTCTTCTTCACTGTAGTTTTTATTCCTATGATCCTCCAACCTATTCCTCTTCCTCTGGAGTTGGATGTCTATTTACGAAATCCGTTCCTACATTCTCCTTACCAGAGATGTATTCCACTGTGAAGTTGTACGATTGTAGTAACAACGCCCATCTCATCACCCTTGCGTTGAGCTTCTGTGAAGTAGCTATGAACATCAAATGTTGATAATATGACTGGATCTTCACAAGGATCACCTCCACATCCAGTAGGCCCTCACATTGCCCCTACTATACTACTCATGATAGACACTAGTATTGGCACATCGCTCCTGTACGTCCGGTCGACCTACTTTCGACTTGCGTAAACGACGGCTCACAATACAGACGGATCGTCCCATCCTGACTGTAACACTGTCTCAATATCCTCTTGGTTTCCCCAAGATTTGCATCTGGGGATTTTTCGCCTCTTCCTCGTTGGACAGAGTCGTCTTTCCCAATCCTCCTGGACTTTTGCTTCCAGGACCATCTCGGACGATATTGGATCTGGTCAGCCAATCTTCGGTTGGAGTCCTGGGTATTTCTCGTCTTTCCGGACGTTACCCACCCCTTCTGAACTGGGTTACTAGTGAAGGTTTCACTCTGGTCCTTTCCCTGACGTGTGATTTCCTTCCTCCCTTCGTTAGGTAAATCTGACCTATCACGTACTTTCCCATATGCCCTCCTATGTAGTACTGGTGATCTCTGGTCTTCGTCTGGACTTGTAACCTTTGTCTTAATGGCTGCCATCACCATAAGGTGCGAAGCTTTGCTCTCGGATCTCTCCTCATATTTCCGAATGAGATGCCTAGGGAGATTTTTCCTTTCTCCCCCGATCCGGATTCCATAGGTATTCTTGGACACAACCTTTTCCACAGGATAAGGTCCTTTCCATCCTACTTGGAGTATATTAGTCTCTGCTGGACCCCATACTTCCACTTGGCCTTCCACATTAAGAGCTGTTTTACTCTTATTCCGCTTGTTGGGTGGTGCTTTCTGGCACTCTGAACAAGATTTCACCCACCGGCGTACATCACCGGTCATTCCTGGCCAGCAATAATGGCCTGAAATGTGCTGCAATGTCTCTCTGACACCCATATGTCGATTCTCGGCTATGGTGCGTCCACTCCGAAGAATGTGAGGACGGTGGGTCTCTGGAACCACCCACTGCTCGTGCAGGCTGTCTCCCCTCCCTGCTCTCCGATAGAGTAGTCGATTCTTCAGAAAGTACTGTCCCCGTTCTTGTGGCTCAGCACTTCTTTTCAGCTTCCTGTAGCAAGGACGCAACGTAGTGTCCTTCCTCTGGGCAGTATGCAATTCCCCTAGCACTGAGTTGTCGCATAATGTCTCTGCCTCTTTTTCCTTCCCTTGAGATCCACTGGCTACTGCTCCCCTGTGGGCTGGCTGTTTGGGCACTCCCCAAAAGACATATTTAGTGCCAATGATCATGGGAAATAAGGAGTCCGTTAATACAGCTGCTGGAATAATGCCCGTGACGTACCTGGACTTAATCTCCACCTTGGCGATGGTAGCGTTATGGTAACCGCACTCCTCATGGCCGGCTGTATCTCTATGGCCTCCCCTGTAAGTTGGTCTGGGCTTACCAGGCTGGCATCTATCACAGCTTCCCCATCCAAACCTGAATCGTAGAGACAAGCAACCTGCTGGCCATTGACTTCAATAAGTTCAACCACTCTTGGTCCGGAGTGTCTTTCATCTCCTCGACCTTTTCCTGGCATCGGCAGTCCACAGTATTATGTGTTTTCGACCTGCAGTGTGTGCACCATTTTCCCTTCCAAACTTTCCGTGGGTTCTCTTTGGTCAGAGTTTCTTCGCCGACCTCAGCCTTGTCTGTGATCACCTTCTTATGAATCACTTGGCATGCCGCGAAGTGATAACTTTTCGGTTTCGATCTGCAGTCCTTGGTGTTATGAGAGGGCGCCTTACAGATTGAACACCACTTCTCGGACCACGGTCGTTTAGCTGGAGAATTCGAGGTGTTCTGGTTTCCTTCCTTCACCTTCTCTGAACTCTCCATTGACGTCTTTATATAAGGTTCCACTTTTTCTCCTTCCCCGTTTTTACATTTCTTTCGGTCTTGTTTCTCCTGGCCTTTTGTGGTGGGTATATTGATTTCTTTAGCTTCCCCATGGACTTCTACGAATCTTTCCGCTAGCGTATTCACAACGTCCAGCCGTTCCGCCCCTTGTTCTCCTAAAAATGTCTTCAGTGGTTCTGACATTTGCTGTCGCATCTGGTCGACCACCATGAGCTCTTCCAGACTCTCATAATCCCGCTTGAACTCTGCCAAATCTATCCATTTTTTAAGGTATGATTTCAGCCTTAAGCTGTAGGCGGCGAATAGCTCTCCCGGCTCTCTTCTGGACGATCTAAACTTCTTCCGATACGTTTGTGCTGTGATTTCATAATGCTTCATCAAAGCGGCTTTTAATTCCTCGTAATTATTTTCATGTCCTGGTGGTAGGCGTGTGTAAACCTAGAAACCCGACCCTATTAAACCCTGGGATAATTTAAGAGCCCATTTGCTTCTATCCAGTCCCATAGCGGATGACATTGCTTCAAAGCGATTCGCATAGTTGTCAAAGCGTTCTTTAGACTCATCATAACCAGCTAAGGGAAACTTCATTGCATGGTAGCTAGGTCCACTCATGTTGGTTGAACCCTGTGAAGATGAACCCCCTTCCACTCCATCTATTTCTCCCTTAGTTTGTGTTTTGAGTTCTAGCTCCCTCATGCGGTATTCATGTTCTCTGATCTTTGTGGCTTCTTCTGCTTCCAACTGGGCCTTTCGATCTTCCCTTTCTGCTTGGCGAAATTCTCGCTCCCTTTCCTGTATGTAATCAGTTAGTTCCGAACCAGATAACCCAATTTCCTCTCCGTTAGCCCTCAGTTCGGCGGTAGTTATTTTGGGAGTGGCCATAGTTAAAGCAGGTAAGTCAGCAAGTTGAGTAAAGACACCTCAAGGCAGTAAAGAAGTACTCACTATAACCAGATAATCTATTAGAACCTATATCAATTACTCCTATGTATATCTAAATATTATTTATCTACAACACCAGACATTACATCACAACCACTCTCTCAACCACAAGATGAGATTTATGATAAAGACCTATGTAGACGTGTGAAAGTGTGCACAACTAGGTAATATGTCTTCACACCTATTCACTTTCGTCCTGTCTGGCTCTTTCTCACTGTAAAGTCACCAGCATCTCTAACATAAATGAAATGGCACCATATATCCCATGGACATCCTTCCATTAAAAGTCATCAATGTGCATACTCATAGGTATATCCCAATATGCATGTACCAATTTGCCGGTACCACGCTTCAAGTACCCTGCTAGGCAAGTATCCTTATGCCGTTGAAGTACCTCGCTTGCACTCCAGTTAATGTGGGTATTATGTGCTAATCCGCTGCTCCACCATTTAATGTCGCTTGTCGTCCCTGGAGGAAAGTGGACTCGACAAGCACACCTTTAATATCCTTCTACTATTGGAACTATTGAATGACTTTTGTCTACACTCCTCCCTTCTGTCTTACTCATATATATATATATATATATATATATATATATATATATATATATATATATATATATATATATATATATATATATATATATATATATATATATATATATATCCTTCATAACATACCCTGACAACAGTTTCCTCCAACAATTAATAACATGTTTATTGTTGAAAACTATGTCAGTTGTATGTATTGAATGTGTATATGTAGTTGGTAGTGTCTGCTATGGTGAATGCAAGATATGACTCAGGAATTCGTATGTGCCGTATACTTTCTCTCCTCATCAATACGGCCAAAACACAGGACAGCAAACATAGAAATGGACTGATCTCACACTGGAAGTTCCGTTCTGCTTGATTCTGGACGTAATTCAATTTTGGGAAAATGTTCACAGTATAATCACCAGAAGATAATGCGATTAAGGCAAGTCGCTGCAAAAAAACCGCATCTGTCCTGGTTTTAGAAGTTGTACCATCCATCACGAAAACACACATCACCATTGTCTATCAATGTCTATTGCTATGGTAAACGTTCTACACACTGTCTCTCATTCGGAAAGATGTATATTTGTTTTCCCAGTGCAATTGCATACAGTTTGGAACTCTCTGTTTTATTATAATTACAGTTCTTTCACTGGGTTTCACAAAAACCTGTTACTTGTCATTCGTTATGTTAGCCCACGATTAGTGAATGGCTAGGTTGAATTTTCTCTAGTGACATACTTTCACGGCACCTGTGACGTTAGGGTCTTTACTCCTTTCTGAACAGGTCAGTAGTATATATGAAACCTGGGGACATATATACAATCAGGTGAGATGAATCTGCTTCAACCAACTCATTATGTGAGTGTCCTTCTCTAGCCATATTGAGAAGCCTCCGAAAGACACGCTGACATAAGATTGATGAGTGCACTAACGTTTAACCGATTAGATACACGAAAGAAATGCTACAAGTCAAGAACAACCGCCTATTTCCCTATGCTATACTATTACACTAAGGTTAGGTTACCTTATATATAGAATTTATGTTAATCCAAGAATTGAAATCTATCAGCACATAAGCACTTCTATCCCATTGCAAGGGATGATATTTCTTTTCTATTACAGGACACATAAATCCAGCTTTCCGTCCAGTTTGGTAGCACACTCTGCTCCAAAACAAGTTTTCCACTCATTTATACTCAGTGTCAAATCCTCCGCTGTTTTTGATCCACAATCAATGTTAACCGTCCCTCCCAACATCAAGCGTCTGTGAAGTCACGTATTCGTCAATTGCCCGCGCTATTCTGTTCCTCCGCTGTTTCCTTCGTTCATCACTCGTCGCACTTCAAATAGATTACACCGTCTTCGTGTGTTTTCCCCGTTCCGATGTATTCGTGTCTCCGTCTTGTCTGCAGATAAGATCGGCAGTCACTGACCTCTGCGAACACCTGTCTCTGAATTTTCTACCTTTCGGTCAATGACCAGCCCTTTGTCCTCGTTCAAGACAGAAAACTCGATTGTTAACCCTTCTCCTACCTTACAATTAATCTTACTATTCCAGTTCTCATATATTGCTATTAATTTTATATGTAAGTTATCAAGGAATCACTAAACTGGCAGTTTCCCGTGACATAGGCCCTCTCTTAGGAGAGTTGACCGCGTCAACTCTTCCTCACTATAGTTTTTATTCCTATGATCCTCCAACCTATTCCTCTTCCTCTGGAGTTGGATGTCTATATACGAAATCCGCTCCTACATTCTCCTTACCAGGGATGTATTCCACTGTGAAGTTGTACGATTGTAGTAACAACGCCCATCTCATCACCCTTGCGTTGAGCTTCTGTGAAGTAGCTATGAACATCAAGTGTTGATAATATGACTGGATCCTCACAAGGATCACCTCCTCATCCAGTAGGCGCTCACATTGCCCCTACTATACTACTCATGATAGACACTAGTATTGGCACATCGCTCCTGTACGTCCGGTCGACCTACTTTCGACTTGCGTAAACGACGGCTCACAATACAGACGGATCGTCCCATCCTGACTGTAACACTGTCTCAATATCCTCTTGGTTTCCCCAAGCTTTGCATCTGGGGATTTTTCGCCTCTTCCTCGTTGGACAGAGTCGTCTTTCCCAATCCTCCTGGACTTTTGCTTCCAGGACCATCTCGGACGATATTGGATCTGGTCAGCCAATCTTCGGTTGGAGTCCTGGGTATTTCTCGTCTTTCCGGACGTTACCCACCCCTTCTGAACTGGGTTACTAGTGAAGGTTTCACTCTGGTCCTTTCCCTGACGTGTGATTTCCCTCCTCCCTTCGTTGGGTAAATCTGACCTATCACGTACTTTCCCATATGCCCTTGTAGCAGAGCAGAATGAATACCATATCTGTTATTAGCTTAGGGGTGCAAGATTACAGCACGCTTGAGCATCCTGATAGAACAGTAAGAAGGATGCTCAAGTCGTGACGTAGAGGGTTTTTGGGTAGTGACCACCAAAGCCGAGACGAGACAAGACAACATCATTTTTAGTGGTCTCTGGATTTTGTATCGGCCATCATAAACCAATAAACCTGTTTTAAAATGAATACATCAGAAGTTACTTGTTGATCCTCTGTACACGTACTGTTGCACCCTCCTATGTAGTACTGGTGATCTCTGGTCTTCGTCTGGACTTGTAACCTTTGTCTTAATGGCTGCCATCACCATAAGGTGCGAAGCTTTGCTCTCGGATCTCTCCTCATATTTCCGAATGAGATGCCTAGGGAGATTTTTCCTTTCTCCCCCGATCCGGATTCCATAGGTATTCTTGGACACAACCTTTTCCACAGGATAAGGTCCTTTCCATCCTACTTGGAGTATATTAGTCTCTGCTGGACCCCATACTTCCACTTGGTCTTCCACCTTAAGAGCTGTTTTACTCTTATTCCGCTTGTTGGGTGGTGCTTTCTGGCACTCTGAACAAGATTTCACCCACCGGCGTACATCACCGGTCATTCCTGGCCAGCAATAATGGCCTGAAATGTGCTGCAATGTCTCTCTGACACCCATATGTCGATTCTCGGCTATGGTGTGTCCACTCCGAAGAATGTGAGGACGGTGGGTCTCTGGAACCACCCACTGCTCGTGCAGGCTGTCTCCCCTCCCTGCTCTCCGATAGAGTCGTCGATTCTTCAGAAAGTACTGTCCCCGTTCTGGTGGCTCAGCACTTCTTTTCAGCTTCCTGTAGCAAGGACGCAACGTAGTGTCCTTCCTCTGGGCAGTATGCAATTCCCCTAGCACTGAGTTGTCGCATAATGTCTCTGCCTCTTTTTCCTTCCTTTGAGATCCACTGGCTACTGCTCCCCTGTGGGCTGGCTGTTTGGGCACTCCCAAAAAGACATATTTAGTGCCAATGATCATGGGAAATAAGGAGTCCGTTAATACAGCTGCTGGAATAATGCCCGTGACGTACCTGGACTTAATCTCCACCTTGGCGATTGGTAGCGTCATGGTAACCGCACTCCTCATGGCCGGCTGTATCTCAATGGTCTCCCCTGTAAGTTGGTCTGGGCTTACCAGGCTGGCATCTATCACAGCTTCCCCATCCAAACCTGAATCGTAGAGACAAGCAACCTGCTGGCCATTGACTTCAATAAGTTCAACCACAGGTGGTCTTTCTTGGTCCGGAGTGTCTTTCATCTCCTCGACCTTTTCCTGGCATCGGCAGTCCACAGTATTATGTGTTTTCGACCTGCAGTGTGTGCACCATTTTCCCTTCCAAACTTTCCGTGGGTTCTCTTTGGTCAGAGTTTCTTCGCCGACCTCAGCCTTGTCTGTGATCACCTTCTTATGAATCACTTGGCATGCCGCGAAGTGATAACTTTTCGGTTTCGATCTGCAGTCCTTGGTGTTATGAGAGGGCGCCTTACAGATTGAACACCACTTCTCGGACCACGGTCGTTTAGCTGGAGAATTCGAGGTGTTCTGGTTTCCTTCCTTCACCTTCTCTGAACTCTCCATTGACGTCTTTATATAAGGTTCCACTTTTTCTCCTTCCCCGTTTTTACATTTCTTTCGGTCTTGTTTCTCCTGGCCTTTTGTGGTGGGTATATTGATTTCTTTAGCTTCCCCATGGACTTCTACGAATCTTTCCGCTAGCGTATTCACAACGTCCAGCCGTTCCGCCCCTTGTTCTCCTAAAAATGTCTTCAGTGGTTCTGACATTTGCTGTCGCATCTGGTCGACCACCATGAGCTCTTCCAGACTCTCATAATCCCGCTTGAACTCTGCCAAATCTATCCATTTTTTAAGGTATGATTTCAGCCTTAAGCTGTAGGCGGCGAATAGCTCTCCCGGCTCTCTTCTGGACGATCTAAACTTCTTCCGATACGTTTGTGCTGTGATTTCATAATGCTTCATCAAAGCGGCTTTTAATTCCTCGTAATTATTTTCATGTCCTGGTGGTAGGCGTGTGTAAACCTCGAAACCCGACCCTATTAAACCCTGGGATAATTTAAGAGCCCATTTGCTTCTATCCAGTCCCATAGCGGATGACATTGCTTCAAAGCGATTCGCATAGTTGTCAAAGCGTTCTTTAGACTCATCATAACCAGCTAAGGGAAACTTCATTGCATGGTAGCTAGGTCCACTCATGTTGGTTGAACCCTGTGAAGATGAACCCCCTTCCACTCCATCTATTTCTCCCTTAGTTTGTGTTTTGAGTTCTAGCTCCCTCATGCGGTATTCATGTTCTCTGATCTTTGTGGCTTCTTCTGCTTCCAACTGGGTCTTTCGATCTTCCCTTTCTGCTTGGCGAAATTCTCGCTCCCTTTCCTGTATGTAATCAGTTAGTTCCGAACCAGATAACCCAATTTCCTCTCCGTTAGCCCTCAGTTCGGGGGTAGTTATTTTGGGAGTGGCCATAGTTAAAGCAGGTAAGTCAGCAAGTTGAGTAAAGACACCTCAAGGCAGTAAAGAAGTACTCACTATAACCAGATAATCTATTAGAACCTATATCAATTACTCCTATGTATATCTAAATATTATTTATCTACAACACCACACATTACATCACAACCACTCTCTCAACCACAAGATGAGATTTATGATAAAGACCTATGTAGACGTGTGAAAGTGTGCACAACTAGGTAATATGTCTTCACACCTATTCACTTTCGTCCTGTCTGGCTCTTTCTCACTGTAAAGACACCAGCATCTCTAACATAAATGAAATGGCACCATATATCCCATGGACATCCTTCCATTAAAAGTCATCTATATGCATACTCATAGGTATATCCCAATATGCATGTACCAATATGCCGGTACCACGCTTCAAGTACCCTGCTAGGCAAGTATCCTTATGCCGTTGAAGTACCTCGCTTGCACTCCAGTTAATGTAGGTATTATGTGCTAATCCGCTGCTCCACCATTTAATGTCGCTTGTCGTCCCTGGAGGAAAGTGGACTCGACAAGCACACCTTTAATATCCTTCTACTATTGGAACTATTGAATGACTTTTGTCTACACTCCTCCCTTCTGTCTTCCATACACTATATATATATATATATATATATATATATATATATATATATATATATATATATATATATATATATATATATATATATATATATATATATCGCAATCCTTCATAACATACCCTGACAACAGTTTCCTCCAACAATTAATAACATGTTTATTGTTGAAAACTATGTCAGTTGTATGTATTGAATGGGTATATGTAGTTGGTAATGTCTGCTAGACAACATCTGAACCATATATCATTGACTCGTAGTTACCACAGTGCTGACTGTGATACGGATCATTCTTTGGTTGTTGCAAGGGTTAGACTGAGACCAAAGAGAATCTACACAGCTAAACACAAATCTAGCCCCAGGATTAATATTATTAACACTCATGATCCTGAAAAGTGCTTTCAGTTTCAACAGCAACTTGAAGACGCTTTCACTGATACACCAGAAAATTGTACAGTAAATGAAAAGTGGGGTCAAATTAAGGAAACTCTTTATAAAACTGCAGTAGGGGTTTACGGCACTGTGGATCATAAGAGGCAGGACTGGTTTGCGGCCAACAGCGAGACTCTGCAGCCCTTGATTGATAAGAAGAAGAAAGCTCTCTTAAGAAACAAGGAAAGACCAACGCGTAACACTCTGAGTGAGCTAAGGCAAGCTAGGAAGGATGTGCAAAAGGCTGCCAGGCAGTGTGCAAATGATTATTGGATCAAGTTATGTGAGTCCATTCAAATCGCAAGTGATAAGGGAGACAAAAGAAGCATGTATGAAGGAATAAAGAAAGCCTGTGGTCCAGTGATCAAAAGAAGTGCACCATTGAAAACCTTGACTGGAGAAATCATCACTGACAAGAAACGGCAGATGGACAGATGGGTAGAGCACTATTTGGAGCTTTACTCAAGTGAGACCAAACTAGCGGATGATGCCCTCAACGCCATAGAGGCTCTACCAACTCTTGACCACCTGGACACACTTCCCACCATAACAGAAGTTAAGTGTGCTATAAATGAACTTGCATCTGGCAAGGCTCCAGGTAAGGATGGGATTCCAATAGAGGTTATCAGGAGTGGGCAAGACACACTCACTCTACGGATCCACCAGCTAATAGAGCTATGCTGGAGAGAAGGACAAGTCCCACAGGATTTCAAAGATTCAAGCATCATAACACTGTACAAGAACAAGGGCGATCGGAGCGACTGCAACAACTATAGGGGTATCTCACTTCTGTGTATTGTTGGAAAAGTATTTGCCAGAATTGTTCTGCGCAGACTTCAAGTCCTAGGAGATCAAGTCTACCCCGAATCACAGTGTGGCTTTCGACAGAACCGGTCTACCACTGATATGATATTCTCATTGCGACAACTAAAAGAAAAATGCCGTGAACAGAATCAACCACTGTTTATTGCCTTCATCGACCTCACAAAGGCATTTGATTTGGTCAGTCGTGAGGGTCTGTTCAAGGCACTAAAGAAGATTGGCTGCCCACCAACTCTTCTGTCCATTGTGGAATCGTTCCACACAGGCATGAAGGGTATAATCAAGTTTGATGGTGCAACTTCTGAAGAATTTGAAATCAAGAGTGGAGTTAAGCAAGGTTGTGTACTAGCTCCCACCCTCTTTGGAATATACTTTTCACTTCTACTGAAATATGCATTTCGTGATCAGGATGGTGGTATATACATTCACTCACGCTCAGATGGCGGCCTCTACAATGCTCAGAGATTGAAGGCTAAGACCAAAATTAGGAGGGTTCTGATTAGAGAGTTGCTTTTTGCAGATGATGCTGCAGTTACGACCCACTCTGAGGAAGAATTGCAATGTCTACTATCTGCATTCTCCAATGCTTGTTCTGAATTTGGTTTAACAATTAGCAAAAAGAAGACACAGATTATGTCACAAGGTGCACATGGGGTACCATCAATCTTTATTGACGACGCTGAACTAGAGATAGTAGACCATTTTACATATCTAGGATCAGTGGTTAATAGCAAATTATCCCTAGATCAGGAAATCAACATCCGGATTGGTAAGGCAGCAACAACAATGAACAGGTTAAAAAAAAAAGAGTCTGGGAGAACAGGAAGCTTACTGCCAAAACAAAAGTCCTTTTCTGTCAAGCCTGTGTCCTTAGTACTCTTCTCTATGGCAGTGAAACCTGGACAACTTACTCACACCAAGAGAACAATTTAAACAGCTTTCATATGCGGTGTTTGCGAAGAATTCTTGGTATTAAGTGGCAAGACAAAATCACAAATACTGAAGTATTGGAAAGATCAGGTTGTGTGACAGTTTATTCCATGCTCAATCTTCGTAGACTTAGATGGATAAGACATCTTAGGAGGATGGATGATGGTAGAATACCAAAGGATATCTTTTTTGGTGAATTACAGATGGGTAAGAGATCTCAGGGTCGGCCTCGACTACGATACAAAGATGTGTGTAAGCGGGACATGATTGATACAGGCATTGATAATGCACATTGGGAGCAAGTCGCCGCTGAACGTGTTGCATGGAGGGCAAATATCAGAAATGGAATAAAGTCAAAGGAGAAAATTATTGCAGAAAAGTCACACACCAAGCGTTTGAGACGTAAGATGGTGCATGATGGTGGAAATGACCACGTGTTCAGATGCACCCACTGTGAACGGACATTTACAGCGCAAATTGGCCTTATCAGTCACACTCGCTACCGCCATAGTTAAAAGTTATTATGCCTTTTTAAAGCACAAACTATCGTCTGTCAAGACGGCAAGGTGCCAATGGAATGGAATGTCTGCTATGGTGAATGCAAGATATGACTCAGGAATTCGTATGTGCCGTATACTTTCTCTCCTCATCAATACAGCCAAAACACAGGACAGCAAACATAGAAATGGACTGATCTCACCCTGGAGGTTCCGTTCTGCTTGATTCTGGACGTAATCCAATTTTGGGAAAATGTTCACAGTATAATCACCAGAAGATAATGCGATTAAGGTAAGTCACTGCAAAAAAAAAAACCGCATCTGTCCTGGTTTTAGAAGTTATACCATCCATCACGAAAACACACATCACCATTGTCTATCAATGTCTATTGCTATGGTAAATGTTCTACACACTGTCTCTCATTCGGAAAGATGTATATTTGTTTTCCCAGTGCAATTGCATACAGTTTGGAACTCTCTGTTTTATTATAATTACAGTTCTTTCACAGGGTTTCACAAAAACCTGTTACTTGTCATTCGTTATGTTAGCCCACGATTAGTGAATGGCTAGGTTGAATTTTCTCTAGTGACATACTTTCACGGCACCTGTGACGTTAGGGTCTTTACTCCTTTCTGAACAGGTCAGTAGTATATATGAAACCTGGGGACATATATACAATCAGGTGAGATGAATCTGCTTCAACCAACTCATTATGTGAGTGTCCTTCTCTAGCCATATTGAGAAGCCTCCGAAAGACACGCTGACATAAGATTGATGAGTGCACTAACGTTTAACCGATTAGATACACGAAAGAAATGCTACAAGTCAAGAACAACCGCCTATTTCCCTATGCTATACTATTACACTAAGGTTAGGTTACCTTATATACAGAATTTATGTTAATCCAAGAATTGAAATCTATCAGCACATAAGCACTTCTATCCCATTGCAAGGGATGATATTTCTTTTCTATTACAGGACACATAAATCCAGCTTTCTGTCCAGTTTGGTAGCACACTCTGCTCCAAAACAAGTTTTCCACTCATTTATACTCAGTGTCAAATCCTCCGCTGTTTTTGATCCACAATCAATTTTAGCCGTCCCTCCCCACATCAAGCGTCTGTGAAGTCACGTATTCGTCAATTGCCCGCGCTATTCTGTTCCTCCGCTGTTTCCTTCGTTCATCACTCGTCGCACTTCAAATAGATTACACCGTCTTCGTGTGTTTTCCCCGTTCCAATGTATTCGTGTCTCCGTCTTGTCGGCCGATAAGATTGGCAGTCACTGACCTCTGCGAACACCTGTCTCTGAATTCTCTACCTTTCGGTCAATGACCAGCCCTTTGTCCTCGTTCAAGACAGAAAACTCGATTGTTAACCCTTCTCCTACCTTACAATTAATCTTACTATTCCAGTTCTCATATATTGCAATTAATTTTATATGTAAGTTATCAAGGAATCACTAAACTGGCAGTTTCCCGTTTCATCAACCTTTTTTGGCCGTGCCCCCTTCACCATATTTTCAGAACGTCATCCCCCCTTCCTATCAAAACCTTGGCCCGTGCCCCCCTTCACCGTATTTTCAGAACGTCATTCCCCCCCCCCCCTTCATTTTTCCTATGTAAAAATCCTCCCACCCCTACACAGTATACGTAAAAATGGAAGGTAAATTTAATAGCATATACTAAATCAAGTCTAGACATCCACATAAAAAATGATTTGTGGGACTACTTACTTTATAAAATGAATTATAGAAGGATGAGACGTACATAAGGGAAAAACAATATGAAGTAATCGGTTCTTGTATTAACGCGATCTTGAAATGGTCTTCATCCTCCCCCCCCCCCCCGGAAACCCTAAAATTCCCCCCTCCCCACCGGTTGAGAACCACTGCTCTATAGCTATCCCCTTTTTCTATGATCTGCTTCTCTAAGTGCCAATCAGTAACCTGCATTGATTTCATGTACTATTTCATTTTCCCGAGGGGATCCCAATAATTGTCAATTACGTGGCTAGTTGGCCGTGTGTCGAAGCAGTCTTGTTTTGTAGTTTGGTCTGATGGTTATTTACGTGGCTAGTTGGCCGTGTGTCGAAGCAGTCTTGTTTTGTAGTGTGGTCTGATGGTCATTGACGTGGCTAGTTGGCCGTGTGTCGAAGCAGTCTTGTTTTGTAGAGTGGTCTGATGGTCATTTACGTGGCTAGTTGGCCGTGTGTCGAAGCAGTCTTGTTTTGTAGAGTGATCTAAATGTCATTTATAGGCTGAATGTTTTAATCCAGCACTGCCTATAGATCGCATTATTTATATAGTATAGCGTGTTATCTAACGTCTATTTCTTTCCGTTCCTTCTATGAATGCCAATGAATAGATATGGATTTATATCTTATACTATAGTGATAGCCTTAAGGGTTTTCAAAGATCGA
>OY992876.1:311186037-311263537 GCA_963921405.1 Cepaea hortensis | reverse complement strand
TTGGCACTTAGCTTTGCTTCATTCATGGATGCAGCGTATTTTGTGCATCTGTCTGTCTGTCTGTCTGTCTGTCTGTCTGTCTGTCTGTCTGTCTGTCCGTCCGTCAGTCCGTCCGTTTGTCTGTCTGTCTGTCTGTCTGTCTGTCTGTCTGTCTGTCTGTCTGTCTGTCTGTCTTTTGCTTTCTTTGTCTATCTGTCTTTCTCCCTCTCTCTAACATACCACTAATGACGACCACTGAAGTATTTACTCATCTTAGTAAACTAAAAAAACAATAACTCATCAGGACTAGATGGAATCAGTAATCGGATCCTTCGCTATGCTGCACCGGCGATCTGCGAGTCACTAACTTTTATATATAATCAATGTCTCACCAAAGGTCACTTCCCATCAGCCTTTAAAATCGCTAAAGTGTATACTCATTTAAAAGCCGGTTCATTAGACGAATTGTATCATGAGTAATTATAGGCCAATTTAGATTTTATCCTCATTATCCAAACCGCTAGAAAAGCACATCCACAAAACAACACTAGAGCACTTAGTTCGCAAAAAACTAATAGCTGACAGTCAGTCAGGATTTCGGCCAAAATATTCCTGTCATACGGCCCTAACAAACGTGATAGAAAACTGGCATCAAAATATTAACAATAATACTCTATGTGGAACGATGTTTATAGAATTTAGAAAAGCATTCGATATGATAGATCATACTATCCTAATTAAAAAAACTAGAAACAATGAGAGTAAGCTTTAATATAGTGACATTAATAAACTCATTTTTATTAGACAGAAAACAAGTAGTATCACACAATAAATCTCTATCCCAAGCCTATTACCATTAATACTGGAGTACCTCAGGGGTCTATACTTGGCCCTCTGTTAATTGATATTTATATAAATGATCTTCCCTTATATCTGTCATCGTCCTGCGATCTATTTGCAGACGACTGCACAGTATATACAAACGCTGTTGATCATAATGTGCTAGAATTATCCTTGCAGGAAATAAATAGTGTAGTCAACTAGAGTCATGCAAACCGCATGCAAATTAATATTCTAAAACAAAATCTATGTTAATAGGATCCAGGCTAAGACTTCACACTCTAAACTCGCAGAGAACTCTTCAGCTGCACATTGGCAGCACGCCTGTAGAAAGTGTCACCGAGCACAAGGCACTGGGTGTTATCATAGATCAAAATGTAACCTTTAACTCACATGTTCATGCTCTAGTTAAACAAATAGCCAAAAAAGTATACCAACTTGCCAAAATTAAAAATTTCCTTGACGAAAACACAAGAAAGATATTCTATACTTTCCATATACAAACACATATTGATTACTGCTCCACAGTCTGGGATGGATGCTCCAAACCAATAACAAAACGCCTTTATTCACTCCAGAAAAGGGCAGTGCGTCTAATCAATGGTGATAAGCTTACAGACAATTCTAACCTACATGAACGTCTTCAGTTACTGCCACTACACAAACACCTACTTTTTAATAAGGCTAAACTAATTCACAAAATCCTATTTCAAAATGCCTCAAGCTACCTTTGGCCATTGTTTAAATATAACGCAAGCCATAGCGAACGACTAAATATACTTCACGTCCCTAAACCTAGGATAAAAAAAAATGTTTGAATATCCTTTACAGGACATCACTGTCAACATCTGCATCTTTCAGCTGATTGTTGATTTCTTGGCAAGAATACGCTCAGTAGTTTAAACCTAGGGTAGACTTATATAAAACAAGCTTAGCATACTCTGCCACTCAGTTGTGGAACAATCTTCCACAAGACATCAAAGACACTACCAATCATTATACATACAGTCGCAACTTGTTTGAACACTACCTCAGAACAGACTACATGCCGCCTTAAAAAAAAAAAAAAAAACAGCAACAAAGACAATAATGACATTAAATTATCTCGAACAACTAGCCAAGAAAAGAAACAAAAAACATTCCCATATGTATGGCACGTTACACCCACCTTTGGTATTTATGATGCCCATGTTAAACATTGCCTCAATGCATTATTGATTATATTTCATGCGTTTTAATGCTTATTGTTCTTTTCTTGTTGAAGAATTGCTTCATAAGAGATGTTGAATGAAAGAATGTATGAGAGGAAATAGAGAAGAAGGGCAGAATGTCAGACGGGCCTGCGTGCCCAAGTCTTAACTCTTTGAAAATAAAGATTTTCGTTCGTTCGTTCGTTCGTAACTCTGTCTGTCTGTCTGTCTGTCTGTCTGTCTGTCTGTCTGTCTGTCTGTCTGTCTGTCTGTCTGTCTGTCTGTCTGTCTGTCCGTCCGTCCGTCCGTCTGTCGGTCGGTCGGTCGGTCGGTCGGTCGGTCTATCTGTTCCTCTCGCTCTCGCTGTCGGTCTATCTACCTCCATCTCACTCTCTTTATGTCTGTCTGTCTTTTGTCTCTCTCTTGCTCTCTCTGTCTGTATGTCTAACTCCTTCTCTCTCTCTCTCTCTCTCTCTCTCTCTCTCTCTCTCTCTCTCTCTCACACACACACTCTATCTCCGTCTGTCTGTCTGTCTGTCTGTCTGTCTGTCTGTCTGTCTTCTGACTCTCGCTCTCGATCTCTCTGTCCGTCCGTCTAACTATGAATCGATGTATCGATTAATTGGTCGGTCTCTCGGTCGGTCGCTCGGTCGATCGGTCGATCGGACGGTCCCTCATCCTGTCGGTCAGTCGGTCTCTTCCTTAGTTGATCGGTCATTTAGTCGGTTGACCGTTCGGCCAATCCCTCAGTCTGTCAGTCTGTCGGTCGGTCGGTTGGTAACTGGGTCCGCCCAGTTAACCAGCCAGCCAGCCAGCGATCTGTTTGTCCTTTTTTCTGTCCGTCCGTCCTTAACGTAAGCCATCTGTTAGACCTTCTGGCCGTCTGTCCGTCCAGCCAGCCAGCAATATATCTGTCTGTTTGCCTGTCTGTGTGTCTGTCTAAGAGGAGGAAATCTAACTGTGCTAAATAATTTACACACGGACATTGTCAAGCGAGATCCCTTACAATCGACAGACATTTCGACAGGCAGTTATGTGAACACAGTTCAGCACACTACAACCACTGAATGAGGGATTTTTCACTTAAGGTCTACGCTGACCTAAACATACACAACGAACAACTCAACTCAACCACTTTTCAAGAGCTTTCATACTAACATTTGCAAACTCTATGATCCTACATGAAAATAAACATTTCACGCAAAATAAGGAACTCAGCACTCACTTCATCATGGCCGCTTTCACGCCCGGGTTAAGTGAGAAATGTATTTCTCACATTAAATTATTATTTTCGTGTAGGATTCTTGGAGTCTGAAAACGAAGAGTAGAAACGCGCTTGAAACGTCACTTAATTGAATTGTTTGTCGGGACTGTATAGGTCAAGTTAGACTTAGACTTACATACATCGATCCCTCCAGTGGTTGTCCAGTGCTAAACTTTCCCTCCTCTATAGAAATGTCTCTCTGTTGCACGCAAGCTGGTCTTGTTCTTGTTGCTGTTTTGTGTAAATAACCAAACAAATGGCTGGCTGGATGGGCAGACAGAAGAATGGGTGGATCATCACGGCTCTTATAGCATATTGCTACAGAGAGTGACCAGAGGCCGCCATAAAGGACTCCAAGGAAAGGTCAGATGGATATTTAATACATTAGTATTGGGGCTCTTCGCTGGATGTTGCAGATGAGGACGGGGCAAGTGTGGGAATGTCCTGAGTGCTGTGATGTTGGTTCTTGACTCAACCCAACATCCTTGTTGTAAGCGATTCTCATTTTTCTGAATACGAGTTATTACGACAAGTTGAAAAACATCTGCAGGCAGAGGATAGTTTCTGAGGAAAATGCAAAGAATACCATGAATAAGCAATGAAAACCGTAAACTGATAAGAGAAATTAGACGTAGATTTTCTGAGCACGTTATAAAAAGAAATATACAAAAGAACTTGGTGACAACGGGAAAGATTGTGGAGGAAAGAAGAAGGGGAAAGCAGAGACGTAAATATATTACCCATATAGTATTACCGAGACAAACATACCGTGCTAATCCACAACGCTGGTGATCGTGTGAGATGGCGAAATATGACTCAACTCAGCTCAACTTAACTCAACTCAACTCAACTCAGCTCAACTCAACACAACTCAACTCAGTTCAACTCAACTCAAATTTCTGTCATCGCATTTTCATTACGCGCCTACGGAGATCCCAAAATTTCATCGATGTTCATTTCCTGTAATTTCCTTCGTTGACAAATATCTATGTTGATATGTTTTTTTTAATGGTTGCCATTTTTTTTTTACAGTGATAAAAGCAATATAACTTATGCTTAAACAAATAAAGATTTCATGTCCTTTCCCTGATGATGTGATCAAACTATCCATCCATCCATCCATCCATCCATCCATCCATCCATCCATCCATCCGTCAGCTTGTCCGTCCGTCCATTCGTCCGTCCGTTGTGCCCCGTTCGTCCATCCATCCGTCCGTCCATTCGTTCGTCCGTCCGTCCGTCCATCCATCCATCCATCCATCCATCCATCCATCCATCCATCCATCCATCCATTCATCCATCCATTCATCCATCCATCCATCCATCCATCCACCCATCCATCCATCCATCCATTCTTCCATTCGCCCGTCCGACCACCCATTCATCCGTCAGTTGTCCCCAATTTGTCCATCCATCCATCCATCCATCCATCCATCCGCTCGCCCGCCAGTTCGTTCATCCACCCGTCCGTCTGTTGTTCGTACATCCATCCATCCGCCTGTCCGTTGTCCACCCATCCATTCATCCACACATCCGTCCATTCACCCACCAACCTACCCATCCATCCATTCATTCATCCATCCACCCACTCTCCAATCCATCCAATTTCTCTTCCTTCCATCCGTTCGTTCATCCACCCAACCATCCATCCATCCATCCGTCCGCCCGCCCGCCTTTCCGTTCGTCTGTCCGTCCTTCCATTGTCCCCGTTCGTCCATCCATCTATCTATCCGTTCTTCCATCCATCCATCCATCAATCCATCCATCCATCCATCCATCCATCCATCTATCTATCCATCCATCCATCCGTCCATTGTCCGTCCATCCATTCATTCATCCATACATCCGTCCATCCACCCATCTACTCATCCATCCATCCATTCATCCATCTATCCAACCACCCACTCTCCAACCCATCCATCCTTCCTTCCTCCCATCGGCCCATCCGTTCGTTCATCCATCCTTCCATCCACCCATCCATCCATCTATCCAACCACCCACTCTCCAACCCAACCATCCTTCCGTCCTCCCGTCGGTCCATCCGTTCGTTCATCCATCCTTCCATCCACCCATCCATCCGCCCTCCCGCCCGCCCGTCCGTCCGTCCATTGTTCCCTTTCGTCCATCCATCTATCCATCCGTTCGTCCGTCCACCCATCCATCCGTTCGTCCACCCGTCCGTCCGTTATTCGTGCATCCATACATCCATCCATCCATCCATCCATCCATTCATCCATCCATCCACCCATCCATCCATCTATCCATCCATCCATCCATCCTTCAGCCAACCCGTCCGTCCGTCCATCCATTCGTCCGACCATTATCCTCCGTTCGTCCATCCATCCATCCTTTTGTTTGTCCGTCCATCCGTTCGTCCGTCTGTTCGTCCATTCATCCATCCACTAATCCATTCTCCCGTTCGCCCATCCGTCCGCCCATCCGTCCGTCAGTTGTCCCCCGTTTCTCCATCCATCCATCCATCCATCCATCCATCCATCCATCCATCCATCCATCCATCCATCCATTTACGTCCATCCATTCATCCACACATCCGTCCATTCACCCACCTACCCATCCACACATTCATTTATCCATCCATCCCACCCATCCACTTTCCAATCCATCCACACTTCCCTTCCGTCTATCCGCTCATCCATTCATCCATCCATCCATCCATCCATCCATCCGCTCGCCCGCCAGTTCGTTCATCCACCCGTCCGTCTGTTGTTCGTACATCCATCCATCCATCCATCCATCCATCCATCCATCAATGCATCCATTAACCCATCAGCATGTGTTCTTTCTGTACTGACACCTTACCACATTGACAGACGATAGTTTGTTACATCGTGGTTTTATTTTTTTTTTTTTAAAAGCATAATAACTAAAACCGATGACTAGCACCAAGAATGGAGTTATACCTCGCTATAGCACAAAGCCTGGGCTGAATTGTAGAAGCCATGACTGTGGCGCAGTCAGCATGATCCCTCTCTCGGTCTTCCTAGTTTACTCCAGAGGAAAGGTAACAACTCTACATCTGGAACAAGACAAGCTGCAGAAGCTGCCGGATTAGCAACGCAATGCTCTAACTGTCCGTCTGTCGGATCTTCCATCCTAGACCAGTTTCCATGGCAATCTCGATATATGAAGTCCACAAACGGGCACTCTCCCGCTGTTTATGTTTCACCTCGACACCGCATGGTACAAGAGGGGCAAGACTAAATGAGATGACTAGATGAGATGATCAGATGAGATGAGATGATCAGATGAGGTGAGATGAGATGGAATTAGATGAGATGATGTCATGGGATGCGATGAGATGAGATGATTAGATTATGAGATGATATGAGAAGCGATGAGATGATGAGATGGCATGATATGATGAAATGATGAGGTGAGATGATGAGATGAGCTGGCATGATATGATGACATGATGAGATCAGATGATGCGATGAGACGAGATGATGAGATGATGAAATGAGATGATGAGATGAGTTGAGATGAGATATGATGAGATTATGATATGAGATGAGATGACTTCTGGCTTTAATGAGGATCTAGTAACAAGTGCAGCAGTCAATACAGGCATATGTGGATCAGTTGCGTACAAACATGGTGTGCTAGGTACCTGAATAGAAACTAATGTGCTATTGCTTTCCTTCTTGGCAGTGACCATACTGGTCGGTGACCATACTCATTGTCTCTATAAAGAGATCCTCTGCCTACCGTCGTGAAACTTGAGATCGTAAACAACAACTATATGTTGCCTACTCCCCAACTTCACCCACCACCTTCTCCCGTGTTTTCATATTATCCTTATCAAGAGAGTGTCCTGAAGGTTAGCGGAGGGAAGAAGGGAGGTACTGTACTTCATCTTTGAAAGGAAATACTCTATCAAATGTCTGTATTTTCCCGCGCCAAAGTCTTTTCTTAACCTTCTGATTCACTGGCATTTGTCTAGTTCTGTCCTTGAGCTCCTTACAATGTTTATTCCTTGATTTGCGCATGCGCAACCTTATTGACAAAAACCTCATCATTAACATCAGTCATGATGGGTCAGAACAAAATGCTGTTCTAAATGGAGGCGCGGGAGTGTACATAGAATACCCAAATAATACTAGAGACACGGCCAGAGTTCCAACAGGAAAGTACTGCCATAACTATGATGCTGAAATTGAGGCAATCAAGACATTACAAAATACCAGTCATGGTAGACAACCTGTGGTGTTATTGACAGATGCAAAATCCGTAATAGAGGCACTCCTGTCTGGGAAATTGCCAGTTCTGAGGACACTACTTTCTGAACTTAGCAGTCAGCGTAAGATCACCATACAGTGGATACCATCCCACTGTGGAGTCCCCGGAAACGACAGAGCTGATCGATTGGCTAAGGAAGGAGCAAAAGAACAACCTGATGTGCCTATTACATACCACCAAAAGAAAAGAATGATCAAATCAATCAGAAGGCCACCAAACCTTACTCAAGACAACTACCACATTATGGACATACCAGTACAGGTCATTTTTCTGCGCCTCAGAACAGGACACAATAGATTACGCAACCACATGTATACAAAATTCAAGATTGGTGACTCAGCCATGTGCACATGTGGTTTGGCGTCGCAGACAGCAGAGCACATACTCCAGGATTGCCCAAACTACAACATATCCAGGCGAACCTTCTGGCCTAGAGAGACAACAGTGGAAGATAAACTCTATGGACCGCTGAGTGAACTAAAAAAGACTGTTAGATTCATACAAGAGACAACATTGCAGTTATAGACATATTTCAGGCGAACGAAAGAAGAAGAAGAAATCAACATCAGTTATAATGCTAGATCGACCCGGGACCTAAAATACTAACAAGCAAACGATGAACACAACGACACACTGGCAAACAGAGCTCAATAAACGACCTCCCGTTATGTGACTGCGTCTCTTCCTGGCGATTCAAAATCGTAAACAGCCTCGAACATTTTATGCACATCGATTTTCTTCAGGGCGTGAACCTAAGATGGCCCGATATGGAGAAGGACTAAACTGAATGCCGTTAGAAAGATGAAAATTAAACGACATACTATCTTGTTGATAGTGAAAGTAATAGCTGGAAGTTGTAGTCTACCCGTCTAGTCCTTCACATTGTGAGTCGGCACCAATCTTGGAGCGTTTCAATGTTGCAGCGGATCGTAAAGTTTAATGTGTTGGCTACTAGATATCCTGCAGTTATGGGTTGTGATGGCGAAGTGGTATATGATGTTGAATGAGAGAAGGCGTGAGATGGTTTCCGTCGTCATATCCTATTAACGATTCTTCTTCTTCTTCTTCTTCTTCTTTTTCTTCTTCTTCTTCTTCTTCTTCTTCTTCTTCTTCTTCTTCTTCTTCTTCTTCTTCTTCTTCTTCTTCTTCTTCTTCTTCTTCTTCTTCTTCTTCTTCTTCTTCTTCTTCTTCTGCTCCTTCCTTCCTTCCTTCCTTCCTTTCTTCCTTCCTTTCGTCCTTCCTTCCTTCCTTCCTTCTTCCCTCTCTCCTCCCTTTCTTTCTTTCTTTCTTTCTTTCTTTCTTTCTTTCTTTCTTTTCTTTCTTTCTATTTTCTTTCTTTCTTTCTTTCTTTCTTTCTTTCTTTCATCATCATCATCATCATCATCATCATCATCATCATCATCATCATCATCATCATCATCATCATCATCATCATCATCATCATCATCATCTTCTTCTTCTTCTTCTTCTTCTTCTTCTTCTTCTTCTTCTTCTTCTTCTTCTTCTTCTTCTTCTTCTTCTTCTTCTTCTTCTTCCTTCCTTCCTTCCTTCCCTCCCTCCCTCCCTTTCTTTCTTTCTTTCTTTCTTTCTTTCTTTCTTTCTTTCTTTCTTTCTTTCTTTCTTTCTTTCTTTCTTTCATCATCATCATCATCATCATCATCATCATCATCATCATCATCATCATCATCATCATCATCATCATCATCATCATCATCATCATTATCATCATCATCATCATTATCATCATCATCATCATCATGATCATGATCATCATCATCATCATCATCTTTTTCTTCTTCTTCGTCGTCTTCTCTTCTTCTCCTTCTTAATCGCCGTTGTAATTATCCTTATTATGTTTAAGTACCTTGATACTAGCTATGGAGATCAATTCTCCCCACACGATCTTCTAGGTCAGGTCTATAATATGCACACTAATATCGTTGATTACCATAATGCACTACAATCAATAATCCTTTCACTAGACCATCCTCTGTCTCGTTTATGTGCCTTATATAAAACAAGCTTAGCATACTCTGCCGCTCAGTTGTGGAACAATCTTCCACAAGAAATCAAAGACACCACCAATCATGATACATACATTCGCAACCTGTTTGAACACTACCTTAGTACAGACTACATGCCCCCATAACAAACAACACAAAAAAGACAATAATGGTAACTTATCTCAAACGACAACTAGCCAAAAAACATTCCCTTATGTATGGCACGTTACACCCTCCTTAGGTATTTATAATGCCCATGTTAAACACTGCTTCAGTGAGTCATTTGTTATTGATTATTTTTCATGCGTTTTAATGTTCTTTTGTTGTCAAAAGTTGCTTCATAAGTGATGTTGAATGAAAGAATGTATGAGAGGAAATAGAGAAGAAGGGCAGAATGTCAGACGGGCCTGCGTGCCCAATTCTTAACCCTTTGAAAATAAAGACTTATTATTATTATTATTATTATTATTATTATTATTATTTCCAAGGTTCTCGATGCATTCATTCAGTAGCATGTCCTTTGCAGAACTTCGCTCCCATAGTCCTGCATCCGATACACCCATCTGGAGATCATCCGTCACATCCTGCACCCATCTTCTCTTTGGCCTTCCATTTCCTCTCTTCCCGGGCATATACCCCTCCATTATTGTTCTCTAAAAACTTTCGTGACGTTTCAAGTGACCAAAATATTTCACGTTTCTTTGTTTTATCGTCTTTAATAGCCAGCCTTCTTCAATATTCAGCTCTTGAAGTATGGACGCATTAGTTCTTTTCTGTATCCAAGATATTCTTAGAACTCGTCTACAACATTTATATTCAAAGGCATTAATCGCTGTTCAACTTGTTTAGTAAGTGTCCAGGTCTGACAGGCGTATGTTGCAATGGGAAAGATGCATGCTCTTAAAAATCTAATTTTTGTAGGTATATCTGTCCCGCTCCACAATGTATTCAGTTGTTCTAGTCTTTGAAGAGCAATAGATATTCGTCTTTTAATTTCTTTTATTGTGTAACCATTGTTGGTAAGAACATAAATCTCCAAAAACAAGAGACAATAAAAAAAATATGAAAATGAAATACTAAAATAAAAATAAATATTCTGGGACACAAACAAACAACGTTTCGATTTATGTTTACCTGTATTTAGTCTATTGTAAGGTGTGTACACTGTGTCCGTGTTTAGTATGTCTCATCTTTTCGCAGGAGTTACACTTACCTGACTGTTTGTATTTCATATTGTTATACATATCGTGATGCGGCCGTTGCTTCTCTTATTTCTGACAGTTGGTATCAGCCTCTCACACACGCCTGCAGATAGATGAGATATATGGTTCTACAGCCACATTCTGTCACAGGCACGTCGACATCGTTCGTGATGGGGTCTGTATCACAGCGGCCGCCTTTACTTCTCAATACATTTGTTGGTAACCATGTTAATCTGTGTCCACCGGGAAGTCCAGCTCAGGTTTTATAATTCCAACCCGTCTCATTGCGGATCGAACGATGATGATGATGATGATGATGATGATGATGATGATGATGACGCCGATGATAATGGTGCTTGTGATGATGATGATGATGATGATGATGATGATGATGATGATGACGACGATGATGATCATGATGATGATGATCATGATAATGATGATGATGGTGATGATGATGATGATAGCGGTGATGACGGCGACAAAACTCAAAGTGAATGAATGCATGCTCTTAAAAATCTAATTTTTGTAGGTTTATCTGTCCCACATCACAATTTATTCAGTTGTTTAGGTTCTGAAGAGCAATAGATATTCGTCTTTTAATTTCTTTCATTGTGATATTCGAAATTTTCCACCATCTCCAATTTTTCGCCATTAAAATATATTTCTTTCTCCATATTAGTTTTATCTGCATGCATTACCTTTGGTTTTGCTGTGTTAAGATATAAGTTGTGATTTTCACTATTCTTTTGGGTTGATGTTAATCGTTTTTCTACACCATTCTGTGATGTGGATAGCAATACTGTATCATCAGCATATCGAATCTCTGCCATTTCATAACCACCGATATTTAGGGCATCATATTGCTCCCTGGTTATATCATTTCTCATTATATTTTCGGCGCACAGGACTCCTTGCTTGATGTCAAGCCAGTCTGATGCCTCGCCATCTATTCTAACCGCTGCTTGTTGGTCTAGAATCTTGATAGAGCATTCATGTGATGGAAAGCTCATTTTCCTCGTGATTTCCCAAAGTTTCTGATGTTGTACACAGTCAAACTCCTTTGAATAATCCACAAAACATGAGAATATGTTTACATTAGATTATCTGCACTTCTCTATTATTAAACGTATGTTGAGTATGTGCTCTCTTGTTCGTTTTCTTTGTCTAAATCCAGCTTGAACCACGTTAATCTCTTCTTCCATTTTCTTACGACGTCTTCCCATTATGAATTTTAATAGAATGTTACTTGCATGACTGATCAGGGCAACTGTTCTTTAGTTGATGCATAATTTCAGGCTGCACTTTTCTTTAGTTAGTTAGTTAGTCGCAGTTCCAACTTCACAGCAACGGGTCGTCCCCATTATGCTCCGTTCCTGTGCCAGTGAATATCATACAAAACGCTCCCCACCGCCCCATATTTCTTTAGTATTGGAATGACGATAGTTCTCTTCCAATCTTTTGGCCATATACGATATTTCCATATCTTTTTACATAATGCGTGATAGATTTAAATGCTTTCTTTTCCTCCCGCTTTAAATAGTTCAGCTGATATCTTATCTGTCGTGGAATGCCGCCTTAACATCCCAGAATATTTTTCTCGGTCTCCAAATTTGAGAGGCCAAATTGAGAAAGAATGAATTAATCACGCTACTCCACGGCTATCTAGTCGTGAGGTGAGATTATTCACAAAAAGCCTCTAGCCATGACGTAAGCTTGCAGATGGCAAGTAAAATGGGATACTTGAGATGGACACAACTAGATAATTTAAATTAGTCTACACCTTGGAAAACTGCTGACCCAGACGGGCTATGACACCACACAGACACATTGGCACCTTCTTGCCCAGGTAGACCCTGGCTGAATCAACAATAAACTGGGCCATTGGGTGAATAAAGGCAATTACTTGTAGAAAGGTGTGAAATCACTGATAAGACTGTGATGCTGATCTGGAGCTGGCAACTCAAAACCATCCAGGTGTGACACTATGGTGAAGGCTAGTGTGCATGCAGAAAGAATTTTTATGACTGGACAGACTTGGAGTTAATTGCAATTAACGTCAGGAGGAGATAAGAAGAATTTAGGAATGGAATTCCTGGGAGATAAGTGTCTACTGCTAGACTTGGTATAAAAACCCCACTAGACTTTTTCCCTTTAGATTAAGTCTGACTTCAGAACAGGTAGGCAGCCAGCTCAATGTTTGTAGTCATAAGTTATTTCTTAGTTACTGATTTTCAGTCTATATCTGATCTAGGTTATTGCAAGAACTATCTTTGGCGTAGGTTACTTGAGTGTTCTTTCTAAGTTCTGTGTTCAATATCATTGTGCTTCATGTATTACTCTTCTGAGAAGGAGAAACTTGTGAAAGGCAGATCTTGTCTAGATATACTTGAGGTGTCTTGGTAGATGCTTGTCATTTCTTTGTACACTATCCTAGTTGCTTTTTGGTGTGTGCATTTGTTGTACAGAATATAGTCAACTGACTATTTATTTAATTCTTACAACAGCAGGCGATTAAACCGGGCAGCTCAGCAAATATAGCTGGTCTGTGTGGTCACTTCAATTAGACTTGTTGTATATCTCATTTTGTAGCTATACAATATTAGTACTCATTAATAATGCCTGATGCTATTATGTTGAGTATCATTATATGTCCATCTTGAAGTAATATAATGTTTACGGATATGTTGGATGTATGTATGTGTAATTTCATATGAATATACGATGTTAGGCTTCGTACATATTCTTTTTGTGTATATACGTCCCATTTCGTATACGTACAAACTCACTAAGGCATTATGCTATGATGTTAAAGTATCATATGTCTAGTTTAATCAATATGTTTATGTGTATTGGATGTTTGATATATTGATTTGTCATATGCAACCCTACCAATATGAAGTGTTATGCTATTGTCTGTGCATTGGCACATTGGCCAATGATGGTGTTGGAAGCAGAGGTGTAATGGTACAGACATTGCCCACAATTGGTATATGGTGCTAAACTTTCTCAGTGTATTGTGGGCGTGCGTCCACGGTAATGCATGGAAACCTGGCACAGCTACTGGTCACGGCTTGCAAGCCCGGATGATCAGGCATTGTTATAATACCCTTACCGACCCTGTGAGCTGCTAACCTAACATTGGACGGAGCATCTGTATGACACAGAATTTCTGTATTAGCGACATGGACATGGGGCGGCAGAAATGTAATCATTACAGGCGTGTGAGACAATTGAAAAGCCCGTCCCAGACTAAAGACAGTAGGGAGAAGGAGGATGGTGAACACAGTAGAGCTGGAAGATAAACTTGGCCAGACTGGTCATTGTATATGTTTGTGTTATGATATGTTTTAATTAGGATTGCGCTGATGTAGAACTGATATAACACATTCTTGACTTTCTTTCAAGCTCTCACAAGGAGCACCTATGTTATAGATCTCAAGACTAGAGACTACTGACTAGGAGTGTCAGGACTGACATGATCGTCAGAATACCGGCAAGCTGTTTCTTTTGTTGAGTCTACTGGAGAATGGGGATCTGGACCACAGTTCCAGATAGATGAAGTAACAAGTAAAGTTACGTAATGTTTCTCATCACAATATGTTATATGATTTCATCATCCTCATATTAAAAACCATCAGATGTCTATGATTAGTAAATAAATGTTGTAATATTGTAACTCATAGTTCTCTCGTTATATTTTAATTCCAATTGTGCATACGTGTTGTTGTGTACATTGGTGGGGGTTCACTTAGACACCAAGGAAGGGAGCAGTCAGGGAGAAAAACCTGTACTGAGATAGTCGTCTATACTAATATATTTAGACTTAAACATCTATCTTAGCTAACCTTCTCTTTCCCATTCCTTGGCGAATATTCAGCACAGTTCATTTCATTTTGTAACGAGCCACTTGGAGCTGTTCGTTGGATATTCATGGGCTTAATCTGTAGTTCAGCCATATAGATTTTGTCCCTAGTCAGTTTCTGACTATTTAGGGTTGCTCGCCAGTGAATAATATTTTCATCTAGCCGGTGGGGCACCCCGACTTATGACAGATTGGGGTCCAGTCCGCGATCCTGAACCAGGATTCTAGTAATCATAGTGATTCTACTAGACCCTAGACATACGATTTTAAAAGTAAACTCTTGTAATCTTCAGTCATCAAAATAGACTATCATCAGATGTAGCTAATTTTAGTTGAGGAAGTTACAGAGTATAGATATAACTTTTCAAAAGTGTATAACGGATAAGAACTTATGAGAAAACTACCTCATCTATCATTTATTGATAAGTATTTTAATTCTTATCATTTAGTGTATCATTCATCATTTAATGATAACTGATCACTTTAATCATATTTACATTGATGTGTTTGATGATTTAACTGCTTGATTGATTTGCCATTTTATGCTTACTTGTGCCATTTTAATTATGACATGTATGCAGTGCATTTTAATATTTATTTAGGTAAATATTAGGATTGATTACTGTGTAGTATATCTCTCACACTTACTTCACTGCGGTCGCCAGAAACTACTTGAATATTACTTTCAGTTGTCTTTCACTGCTGAGGCTAAACTCTACACATTGGTTTAGGTTCTGCTGTCATTGGTTCACTCTTGTCTTTCTAGCTTAGCTCTGAATTTGATAGATACATAGGAGCTTACCTAAATTTAGCATTAGCAAATATGGACTCACCTTCCCAGGATCTAGATTATCTGAAGGCACGCACAGATTACTTAGAGTCCACGAGAAGGTTAGGCATAATAGAGGGCTTAACAGGAGAACAATTAGAAATATACATCAGAGACGAGATGAAAGAGTGAGACATGGCGGAGGAACAGATGAATAAAACAATTGATGAGTTATTTGAAGCAAAAGAGCGTAGCAAAACTGAAGAAGCAGAGATTAATAAACAGCATATGGAAGTAGTCAATGCAGAGAAGCTAACCTTTCTAGCGGAACATAAGGTAGGAGATATGGATGCTCACCCAACCAGGAAGGAAGGGACATCTTTGCCACCCACCGCGGAATCAGAGTTAGTAGACCGGGAACTACAGGTTCTCATTCGACCCAGTCCTAAATGGAAAAGAGGGAAGAAAAAACGTGCCAAGGGAATTTCAAGCAGTCACAAACGTGATAACTGTTTGCACCACGGAAATTGTGGTTTAACTGGTCCGCCAGTACAAGACTCCCAGGAATCTCATTTTACTTCAACGAGAGGTGAAACTCAAGAGGAAGATGACATGAGGACATCTTTTAAGGAGGTCGGAGATCCAAAGGTAACCGACTTTATTATTCCCTTCAGCTCAGGAGAGGATGAAGTGGGATTAAATTTGACTGACAGTGGGATGAAGGATGACCCTGAACCCCTTGTGATCTTTGAGGCTGCAGCTCAGGACAAGACACTAGATCTCAGTTCAAATCATTTACCTATTGTGATGGATTGCTTAGACAGCCCACCACCGGAGTTACCTCAACTGAACTTAGCCCATGGAAGCACGACCAGAGAGGAACATCCAGACCAGGAAACATTTCCAGTTGTTATCTCACAGTATACCAGTTCGGAGACTCAGGAAACACAGGGAATTGTCATGAGCCAGAATATGGACTCTGATATTGTGCAGACAACATTGTCTGTAGTTGCTAAAGAAGAAAATTCTTTGCACAAGATGAAGGAAGAAACGCCTATCATCTCATTAGCTGAAGTTATCAGGGAATTCCAGCAACAGGGACCTGAAGTAACAGAAGTCAAGAGTGTTTTGGAATCAACACTCTTAGGACTCAATCTACCCTTCAGTCAGGTCGATTTGATAGGAGTAGATCAGCTATTTGTGGATACTTTATTCAAAAGTAACTCCACTTTATCGCCCTGGAGTAACTATGTTATTTCTCAAGGCAGGACAACTTGGCACACTAAATTTCCAATTTCTAGCACGGTTTGTACAAGAAACTCTAATGCAGAGAAACTCAGCCCATTAACTGAATATCAGGGGAAGAAACCGCGACACCGAGGAGGGACGATTGTTACGCCCGACTTTGAAGGAGGAAAGCGCCAGTTGAATTTATATCATGGGACCATGATGTGTAACATTATTCCTTTCAAAAGGAAGATATTGATGGATCAGTTAAGAATCTTTAAAGGACGGAGGAAAATCACGGAGACAAGCTTTGCTGTGGCCAGCTTATGCAAGACCTCACTACGGGTACATCCTCGGCTGAAAGGAGTAAATCACGTGAGTGAATGGTGTAAAACAATTGCTGCCCAGAGACGTAGAAGAATCCCGTTGATTGTGATCTTTCCCAGAGGGGTAAAATTACAACCTCCTGATAATTACCGGATTTTACCAAGCTATTGCATGGAATCCTGGCCGAAGACCAAGTACAAGGACCTATCCAGAGTATCCTTCGATTATGGAAATGGAACGTCTTTATGCAGATGCAGGACAACCCATTGCCACAAGGAATATTGGAAACCTTTAGGCAGATACAGAACGGAGAGTGCTTAGGCATTATTCTGGGATGTACGGCGTGCTTGACAAAAGATTTCTGGCAGAAACTTTTTTTTTAAGGGGGAAGCTCTGTCATGGAATGCCGCCTTAACATCCCAGAATATTTTTCTCGGTCTCCAAATTTGAGAGGCCAAATTGAGAAAGAATGAATTAATCACGCTACTCCACGACTATCTAGTCGTGAGGTAAGATTATTCACAAAAAGCCTCTAGCCATGACGTAAGCTTGCAGATGGCAAGTAAAATGGGATACTTGAGATGGACACAACTAGATAATTTAAATTAGTCTACACCTTGGAAAACTGCTGACCCAGACGGGCTATGACACCACACAGACACATTGGCACCTTCTTGCCCAGGTAGACCCTGGCTGAATCAACAATAAACTGGGCCATTGGGTGAATAAAGGCAATTACTTGTAGAAAGGTGTGAAATCACTGATAAGACTGTGATGCTGATCTGGAGCTGGCAACTCAAAACCATCCAGGTGTGACACTATGGCGAAGGCTAGTGTGCATGCAGAAAGAATTTTTATGACTGGACAGACTTGGAGTTAATTGCAATTAACGTCAGGAGGAGATAAGAAGAATTTAGGAATGGAATTCCTGGGAGATAAGTGTCTACTGCTAGACTTGGTATAAAAACCCCACTAGACTTTTTCCCTTTAGATTAAGTCTGACTTCAGAACAGGTAGGCAGCCAGCTCAATGTTTGTAGTCATAAGTTATTTCTTAGTTACTGATTTTCAGTCTATATCTGATCTAGGTTATTGCAAGAACTATCTTTGGCGTAGGTTACTTGAGTGTTCTTTCTAAGTTCTGTGTTCAATATCATTGTGCTTCATGTATTACTCTTCTGAGAAGGAGAAACTTGTGAAAGGCAGATCTTGTCTAGATATACTTGAGGTGTCTTGGTAGATGCTTGTCATTTCTTTGTACACTATCCTAGTTGCTTTTTGGTGTGTGCATTTGTTGTACAGAATATAGTCAACTGACTATTTATTTAATTCTTACAACAGCAGGCGATTAAACCGGGCAGCTCAGCAAATATAGCTGGTCTGTGTGGTCACTTCAATTAGACTTGTTGTATATCTCATTTTGTAGCTATACAATATTAGTACTCATTAATAATGCCTGATGCTATTATGTTGAGAATCATTATATGTCCATCTTGAAGTAATATAATGTTTACGGATATGTTGGATGTATGTATGTGTAGTTTCATATGAATATACGATGTTAGGAATAGGCTTCGTACATATTCTTTTTGTGTATATACGTCCCATTTCGTATACGTACAAACTCACTAAGGCATTATGCTATGATGTTAAAGTATCATATGTCTAGTTTAATCAATATGTTTATGTGTATTGGATGTTTGATATATTGATTTGTCATATGCAACCCTACCAATATGAAGTGTTATGCTATTGTCTGTGCATTGGCACATTGGCCAATGATGGTGTTGGAAGCAGAGGTGTAATGGTACAGACATTACCCACAATTGGTATATGGTGCTAAACTTTCTCAGTGTATTGTGGGCGTGCGTCCACAGTAATGCATGGAAACATGGCACAGCTACTGGTCACGGCTTGCAAGCCCGGATGATCAGGCATTGTTATAATACCCTTACCGACCCTGTGAGCTGCTAACCTAACATTGGACGGAGCGGCTGTACGACACAGAATTTCTGTATTAGCGACATGGACATGGGGCGGCAGAAATGTAATCATTACAGGCGTGTGAGACAATTGAAAAGCCCGTCCCAGACTAAAGACAGTAGGGAGAAGGAGGATGGTGAACACAGTAGAGCTGGAAGATAAACTTGGCCAGACTGGTCATTGTATATGTTTGTGTTATGATATGTTTTAATTAGGATTGCGCTGATGTAGAACTGATATAACACATTCTTGACTTTCTTTCAAGCTCTCACAAGGAGCACCTATGTTATAGATCTCAAGACTAGAGACTACTGACTAGGAGTGTCAGGACTGACAGGATCGTCAGAATACCGGCAAGCTGTTTCTTTTGTTGAGTCTACTGGAGAGTGGGGATCTGGACCACAGTTCCAGATTGATGAAGTAACAAGTAAAGTTACGTAATGTTTCTCATCACAATATGTTATATGATTTCATCATCCTCATATTAAAAACCATCAGATGTCTATGATTAGTAAATAAATGTTGTAATATTGTAACTCATAGTTCTCTCGTTATATTTTAATTCCAATTGTGCATACGTGTTGTTGTGTACATTGGTGGGGGTTCACTTAGACACCAAGGAAGGGAGCAGTCAGGGAGAAAAACCTGTACTGAGATAGTCGTCTATACTAATATATTTAGACTTAAACATCTATCTTAGCTAACCTTCTCTTTCCCATTCCTTGGCGAATATTCAGCACAGTTCATTTCATTTTGTAACGAGCCACTTGGAGCTGTTCGTTGGATATTCATGGGCTTAATCTGTAGTTCAGCAATATAGATTTTGTCCCTAGTCAGTTTCTGACTATTTAGGGTTGCTCGCCAGTGAATAATATTTTCATCTAGCCGGTGGGGCACCCCGACTTATGACATTATCACATCCTGGAGATGTATCATTCTTCTCGTTCTTTACTGCCCATACAATTTCATCTAATGAGGGTTCAGGTTTTGTCTCTGCTGTCATTCGTTCATATCGCCACAGATATTCATATAATATATCCCACTGCAGTATTCCTGTCATCGTTGTAGAATTTTTCTAGATTCTGTTAGGCGATTACCCAACTTGTCACAGATAACATTTAATTGAGGTTAAACATTTCGTGTCAATAACCGACTACGTAGCGAAGGGAGTAACGACTTTCTCCGTAATCCCGTATATCCACGTGAGGAACACAGCTGCGCGAGATTCGGCAGTGGATCGCGTCACGTTGATTACTTACGTGGTATGTGAGCCGGCCGCTCAGAAAGCAATGGCAAACTACTGAGCGTAATCTTGCCAAGAACATCAACAGCAGCTGAAATATGCTGGTGTTGACTGCAACGTCAATAACTTCATTTCTGGAAACATTTCGTAATCTCTTCCATTCTTGTCATATTGCTATATTCTAATACAACAGTCTTATATATATTTATTTTTGTCCTTTCTTGTGTTATTTCTTATTTCTCGAGTTACATATGTATACTTCATTCTGCTGTTATCGGTTTTCCCCCCTTTCTGTTTCAGTTCCCTTCGTTGTTTTATTAATTCTAACTTGTCTCATGTAATCCATGGCTTTTGTTGCTTATTCTTGGTCGGTATTAAATCTGCGGCTGCTGTTATCAAGATATCTCTTGCGTGTACTGCCAATTCATCAGGTATCATGTCCTCCTGTATAGACAGCAGGACCCCACAACGATTCTTCACTTCTACGTTTTATGCATCTGGTATTTTTGTGAGATCAAAACGAAGTTGCCTTGGTCTTCTGGTAAGCTTTTTGAGTTTTACGTTAATATCTGCTTCTAATAACTGATGATCTGTATCACAGTCTACATTTCGTAGGGATTTTGCTGATGTTATGCTTGATCTCTATCTTCTTTGTATTAACATATAATCTATGTGATTTTTTGTAGTACTGTCCAGGGACTTCCATGTGAAGAGTCTTCTTGGTTGTTGTTTAAACAGTGTGTTGGCTATCGTTAACTCATTTTCTGCGCAAAATTCAGTTAATTTGTCACCTGCATCATTTATGTTTCCCAATCTAAATTTGCCGATTGACCTATACAGAGGGGGGAGGGGGGTGTGGTAGCACCGTCTGCCCACTAGTTTCATGATACTAAAAGAACCCCTTTACTTCCTGTACCTAGTATATGTGAATTACTCCCATTGCATATACCGCACTTATCGAGGTGAAGTTATAGGACTTTACGTACACTTATCATCGTCATGTGCCATGCCGGTAAGCGTGGGCGGTCATATTTGACCTTCTCACACCAGATCACCAGAGCTGGATCAGTTCTGTTCTTGTCTCGACAATGCCATGTGGCCAAGCCATCCAGGTATTTACTTCCCTGCCTTCCTCTGGTTAATTTCCCCTCAATTTTGCCAGTTGTCACCACGTTCTCTAACCTTCGTATAACGTGTCCAAAAATATGTTGATATCAACGTCTAATTTCTACTAAATTTACGGTTTTTATTTGCTTTTTGTAGGACTTGGTCACTGGTTTTCCATGTACATTAAATAGCTGAGGTGACAACTTTCCTTCCTCGCCGTCCCTGTGCCACTGCATCGAATATGCCTGGTACTGATTTTACAATGATGGATCTTGCAACTGGCAATATACCACAGCAAGCAATGATGTACACACCAAATGAAACCAGAAGAAGAGGCCGACCATGTACACGATGGACAGAGGGTATAGCAGAGTCCATGGGAATCTCGATATATAGCCCATAAAGCTCATGGAGCCCATAAATGGACACTCACCCGCTATTTATGCTTCACCTCGACACCGCAAGGTACAAGAGACACTTGATGAGACGAGGCGACGATGACGGATGTACGTGCTGTTTTAGTAATACAGGGTGTTTGTAAAGTTTTATTACACTTTGTATTTGGAACAGCTGTTTGTTTGAGAGTATGTTTTCTGTTTGCAAGACGGAAAACTTACTCTCCAATAAAGAGCTGTTCTACATACAAAGTGTAGTGAGACTTTACAAACACCCTGTTTAATGAGAAGTGGAGCTCTTGGGAAATATCGCCACGTTATGACAGATCAGTGGTAGAACAAGCAGACCGAGGGAAATGATGCTGGGTGACCTTAGACCGTGGCCTTGAGGAAGAACATCAACAGTATTGATCCAGATACCAGGGACCTAGATCTGTGGAGATACATGGACGCCTACGCCATTTAGTTGCGCACGTGACGATAATAACAACAACGAGGATTTGGTTTTCTTCGTTGGCTTTGACCTCAAGCGTAGTCCATACACTTACTACTCTATTAGTTGTTGTTACTGCCGGGAGTACACTGGACTGCTGGTTGCGTGTGGATTAGCTTTCCCTATTTCATGTGTCCCTCGCCATCGGGCGAACTAAAATCTTCTTCTTATACTTACTTAAAGTTTGCGTCCCCAAGTGAAGGGCGAGAAGTCAACATTTTAGCCCAACTGATCGGTGTAGGGGTTGAACCCCCTTTCACGCCATCTGCCCAACAGAAGTTTAATGATGAAGATGGTGAAGATGATGGGTATAGACCAAAGCAAGCAATGTTCAGGATTAAATCCAAGACAACTTTGCTGGACGCGGGTTGACAATCCCGCATATTGGTTTCGAAATCAGCTTTAGGTGATTTGGAAGCAGACTCCCTTGAAATGATTTTCACATTGACTTGAGCGTCGGTTGTTCAGAAAGCAATGGCAGATTTTTGTTTTAAAAAGTTGCATATCCTGTTACAGGACGTTGCATTGTTTTCTGAACGGAATGGCAGACTACTGAACATAAAATCACCTGGAAAACCGCAGACAGCCCAGAAAATAATGGAGTTAATTTAAAACGTTATTTAAAGAGCATGCAACTAACTTTAAAGACATTTGGATGTAATGCAATAACCGCTAGACTGGCTAGGCTTTTGTGGCCATGTGAGAATTGCACAAAATGTACCACAATGTCAGATTTTACTCCCCTGCTTTGAGAAACACAACTTTTATGCCTCTGAAAAAAAAAAAAATCACAAGAAAGGAAGAGAAGAAATAATGACAAAATCAAAAATAAAAGACAATGGAGAAAACAATGAAGGAAAGCAATTTTTAGGGCTAAGTTTTTAGCAACAAACTATATTGCGAGCGATTCCACGAGAAAGAAAAAGCAATATTGATGTCAGAATTTAAAATAACATTAATACCGTTGGAAATTCCCAGGAGCCACACGTCTGCAAATTTGAATTCTATAAAATAAAATTCATCGTTGGACACTTCCGTTCTAGATTGGTTTTTTGTTGTTTGATCTTTTTATTTTTCGATAGTGTTTTCTGGCTTTCATAAATTTTTAATGTGCAGATGGGATTGTGAAGATGTTGTATTGTTTGACCCTTTTCATTATGATTATGTTTGTTTTTGTTGATTTCTAATCTCTCGCGTTGAATATTTAACAACACAGGGCAGTTTGTCTGTCTGCATGTAGCGTTTGCTGTAGGCGTTTAGCGTTTGCTGTGGAAGAAGTACGTGTCTGTCTTCATGTCTCCGTGTCTTCATTTATCCATGTCTCCATCTTGTAGTGATGTACAGGAAGTTGTGTCTCCATGTCCTCACATTGTATTGGTGTTGTTTCGATGGTGCATGTAAACAGTCTTGTACTTTTTCTTTTTATTAAGACACACTTTCAGCGAACTGGCTTAGCTGACGTCCACCTCTATCTCGAATGAACCAGATTCCCAATACTTCTCAAGCCTGGAAGAAAACAGACCTTTAAATTGTCTGCATTAGATATAAAGAGTGTAAAGGAAAGAAGAATAACGCCCCAGCCAGGTCCGGAGAGAATTGCCGAGTATCAGATGTTGGCTGATGAATCGGCAATTGCCCCTGAAGTGCTGGCAGCATAGTTTGAACTGCTCTAATCGTTGAGGCGGAAAGTGCGTCCAGTTGGGGGAATGTCGCAGCGAACTAGCGGATGCCTAAATATATGTTTTAGAGACTAAAAGAATTAACGTGTTTGGGTATACAGTGGCTCCTTACTATTGCATACCTACCTATTTACTTACATATATTCCTGCCTGACTGTCTGCCTACCTACCTAACTACCTACCTAACTCATACCTACCCACCTATCTGCCTGCTTACCTTTATTCCTACCTATCTACATACCCTATACCTAGGGCGCTGAGTGGTCTCAAGGTAATAACATTTCCCCTGGTCTCTGGGTAGTGAGATCGGACGCCCGTGAGTTTTGTTGCGCACGTAAAACATCCCTTGGCAGTTGGAAATCGAAAAAGAGTAGCCCAACGGCGCTACCCGGGCAACATTTCGAGTTAAAAATCTACCCAAAGTATTTTAGGATCCTCGCCTGTGCTACGGAGTTCGTGCACTGAGCTGAGATTCTCCGGACTCAGGCTTGAGTTAGGAGTAGAACGGAACACTTATGGGTTACACTCGTGTGCCGTGATGTTGATCCGTCGACTAAACTAAACTTACTAAACTAAACTACCCTCATACCTACTTATCTTTATATCTGTCTAACTACCTACCTACTAACCTATACCTTTAATTCTACATACCCGAATAACTACCTACTTACCTACCTACCTACCTACTTATCTACCTACCTACCTACCTACCTACCTACTTACCTTTAAATCTACCTACAAACCTCAATATTTGCCTGCCTGCCTGCCTCTCTGTCTGTGTTCCCGTCTGTCTGTCTGTCTGTCTGCCTGTCTGTCTGTTGATCTATCCATCCATCCACTTGTATGTCCGTTTGTTCACTCACTCACTCACCCACCCGCCTATCTGTTGACCCTACTGCCTTTCTGTCTATTCATCTGCCTGTCTGTCTATCTACCTGCACATCTGCCTGTCTGTCTATCTACCTTCACATCTGCAGGTCTATCCGTCAATCTATCATCCGACCAGCCATATATCTGTCTATCTGCCTGTCTGTCTATCTACCTGCACATCTGCACGTCGATCCGTCAGTCTGTCATCCGACCAGCCATATATCTGTCTATCTGTCTGTCTCTCTGTCAATCAGTTAATCAATCAATCAATGAGTCAGTCATTCTGTTTGTCTATCTGTGTATATGTCTGCCACATGGTGGTCACGCCCACACGCACCACCAAATGTAAATTAGGAGATTCCCAGTCTAACAATAGAATGACTTGACGACTAGAAACTGAGGACGACGTAATCATCGTCCCGGACAGCGGAAAGGTGACTTCGAGAAAGGAGATCAAGACGGCTGTGTGTATTTTTCCCTGAAAGCTCCGTGAGCAAAAGGTTTGATCATCTAGGGCAAAGCATTGTTACCGAGAAGGGATATCGCCTGTTTGGATATAGCATTCTTGTCATACTCAGGACCGGAACAGATATCAAGTATAGACAACGAGTTAACGAGTTATGTTGGACATTAGCTGCAATATACTTTAGGAGATTGGGTAATTATAGAATTGGATGAACGGCCAAGTTGTATTAACATATATAACGTCCCGTGCCCGTGTTAGGGCCCCGTTATATGATACGGCAGTGTTGTGTTCATTTTGTCTAAAAGAGAGCAGATCCGAAATAAAAGGATTTATCTCAAAATTATATCAGTCTTCAAGGTGAGCGACTTTTGTTACATACATTCATTCAAGTTTGAGTTTTAATACTTCGGCGGTTGAATGTATGTTGAGACACGTGGGGACTTCGATCCGAGGAAACAATGGTGTAATGCAAACAAGCGATGATTGATTCCCGCTATATCAGAAGTAAAGATACAATGAATGCGCGCCACAATGATAAATTCCTTTGCACGATAAGACATCAGGAGTACACAGAATGCGCCAACATGGCAGTTGCCGAAAGATTGTGAGTAACGCCAACATACTTATTATTTGACGATTATCTGCAGGTAAAGTGACTAAATAATTTAATTAAACTAGTCCTTCATAAGTGCCACAGTTTGAGAAGTTTATGAGTGGAAAGAAAGGAATAAAGATTGCACTATACTATATTAACTGGTCTACATACATGGTGTGCACGAGCAGAAACAGATAATGAACATTACGTGTATTTAATAACAGCAAATTATATACTATCGTTTGAGACAATAGTAAATAGTTAAATACGATCATAATATTGTCCAAGTTTGGGAAAGTGAAGCACAATACAGTAATGGAGAGGTAAACACAACTGATATATTTGGTTTACGGATCGTTTGAGTCCACACTCGACTTATAATGTGTTGTTGGTACAGAAGAAGGAGGCGTTAGCTTCCTACACGACATTTCCACTCTATTAACAAAGCAGTGAGTCAAACTTATAATAGGAGAAAGAACACTTACTTTCACGCTTATGACACTGATATAACTACACACAAGGATGGTACGATATTGCCAGTACCCACACATTTAACATACGAGTATCAAGAATAGGAGGACATTATACACATCAAGATACTACTGGACACTACACTGCACCTGGAACGCATCGAGACGTTACATGTTCCTCAAGACTCTGACGACAGGAACATATAAAGACACTTATGGATGTTACACATTGCACCGCTGTAGCAAATGACTCAATTATTTATTGACATTGTTCCAATGTTAGCGATCCTCACTAGGACACCATTGAGCTCATTTACGGACATGGAAGTAACACTTCGTTCGTCTAACGACACCATTTCATGATTGTGGATTGACACAACGACGATACAAACATTAACTCATTACGTCGACATCTACGGACAACGGTAACGTTTGGACATTGATTGACTGTACACGGATACACTACACACGTCAGGAGGCTACTCACACTTCAGCGCTTCACACTTTACACTTCAGCGGTTACACATCGGAACGTTTTACGGATTGACAATTACTATTTTTTTCATCGTGATACCAGACACAGTCGAATCGGTCACACATTGGACTTTAGGTACCAGAACCGGATGCAAGCAGATCTACTGATTTCACTGTGGGCATCATTCATTCGGATACCTACAGCAACCTAAACGTATCACAATAAGGCTGCAGTAAAATTCAAACGTCGTCGTTACACTACAGCCAACTACGTGTTATGGGTTGGTTACGGACTTCCTGAGTCCAGGGTGAAAGTAGTACAAGTTAATTGTACTATCGTTCAAGCCAGGAGCAACAGTCTATTGTGGACACAGCTTCTCGGGTATAAATCAACAAGCATACCAATACTCGAGTGGTGACCACGGATCAATTCCTTAATGAACTGATCGACACAATTCTATGTCAAAATTTTTGAACGACAGGAACTCTACTCGGTTATCTATGTACAAGAGAGCCGGAAAAAGGCCAGTAATTGTTATTCATTGTTGATTGATGTTATGTTGACTCATAATAAGGCTACTTATTTTATTTGCGGGTGGTTAGAAGGCCTTGATGAGCTAATGATATCTGATATCTTGATTAGTTCATGAAGTGATTTGTGGGTTGACAAGAGCCAGGTCATTACGAATTAATTTTGTTTGGTTTTGATCTTGCGGGCGTCACCTCAATATTATAGTCTCGTCTTTACGTTAGTAGTATAGTAGGAACATTATCCGTCAAAAATGGGGATAAAATTTTGTTATCGTTTGTAAACAGTAATATGTATTTACGTCAGTCGTCGATCGTCTCTTATGATTATTAGTTGTCTTGCGTCACACATATTGTATATTAGACATATTTCTTCATATTTATTTTATAATTTAGATCTGTTTCGTTCATTATAGATATATTTGGTTGATTCTTTTGTTGTGTTCGAATTTACACTACAGAGTTGATTGAGTTCGTGTTTGCTCAACGGTGATACAACACTTACGTTACTATCTGATTGATGGTGATTTGAGATATTATCACAATTTTGTCGATTCTTTTCTTCTCTTGCCTACGTCCATATTTATTTCAGCCAGATAGCTCATTTTACAGGTAGGACAATAGGACAAGATGTCTACGCTGCAACATTTCATTGAAATGGGCGAGAAGACTGGTCTAACTGGTGCTGAGCTTCGAAATTGGGCAAAGCTTGAGTTCAGTGAACAACAGAAACGTGACAAGGAGGAAAGACAGGAAAGACTGGCATCAGAAAAGCAAGCGAAACAACTTGAGAGAGAAATGAAAGAAAAAGAGATGGCGATCAGACAAAGTGAGATAATTTTGGAACGTGAACGAATGGAGTCTAGAGAAAAAGAATTAAATGCGGAAAAAGAGAAGTTAATGATAGAGATGCAAATAAAAGAGAAACAGATGGCTGCAGAAGCGGAATTGAAGATAAAGCAAATGGCTGCAGAAGCGGAACTTAAGGAAAAACAAATGGCTACAGAGGCAGATTTGAAGATGAAACAAATTGTTGCTGAAGCAGAACTTAAAGAGAAACAATTGGCTTTTGATAGGGAAAGACTTGCTACAGAAACACTCTGGAGAGACAAGGAGGTTGAAGGTAACCTAAGGGTCAAGACGCTTGAGATGGAACGTGGAGCTGAAATCGAACGAGAGAAAATGCTGGCTAAGCAGAACGATCCTGTGAAAAAGTACCAAGGTTTATTCAGGAATTTTCAACAAGGTGATTCGGTTAGTTCTTGGATGACTAATTTTGAAGTACTCGTAAAGCATTACAAGGTACCAGAGAAGGACATACCAATTTTATTTCACCGTCATCTGGCATTGGAGCCGTTAAAAGTGATTGAGTTGATTCCTGAGGATTTACGTACAAATTACAAATATATGCGCGACCGTGTGCTGTCACATTTTTCATTAGACGAATCTGGATTACGAACTAAGTTTAAAACACTTACACCGAAATCGAATCAAACATTCCTGGATTTCGCTTCGGAAATGTATTCTAGTTTTGATAAGTGGTGTAAGGCTGCGGATATTAATGATAGTTATGAGAAAGTGAGAGACTTAATTATCAGAGATAGAATGTTATCTGCAATACCAGAACCTATGTCAGTATTTCTTATGGAAAACAAATGTAAAAGTTTAAGTGAAATGGAGAATAAGGGTGAATCTTATTTCAATGCACATAGGGATATTTTTGCTAACTGTACACAACCTGAATTAGTGATAGGAGCAAGTGCAAAATTTCAAAGAGGAAACAGTAAGTTTAGAAAGTTTAGTAGTGGTAGCAATAGAAATAGTCCTTACAATAGAGAAGGTGAAAGACCAAGAAAAGGCCAATTCACCAGATGCCAATATTGTAGATTATCGCATGGAAACTTAGAGATGTGTGATAAACATCCAGGTTATTCCGCATATCTAAAAGATATTACGACGAAGAAGAGAAATAAGTATGACTCTTTTAAAAGAAGTATAAAATGTTTCTCATGTAGGGCGTACGGACACACTAGTAGGTCTTGTCCGATGAGAAATTCCTGGAAGGAAGCTAGTACAGCATACATATACTCCAGTAGTGACTCAGACGATTTAGAAGAGACACACGCAGCTATCATACAACAGTATGATGATCAGACTGACAAGTTTAATAAAGGTATAACTGACAATATTGGTAATCAATGTATAGAAACAATTCATAAAGCTAACGCCGTTAGCATACAAAATGGCAAACTAAAAATCCATCAAGCATGGGTAAATGGTGAACCCACTACTTGCATTCGTGATTCGGGAGCTTCGATTGTCGGAGTAGATCGAAAGCTGATAAAAGAAGAAGATTATACAGGCGAAACTGTAGAGTGCAGAACATTCGGTGGCACAATAGAAAGATATAAGATTGCCACGATTACAATTATGTCACCATATTACGAAGGCACAATAAATGCAGCCGTATTACCAAATCCATGTGCCGGATTACTGATTGGTAACATACCAGATGCGATGAAGATGAGGAAGCAAAACAATGGGAAATTGATCATGCAAGAGCTAATGCAATTACAAGAGCTCAAGACAAAAGGGATAAAGACAGTGACAAATTAGAAAATAATATCAGACTAGTGACTGATTTACCAGAAGATCAAAAACAAGATCCAACTCTAAAATCTTGTTTTAAGAAACTGACTGAACCAATAAAACAAGGTAAAAGAGGTAATTGGAAATGTTTCCTAGACAATAATATTTTATCGAGACGATATGATAGAGGTACATCACGTTATTTTCAAACAGTACTTCCATCGAAATATCGTACTGAGGCATTAAAATTAGCACATGATTCTCCATTCGCTGGTCATATGGGGATTGCTAAAACCACTAATAGATTGCTAACGCAATTCTATTGGCCTGGTTATAACAAAGACATTACCACACATGTACGTTCATGTACATTATGTCAGATGACCACGCAAAAAGGCAAACATCCCAAAGCACATATTCAGAAAACTGATTTGGCATCACGACCATTTCAGAAAATAGCTATAGATATTGTGGGTCCGTTAAATACAACTACTGATCGAGGCAATAGATTCATATTAACTATGATTGATCTTTGTACTCGTTGGCCAGAGGCTATTCCTTTAAAATGTATCACGAGTAGATCCATTCTCGATTCATTGTTGATAATTTTTAGCAGAATATGATTCCCTAGCTGCATATTATCAGATAGAGGTAGTCAGTTTATACCAACGGCTACTCAAGAGGCAATGAAGATACTTGGGATTCCACAGGTGTTTAGTTCACCTTGGCACCCAATGACAAATGGTGTGAATGAGAACTACAACGGAGTTCTTAAACGAACTCTGGCGAAAGTTGCTGCGGAAAGGCCCAAAGATTGGGATATTTTATTACCAGCGGTACTATTTGCATACCGAGAGGTACCACAATTTAGTACAGGGTTTTCTCCATTCGAGTTGGTATATGGAGCAAATCCACGAGGTCCATTATTAATATATAACGACCTACTCACAAATAAAACATATGATCAGCCGAAAAGAGATGCATATGAAATAGTAACACAGTTAAGAGATAAAATTATCACAGCTTGTCAGATTGCAAAATCTGCACTGGATAAAGCTGGAGAAAGATACAGACAGTATGGTAATAGGAACGCCAAGACAATAGTCTTGAAAGAAGAAGAAGAGGTTTGGTTATTATTACCTGATCCTCGAGATTGTCTGGTTACTTCATGGCAAGGTCCGTTTAAGGTAATTAAGAAAATTAGCGATGTTGATTATCGTATTGATGTGAATGGCAAACATAAGATTTTTCATATTAATATGTTGAAGCCATATATTCCACGTGAGGATAACTCAGGTCAAGTGACACAACAAATTCCTCATAGGATAGCAACAGCTTGTTGGGTAATTAATGAACAACAAGAAGATGCTATAGAACAACAGATTCCAACACCTATAGTTAATAGTGACAGTAATTGGCAAGCGATTCAGATAAGTAAAGATTTATCAGTACAAGATAGAGAAAAGCTTATTACTGCAATAAAGGAATATAGTTCAATTTTTTCAGATAAACCGGGGCAGACATCACTGATTAAACATAAAATAACTTTATTATCAAAGGTCCCCGTTAAAGTGAAACCATATCCTATTCCAATACATTATTTGGAAAAAGTTACTGCAGAAATTTCAGATCTAGATAAGACTGGAATTATAAAAAAATCAATTTCAAATTACTGTTCACCAGTTGTAATTGTTAAGAAAAAAGATGGGTATTTACGTTTATGCGTTGATTATAGGAAAGTTAATGAATTAACTTTACTAGATGCAGAACCTATGCCAAATATTGATGAGTTAATTGAAACCATGGCAAACTCGAAAATATTTTCGAAAATTGACCTTACAAAAGGATATTGGCAAATTCCGATGGAGGAAGATTCAAAGCATATTACAGCTTTTAGCACGCCGTTAGGTTTATATGAATGGGAATATCTTCAATTTGGTTTACAAAATGCACCAAGTACATTCATGAGAATGATGAGAAGATTACTTCATGGAATTACCAACGTAGCATCGTATATGGATGATATTTGTATTCATACTTGTGATATTGACACACATGTTAAAATTATAAAACAAGTTTTCCAGAAAATACAAGAACATGGGTTGAAAGCTAAACCAAGTAAAATTGAGATAGGGTTTACTGAGATACAATTTCTGGGTCATAGAATCTCTAACGGATTTAGGAAAACAGATCCATTAGTTGTGACAAAGATTCTTAATATCAAACCTCCAACATCCAAGAAGGAGCTCAGGAGTGTATTAGGGTTGATTAATTATTATCAAAAGTTTATCCCTAATTTTGCACATATGACAGCAACATTTTCGGAACTTTTAAAAAAAGGTCAACCAACAAAGATAGTTTGGACAGAGGATCACGAGAAGTTATTACAACAAATAAAAACTCTGTTTAGTACATATCCTATTTTGAAATTACCTGATATTTCAAAAGATTTTGTGTTACAAACGGATGCTAGTTTACATGCTATTTCAGCTGTATTACTTCAATTGCATGAGGGGAAACTACATCCTATTCTTTATTTCAGTAAAAAGCTATCTGAAACTCAAAGAAATTATGCTGTTACTGAACTAGAGGCTTTAGCTTTAATTGAAAGTATTGAAAAGTTCTCTAGATACTTACTAGGTAGGAAATTTCTAGTTCTTTCGGATAACAAACCGCTACAAATTTTCAAATCGGGTCATCCAAAGAATTCTAGAATACATAGATGGTCATTACTATTACAGGATTATGAATTTGACATTTGTCATATTCCTGGAAAAGATAATAATCTTGCTGACATTCTGAGTCGATTATAGAATGGCAAATTTTCTTGTTGATTATGTAGAGTTGAATTAGAGTTATAGTTTTGTTGTATTAAGTTCAAAGTTCAGATATATATTGAGTTGATTACGTATTATAAACCTTATTAGTGGGTCAAGATAACAATAACCAACATGTTAAGATAGGTTATTTGATTAAATATTATAAATAAGGTACATTTGTATCTGATATGTGTTCAAAACAGGGCCACGGCAAGGATGAAAGTTATTAACAGAGACAAGGACTTCCGATCGGAAAGAACTCAGAAACACTTGAGTATAAAGTTGTAATTGTGAATGACTAGGGCCCCGTTATATGATACGGCAGTGTTGTGTTCATTTTGTCTAAAAGAGAGCAGATCCGAAATAAAAGGATTTATCTCAAAATTATATCAGTCTTCAAGGTGAGCGACTTTTGTTACATATGTTGGACATTAGCTGCAATATACTTTAGGAGATTGGGTAATTATAGAATTGGATGAACGGCCAAGTTGTATTAACATATATAACGTCCCGTGCCCGTGTTAGGGCCCCGTTATATGATACGGCAGTGTTGTGTTCATTTTGTCTAAAAGAGAGCAGATCCGAAATAAAAGGATTTATCTCAAAATTATATCAGTCTTCAAGGTGAGCGACTTTTGTTACATACATTCATTCAAGTTTGAGTTTTAATACTTCGGCGGTTGAATGTATGTTGAGACAATGTCTGTGTGTCTGTTCGTCGATCTGTCCGTCTGCCCACCTGGTTCTGCGCCTAGCTGTTTTTCGGTATGTTTGTCAAACAGTTGACCCACCTTTTTGACGAAACTTATAATACAGTACCATTTGTTTATGATATGACTTGTTCCCTGTCTCTCACATTTCACAATGAGCTGAGACTCTCCGCAACCACACATTGTAATGGTCCCTGAAGCCATGAAAGACAGGCGTGTTAGCATGGTTGACAGGGAGCTGCACTGATTATGTCATGTGTGCAGTTCGTCTCGATAAGTGAGGAAAGCCTCCCATCGTGCTTGCACCGCGGTGAAGCTGTTACCACTATAAATAGAGATAAAAGCAAACATTTATGTAAGCGTCATCATCACCGTCATCTTCCACTTTTGCCGTCAAACGTTGTGGGGTAAAATATTTGGCATTACAGAACTCGACTGGTGGCACTGGATAGTGTCATTCCGTGTGATTGTGCAATGTCTTTAATGTCGTCACATACTTTCAAGGCACAGACCTCCATGGAAAAAGTCGGATGCGGATAAAGGTAAGGCCCTTCTTGCACGCTACATAGAGCAGTCTTCCAACGGAAAGTAGTTTTTAGATGTGGCAGTTGGACTTCGGAACCAACAACAATATATCCTGGCCTACCACAGGGATCACCATTATCTCCGGTACTGTTCAACGCCCACACAGTGAGAATCACCAGTGAGCAGATCACTGGACCTGGCAGGACATTGTCATATGCCGATGATGTTTTAGTGTATCGTCAGGGTAAGGATAGAGAGGAGGTTGCTGTGGAACTACAAACCGAACTCAATCGCATAAGTACTTGGTGTGATGAAGCTGGGGCAATGGTCAACCCAACAAAGGCAACAGTGACTTGGTTCTCGTTTAATAATCATATTGTCAACAATCCAACACCAACTGTAATGCTGTGTTCAGAGACGGTGGAAAGAACGCAGACAATGAATTACCTCGGGATACGGTTTGATCGAAGCCTTGCTTATAATGTGGACATAGACCAGGTATTAACAAAGGCTAAGCGGGGTTTGGCAGCGATGCGGGTGATGGCGGCAGCAAACTGTGAGCAGCGCCATCTATGTCTTCTGTACGAGGGGCTGGTCATGTCTGTTTTGGAGTATGCAATGGCAATCCTGACTCTCAGCCATAAGCAGATAGAAAGGATGGAAAGGATACAGAATGAAGCTATGCGCATTATTCTTGGATGTACAAGACATACAGCATGCAGGGCGATGCGCTACCTTCTTGATTTTCCAACCATTGAAGAGAGAATACAAGTTTGCAGGGGACGCGCCTACCTAAGAATTAAAGCAAACACACAACATCCACTGCATAGTGAAATTAGGAAGGTGAAGGGCAGCAGGTTAAAAAGAGGACGGTCGTGGATGGGTCAAGCCGAAGACATTCTTCAACAGGTGTGTTCACTTGAGGACTTAGAACCTGGCGAGGAGTGGGTGCAAGTGCCAACAGACTTCTGAACATCCTTTTCAGTTTGCATCCAACTAGATAGAAAATGCAGACAAGAAAATCCGGCTGCTATTGAGGCTGAAGTACAAGCGTTGATTTTCGAGAATTCGCTAGACGGTGACACGGTCATCTACACAGATGGGTCGGTCGTCCGACATGTGAGAAGCTCATGGGCCTTTACAGCTCGGGCCGGAGGGAGAATTGTGAAGGAGGACTCTGGTGCTTTCACTGAAACCACAAGTAGCCTGACCATGGAAGTCATGGCAGTAAGTAAAGCAATAACATGGCTCGAGACACAGACATTCACTAGGGCTTGTTTCCTTAACAACTCAATGAACATAATCAAGAGGATAGAGGAGGGGTCGATCCAAAGAGAATGGTTGCTGCCTCTGAAGCGGTCTCGGCTAGCAAAGATTAGTTTCATCTTCGTGCCAGGGCATGCGGGAGTACAAGGAAATGAGCGGGCTGACAAGCTCGCAGGTGAGGCTACTGTGGAGGGCGGACGCGCCATGGACCAGGCTGACATTCTGAATGCTCTACGTGAAGTGAGACTTTTGCGAGAACCAAGTGATGACTGTGAATCTACAACAATGGCCAGACTGCGAGAGCAGCAAATTAAAAGAGGGGTGGCCAAACAAGAACACTAAGCAGGAAGCCAAAGAAGATTGATAAACCAACACAGAACTGGCGTCGTTAGCCGCTACACGCTGCGGGATTTGCTGAGGAGGGGATCCGAGCACTTATGGACTGAATGGTTCGATGTGCAACGAGGATGATCTGTCGACTAACTAACTAACTAGAGCAGACTGACCAGAAAGACGAGCCCGCCAGACAGAGGACCACAACAACACTCTCTCAGTTGTGCGAGGGGGTCGGGACAGATGAAGAATGCATAATCAGAGCTGAGACAATACTTGAGATGCTACTGGTGATGTCAGATGATGACATGGAAGAACTGGCCAGAGAATTCAACACCAGTGTCACTTGTTTTCCCGGGAGGAATGTGGAATCAACAAGCACATCTTCAAACTTATTATCTGTTGGGATTATTGACTGACTTCTGTCTACACTCCTCCCTTCTGTCTTCCCTTCCATATATCTATTTCTTTCACTCTCTCTGTTATTCCCTCAACACATACTCCGACAACAGTTCCTTTCAACGATAAATAAAAGATTTATTAATAAAAACTATGTCTGGTGTATGTATGGACTGTGTAAGCGTAGTTGATAGTGTATTCTATTGTTGGTGCCAGAATGAACTATGAATGTCTAGCAGCGGTGTCACATCTCGCCCACTCATTATGCAAAACCACAGGACAGCACATCAAACAGGAAAGATCTCACCCTGGATGATCCGTATGCTTGAGTCTGACGGTAAATCCGTTATTGAATGAAACAAAGCTGTTCACCGCTGTATCACTGTACAGTAATAATAATCCGGTCAGTTTATGACTTCGCCCGAGTCTGTTTCATGAAAATATTTATCCGACATTGAAAAACACCACATCACCACAGTTAAGCATATTGTCTCTAAGAGTAGCAATGTTTTTACTTGTCTATTGTCTATGCCTACAAGACGCAGGTATTTTTATTCTGCTTTGTTTTCTGCAAACTTATATTCCTTTTTTCCTTATTACGTTAGTTATCTGGATCTTCTTTTTCAAAGTTCCTTTAAAAGTATAGTTTATTTCTTCTTTGATCCTGTCTAATTTATTACTTGGTTTATTGGGGTATTTGCTCTCCCCACAAATGAAATGCCTTTAGTTTTATCTTCAAAGCTTTTCCAGCACACACGAAGTATGTGTCTATCTTCTCGTTATATCCGGATAGGAGTTGAACCTGTGAAAAGTATAACAGATCCAGTGATAAGTGTCTGCCACTTAATACTACTTATGCAAGTGTCCTTCTCCAGCCATAATGACAAGGCTTCCGAAGTAAACACCCACATAAGACATATGAATTCATCAAAGTCTAACTTATTCACTAATAGAAAGCAATGATAAACGCTATACTTACACATCTATGGTCCTACGCTAAACTATTACTCTAAATTATTAATACCTTATATATGCACTTATCCTCCTGGAATCGAAATACACTAGCGAATAACACACTAATATCCCATCTTCTTTAAACCATTAGGGACGTGTATTTCTTTCCCCACTCAGGAGCCTATCTCATTCAGCCCAGTTTGGAACACACACTAACTAGAAACCTCAGTTGCTACTATTTATAACAAGTGTCCAATCCTACGCTGATTGTTTGATCTACAATCAAGTTTGCCGTATCCTTCCCCTCAAAAAGCGGTGAAATCACGTAGTGGTTAGTTGTTCGTTTCTCTCCGTTCTTACGCTGTTCTTCCGTTCATCGCTGGTCGCACTTCAAAGAAATCTATGCTTTGATCACCGTCTTTCTGTTCCCAGTTTTTCTGTCCGTTCGTTTTCCCGTCGGCCGATAAGAGCGGCAGTCACTGACCTCGGCACGTACCTGTATCCTATTTTTCTATTCGGAGGTCAATGATCTTTACTTTATTCCTCCTCTCAGAATGAAGTACACAATTGTTAACCCTCCTCCTTCATTGCATTTTGATATGTAAGTTATCAAGGAATCACTAAACTGCAGTTTTTCCGTGACATAGGCCCCATCTTAAGAGAGTTGACCGCGTCGAATCTTCATCCCTGTAGTTTTTATTCCTATGATCCTCCAACTTATTCCTCTTCCTCTGGAGTTGGATGTCTAGATAAGAAATCCGCTCCTACATTCTCCTTACCCGATATGTATTCCACTGTGAAATTGTCCTGTTGCAGCAACAACGTCCATCACATCCACCGTGCGTTGAGCTTCTTTGAAGTAGCTATGAACATCACGTGTTGATGATATGATTGGATCCTCACATGGATCAACACCTCATCCAGTAGGCTACCTCATAGGCACCCTACCATACTACTCATGACTGAAACTAGTGTTGGCTCATCGCTCCTGTCCGTCCTGTCGACCTCCTTTCGACTTGCTTAAGCGACGGCTCACAATACAGACGGATTGTCCCATCCTGATTGTAACACTGCTTCCATGTCCTCTTGGTTTCCCCCGGCCTTGCCTCTGGGGTTGTTCTGCCTCGTCCGCGTTGGACCGAGTCGTCTTGCCCAAACCTCCTGGACTTGGGCTTCCAGGACCATCTTGGTCAGCCCCTCTTCGGTTGGAGTCCTGGGTATTTCTCGCCTTACCCGACGTTACCCACCCCTTCTGAACTTGGTTACCGGTGAAACTTTCACTCTTGTCCTTTCCCTGACGTGTGATTTCCCTCCTCCTTTCGTTGGGTAAATCTGACCTATCACGTACGATCCCATAGGCCCTCCTATGTTGTACTGGCGATCTCTGGTCTTCGTCTGGACTGGTAACCTTTGTCCCAATGGCTGCCATCACCATAAAGTGCGAAGCTTTGCTCCCGGATCTCTCCTCATATTTCCTAATGAGATGTCTAGGGAGATTTTTCTGCTCTTCCCCGATCCGTATTTTGTAGATGTTCTTGGACACCACCTTTTCCACAGGATAAGGTCCTTTCCATCCTACTTGGAGTATATTGGTCTCTGCTGGACCCCACACTTCCACTTTGTCTTCCACTTTAAGAGCTATGTTACTCTTAGTCCGCTTGTTGGGTGGTGCGTTCTGGCACTCCGAACAAGACTTCAACCACCGGCGTACATCTCCGGTCATTCCTGGCCAGTAATAATGGCCGGAAATTTGCTGCAAGGTCTCTCTGACACCCATATGTCGATTCTCGCCTATGATGTGTCCACTCTGAAGAATGTGAGGACGGTGGGTCTCTGGAACCACCCACTGCTCGTGCAGATTGTCTCCCCTCCCAGCTCTCCGATAGAGTAGTCGATTCTTCAGAAAGTACTGTCCCCGTTCTGGTGGCTCAGCACTTCTTTGCAGCTTCCTGTAGCAATGACGCAACGTAGTATCCTTCCTCTGGGCAGTATGCAATTCTCCTATCTCTGAGTGGTCGCATAGTGTCTCTGCCTCTTTTTCCTTCCCCTGAGATCCACTGGTTACTGTTCCCTGGTGGGCTGGCTGTTTGGGCATCCCCAAAAAGACATATTTCGTGCCAATGATCATGGGAAATAAGGAGTCAGATAATACAGCAGCTGGAATAATGCCCGTGACGTACCTGGATTTAATCTCCACCTTGGCGATTGGCAGCGTCATGGTAACCGCACTCCTCATTGCCGGCTGTATTTCTATGGTCTCTCCTGTAAGTTGGTCTGGGCGTACCAAGCTGGCGTCTATCACAGCTTCCCCATTCAAACCGGTATCGTAGAGACAAACAACCTGCTGGCCATTGACTTCAATCAGTTCGACCACAGGTGGCCTCTCTTGGTCCGGAGTGTCTTCCATCTCCTTGACCGTTTCCTTGCCTTCCTCTTTTGATTCCTCGAGGTTGGTTATGCAATTGGCGTCTTCTGCCTTGCATCTGCAGTCCACAGTATTATGTGTTTTTGACCGGCAGTGAGTGCACCATGTTCCCTTCCTAGGTTTCCGTGTGCCCTTTTTGTTCCTTTCTCCTTCGCCGACCTCAGCCTTGTCTGTGATCACCGTCGTAGGAATCACTTTGTATGCTGCGAAGTAAGAACTTTTAGGTTTCGATCTGCAGTCCTTCGTGTTATGAGATGGCACCTTGCAGAATGAACACCACTTCTCGGACCACTGTCGTTTAGCTGGAGAATTCGAGGTGTTATGGTTTCCTTCCTTTACCTTCTCTGAACTCTCCGTTGACGCCTTTATATAAGGTTCCACTTTTTTTCCTTCCCAGTTTTTAGGTTTCTTTTTCTCTTGTTTCTCCTGACCTTTGGTTTGTGTACTTAGTTCCTCAGTCTCCCCATGGACTTCTACGAATCGTTCCGCCAGCTTATTCACAACATCAATCCGTTCCGCCTCTTGTTCTCCCAAGAAGGTTCGGAGAGGTTTCGACATTTGCTTTCGCATCTGGTCGACCACCATCATCTCTTCGAGACCCTCATAATCCCTCTTGAATTCTGCCAAGTCCATCCATTTCTGGAGATAGGATTTCAGCCTCAGACTGTAGGCGGCGAATAGCTCTCCCGGCTCTCGTCTAGACGATCTAAACTTTTTCCGATACGTTTGTGCTGTGACCTCATAATGCTTCATCAAAGCGGCTTTTAATTCCTCGTACTGATTTTCATGTCATGGTGGTAGGCGTGTGTAGACCTCGTACCCCGAACCACGTAAGGCCTGGGATAATTTAAGAGCCCATCGGCTTCTATCCAGTCCCATAGCGACTGCCATAGCCTCGAATCGATTCGCAAAGTTGTCAAATTTTTCTTTAGACTCCTCATAAACAGCTAAGGGAAACTTCATTGCATGGTAGCTAGATCCACTCATGTTGGTTGAACCATGTAACGATGATCCGCCTTCCGCGCCCTCTACCTCTCCCTTAGTTTGTGTTTTGAGTTCTAACTCTTTCATGCGGTATTCATGTTGCCTCATCTTGTCCGCCTCTTCAGCTTGCAACCTCTTGTTGTCCTGTTCCATGTCAAGTCTCTTGGCCTCTTGTTCCATTACTAGTCGCTTGGACTCCTGTTCCATTACTAGTCGCTTGGACTCCTGTTCCATTTCCATGCGTTTCAATTCCAACTCGGCCTTCCGATCTTCTCGTTCTGCTTGACGAATTTCTCTCCCTCTCTCCTGTACGTAATCCGTTAGTTCCGAACCAGCTAAACCAATCGCCTTCCCGTTGGCTCTTAGTTCTGCTGTAGTTACTTTAGGAGTTGCCATAGTAAAGAAGGTAAGTCAGCAATAAGAGTACAGACACTTCAAGGCAGTAAAGCAATACTCACTATAGAATTATATTCTACCTAGAACCTATATCATTTATCTATGTCTATCCAATATTATTAATCTACGACACCACACAGTACATCACAACCACTCTCTCATCCACAAGAGGAGATATAGGATAAAGACTTATGTAGACGTGTGACCGTGTGACTAGGTATGTAATGTGTCTTACCACCTATCCACATTCACTCTGTCTGGAACTTTCTCACTGTAAAGTCACCAGCATTAATGAAATGTTTCTACCATAAATGTAATGGCACCATATATCCAATGGACGTCCTTCCATTAAAAGTCATCAATGTATACTTATATTTATTCCAATCAGTATGTCCTAACATGCAGGTGCTCCGCTGTGCCTGTGCCAATATGCAGGTACCCCTCTATGCATATGCCCTGTTATGCCTTTAGGTCATATGGGTATTATGTTGTACTCCGCTGCTCCACCAATTATGTCACTTGTTTTCCCGGGAGGAATGTGGAATCAACAAGCACATCTTCAAACTTATTATCTGTTGGGATTATTGACTGACTTCTGTCTACACTCCTCCCTTCTGTCTTCCCTTCCATATATCTATTTCTTTCACTCTCTCTGTTATTCCCTCAACACATACTCCGACAACAGTTCCTTTCAACGATAAATAAAAGATTTATTAATAAAAACTATGTCTGGTGTATGTATGGACTGTGTAAGCGTAGTTGATAGTGTATTCTATTGTTGGTGCCAGAATGAACTATGAATGTCTAGCAGCGGTGTCACATCTCGCCCACTCATTATGCAAAACCACAGGACAGCACATCAAACAGGAAAGATCTCACCCTGGATGATCCGTATGCTTGAGTCTGACGGTAAATCCGTTATTGAATGAAACAAAACTGTTCACCGCTGTATCACTGTACAGTAATAATAATCCGGTCAGTTTATGACTTCGCCCGAGTCTGTTTCATGAAAATATTTATCCGACATTGAAAAACACCACATCACCACAGTTAAGCATATTGTCTCTATGAGTAGCAATGTTTTTACTTGTCTATTGTCTATGCCTACAAGACGCAGGTATTTTTATTCTGATTTGTTTTCTGCAAACTTATATTCCCTTTTTCCTTATTACGTTAGTTATCTGGATCTTCTTTTTCAAAGTTCCTTTAAAAGTATAGTTTATTTCTTCTTTGATCCTGTCTAATTTATTACTTGGTTTATTGGGGTATTTGCTCTCCCCACAAATGAAATGCCTTTAGTTTTATCTTCAAAGCTTTTCCAGCACACACGAAGTATGTGTCTATCTTCTCGTTATATCCGGATAGGAGTTGAACCTGTGAAAAGTATAACAGATCCAGTGATAAGTGTCTGCCACTTAATACTACTTATGCAAGTGTCCTTCTCCAGCCATAATGACAAGGCTTCCGAAGTAAACACCCACATAAGACATATGAATTCATCAAAGTCTAACTTATTCACTAATAGAAAGCAATGATAAACGCTATGCTTACACATCTATGGTCCTATGCTAAACTATTACTCTAAATTATTAATACCTTATATAAGCACTTATCCTCCTGGAATCGAAATACACTAGCGAATAACACACTAATATTCCATCTTCTTTAAACCATTAGGGACGTGTATTTCTTTCCCCACTCAGGAGCCTATCTCGTTCAGCCCAGTTTGGAACACACACTAACTAGAAACCTCAGTTGCTACTATTTATAACAAGTGTCCAATCCTACGCTGATTGTTTGATCCACAATCAAGTTTGCCGTATCCTTCCCCTCAAAAAGCGGTGAAATCACGTAGTGGTTAGTTGTTCGTTTCTCGCCGTTCTTACGCTGTTCTTCCGTTCATCGCTGGTCGCACTTCAAAGAAATCTATGCTTTGATCACCGTCTTTCTGTTCCCAGTTTTTCTGTCCGTTCGTTTTCCCGTCGTCCGATAAGAGCGGCAGTCACTGACCTCGGCACGTACCTGTATCCTATTTTTCTATTCGGAGGTCAATGATCTTTACTTTATTCCTCCTCTCAGAATGAAGTACACAATTGTTAACCCTCCTCCTTCATTGCATTTTGATATGTAAGTTATCAAGGAATCACTAAACTGCAGTTTTACCGTGACAACCAGTTTCCAGAGGGGTCAGATCAAAGAGGAATGGCTACACAGCTACTTGCTCCCGCTGCCAAAACCGAACAAAGACCATTCCAAGATTAGCGGCTACAGAATCATTACGATGCAGAACACTGCTGGCAAGCTACTGGAGAAAATTGTAGCACACAGACTTGCTTGTGACTTGGAACAATTCGGCTGCTTCCCGCCCACACTTGGAGGACACAGACGTAAGAAAGAGTCATGGCTGAATGCGGCTGTCTTTGCTCAAGATGTTTACGAAGGATTTCAGGTCAGAGAAGAGACATGTGCGGCCGCCATAGACTTAGAGGACGCATACAATAGAGTATCCTTCGAGCACTTGATGCAAACCCTCCTCAGACTGAAAGTGCACCCTCCCTTGTACGATGAATAGCTGAAGTCCTGCTCCAAAGGAAAGTGGTGCTAAGATGCGTATAAGTATGCCCTGGCCATCCTCACTGTCAGCCCTACACAGATTGGAAGACTTGAAAAGGTACAAAACAAAGCCATGCGCATCGTTTTGGGCTGCACGAGAGACACCAGCTGTGTAGCAATGAGATACCTCCTTGACTTCCCGACAATGAACCACAGGATCAAGTTCTGGAGAGCTCGTGCATACTTAAAAATAAGTGCATATGAGCAGCACCCTCTGCATGACGCTATATTCAGAGAAAAAGGTGACAGGCTAAAGAGGGGCAAATCATGGATGGGTCGGGCGAAAGATATCGTCAGACAGGTCTGCAGTCTTACCAGTATCAACCCCAGCAAGGAATGGGTGCCGGTGCCTCCAGCTTTTAAGTGCACTTTCTCCTGCATTATTACACTCGACTGACGGTGCAGAGAGCAGAACCCTGCCACTGTCAATGCAGCGGTCAACGTGCTCATCTATGAACACTCAGATAGCCCCGAAGTGATCATCTATACAGATGGGTCTGTTGTAAAGCAGCAGAGAAGTGCGTGGGCATTTACAACCCGTTCAGCGGGCCGAACCGTTCGAGAATCCAGTGGTGCCCACTCTATGTTCACGAGCAGAATGACGATGGAGGTGATGGCAGTTATACAGGCTTTCATATGGCTGGAATCACAGCATTATACCAAGTGTGTGTACTAAGTGATTCAATGAGCATGACTCGGAAGGTCGAAGCCGGATCTGTACGTAGACAGTTGACTGGGTCGCTGCGGAAGTCTGTTGTCCGTAAAGTCAACTTCATCTTCGTTCCGGGACATGCGGGAGTCGAGGGCAATGAACGAGCTGATAAACTGGCTAGCTCTGCACACCCTGTAGATGGCCAGCTCATGGATAGTGCCGATGTTATTAACGTCCTTAAAGATATGTCGAGAACAGAGGACTTTCACGTCAGTGAATCCACATCGTTGTCCAGGATGAAAGACTTGAGAGTAAGAATTGGCACGGCCAGACACGAGAGGTACATCGGGAAAACGAGATGCCTCGTCAACCAACACAGAACTGGCACTATTAGCCACCGAACGCTGATGCATATGCTGGGGGGGGGGGGGTCTGAGCACCTATGGACATGTCCGGAGTGCAATGAAGATACCCCAGCTGATAACTGATAACTGATGTCGTCAATCCATTTTCTTCTCGGTCGTTCTCTTGCTCTCGTAGCAGATGTTCTTTGGTGTAGGAACAGTGCTGGTATGTTGATAGTGTTGCATTCTAACGAGATGGTCAAATCATTTAATCTTCTGTCTTTCAATATATGTGGCACAAGGTGTTAATCCTGGTGTCTGCCTGATAACATCATTTCTTACTCGGTCTCAAACAGTTAACTTGGCAGCTCTTCTCAGGCATCTCATCTCATAAATGTGATTTGGATAATGTCCAAGTTTGACACTTTTAGCATAGGGCCGGTCTGAATATACTAGTGCCCGCGCAACATAGAGGGAATAAAATGTGGATCTCGTGGACAGAGTAAGATAATGAACAAAAAGATGAAAAAAATACGCTGACGCAGGATAGGACATACATTGAGAAAATCTGAGAATAATACGGGTGTTTGTAAAGTCTCACTACACTTTGTATGTAGAAGAAATATAAATAATGAAGTACACGATGTCATCAATAAATGTGCTAAAAACTTCATTAAATTAGTTACAATGGTCACTGCTAAAGTCTAATGTTGTTTTGGGGAAGCTGGAAAGTACCAATGAATTATTTATTATTACAGGTGTTGGAAATGTCTACCATGGGCTACAAGACATGACTGTACACGTCTCTTCATATTGTCAAATACCTTCTGCCATGTGTCTGTTGTTTATCAGGAAAGCTTGCTATAAGTCTTAGTACAACCATCCGTGTGTATCGACCGCTATTTGAAACACTTGTTCAACTAAAAATGTTCTTTCTTCCGTTGATAACACCATTCTGTTTGGAGTGCAAAGAATTAACCCAGCAGACAACAGCAATTTGCTGCATATTGCTCCACGATAAACCGTGGAGCACATTTTTTGATGACGTCTTGTACTTCATGTTTCAAAATTATTCTACATACAAAGTGTAGTAAGCCTTTACAAACAACCTTAGTAGTAGTAGTAGTAGTAGTAGTTAGTAGTAGTAGTAGTAGTAGTAGTAGTAGTAGTAGTAGTAGTAGTAGTAGTAGTAGTAGTAGTAGTAGTAGTAGTAGTAGTAGTAGTAGTATTAGTGTAGTAGTAACTAGTAGCAGCAGCAGTCGTAATAGTAGTAGTAGTAGTAGTAGTAGTAGTAGTAGTAGTAGTAGTAGTAGTAGTAGTAGTAGTAGTAGTAGTAGTAGTTGTCGTTTTTGTTTTCTTCTTCTTCTTCTTCTTCTTCTTCTTCTTCTTCTTCTTCTTCTTCTTCTTCTTCTTCTTCTTCTTCTTCTTCTTCTTCTTCTTCTTCTTCTTCTTGCTGCTACTGTAAAAGCAGCAGCTGCAGAAGGCTTTGATTATAAATTTGATGATAATATTGATATTCATAACCTTCATTGACAAAAGAGATTACACAAATGTGAGACATGAATACATTTGAGAAATCCAACAGCAGAAATAATCCAAACATCAACTATCGCAGCCATTGTAAAAGGTTAGGAACAAAACACAAACCCAATCAGAAAGATAAATCAACCATGGAACATTTCTGCCGCTTAAATAACCATTGTTATTTGCTGAAAAAAATCCCGGATATTAAAGTTAATAGAAAAACGAGATTTATGTCGCCATTTTACCGGAAAGAAGGACTATTCAGGCAATTTCGCCCCGGAAAGAATACCGATTGTAGTCACAGGATGTGACGTGTTTATCTCTTTTGTGTACATTTAGTGGTTAGCTGAATGACCGGATACCCGGCGTGAGAAGTTTGTGTAAATATCGTAAAGATAATTAAACAATTTAATTATTCGAGCAATGTTTGTAGGAATGAGATTTAATCTTCACACGACCGTCATGAGGATGTTTTGCGGAAAGAGGTTTCGGGAATATTTATCATCAATAAGTTGCATGTCGTTCTATCCTGTTTGAATATTGCTGTTGAGTGTGTGGTTACTGGATTGCATTTCTGCTTATTTTATTCTTTTCTCGCTCTCTCTCTCTCTCTCTCTCTCTCTCTCTCTTTCTCTCTCTCTCTCTCTCTCTCTCTCTCTCTCTCTCTAAGATATAATATATCATCATCGATGCTTTGCCGATTTGCGTGGGCGATAATGCCTCTCCACAAATTGCGATCTCCGACGGCACGGATCAATTCGTGTGACGATTCCCTTCCATACCATGACACAAGACTGTCAAGAAACTTCTCGTGCTTATATATATATATATATAAGCCGGTCTCCGTGGCTAAGGGTTTATGGACGCGATTCGTAATCCCGTGTACCAGGGTTTGAAACACAGCGGTAGTTTTTTTCGAAAAAGGTATGGGAGCAGGGCGTTCAGAAAACAAACTACTGAACGTGAAACTGGCCTGTTTGACCAATGTCTCAGTATAGACTACTTGCCTCCGTAAACAAGAAAAACCAAAAATAATAATAATGATCTCAAATGATAACTAGTACAATACACATTGCCCTAACTGTGGTAATTTACACCTACCTTTGGTAATTATAATTGCCGTGTCAGCAACTAGTTTTAGTAAGTCATCTGTTATTGATTGCCGGTTGCGTAACGAAGTAGTTACATACACGGTTCGTGTCCCGCATACGCGCTTTCGAAACACAGCTGTGCGCTATTTCGCAGCAGACCTCGTTATGCTGGTATTTTACAAAATGGTATGGATGCCAGTAGCTGAGAAAGAAATGGCAAACAACTGAACGTAAACTTGCCAAGAGATCACAACAGCAACAATGCTGACTGCAACGTCCTGTGAAGGATATGCAGTTAACTTAACTATTATTGATTATGTGGTTGTTTCGGGATTTGAAATTTAAATATTGAGCACAACCCACTACTGGCAACGCCGATCGCATTCTGATATGAACCTAAGGCCTATCCACGTCAATATGGAAGCACTATACTCGAGTTTCGCCCTCATTTGAGCTCGTCAGTAGTGCATATCCCTGACCGGATCCGGAAACAGTCCCGGATCACGCGTGTGAAGCGGGTGTGTAACCACGCGACACACACTGGACACACCAAATTATCACAACAGAATATCACAACGCTACCCATCGTAGGCTATGCTCAAGATTGCCCAATCGCCGCGACCGACGTCCGTCAATCGATGGGACCCGAACGATCAGGTCTTCTCACTGGCAAGGAACACCAGGCCTCCTAAATCCAGTGAGCAATAATCAATTGATTATGTGGTTGTTTCGGGATTTGAAACTATCAACTATTATTGATTATTATACATTTCTCATGTGTTGTAATGCATATGGTTTCTGTTGTTGTCGATGTCTAAGATTAGCTTCATAAGTAGTGTATGAATGAAATAATTTATTAGGGCAGAGAGATCAGAAGAGCAGAATGTTAGACGGGCCTGCGTGGCTACTTCATAACCATTTGAAACCCTTTGAAAATAAAGTTTGTTCGTTCGTTCGTTTGTTCGTTCGTTCGTTCGTTCGTTCCACAGCGCGGCCTGTGGTGAGCGTTGCACGAAGAACGAACTCCATAGATCTAAAAACGTCTCTCGGGGATTTCCGAAAACAAAACTCACGTGAACCGAATAACAAAGTCCCAAAGCGAACCCTCGACCCCTCACAGCGCTAAGAAGTCAGCTTGTCTGCTTCATAGGCTTCGAGCCAACCCTCCCTAATCGCCTCTTACGTCATGTTACACTGTTAATATTCTTTGTTTCACTCAAATACCCTGGTAACCCAGAAGCGAAAGCCTACATACAGCATTATAAATACCGTGTGTTTTTATAGGCAAGATGTGAACCGGTAACATATTCAACATCCAGCTTTAGAAACCCGAGTATGCCATCGGAGCCAGCAGCCAGAATAACTTCCTCAAATCGATATTAGATTGTCAATATTTTCTTTCCTGGCAATGTGCGATTGAGTTTCAGGAGTCGGAGACCTGGGGAAGCCATAGTGACAGTGATACCGGCTGAGAATTGAAACTACTAATATTACTGCTGCTGCTGCGGCTGCTGCTGCTGTGGCGGCTGCTGCTGAACGTGAACGGGTAACATATTCACAAGCCAGCTGTAGTTAGTTAGTTAGTTAGTTAGTTAGTTAGTTTAGACAAACCATCATGCACATTGCACATCGAACCATTCAGTACATAAGTGCTAGGACCCCCCCCCCCCCCTCTCCTTTCCAGTAAATCCAGCAGCGTGTAGCAGCTCACGACACTAGTTATGTGTTGGTTTATTAATCTTCTTTGGCTTCCTGCATAGTGTTATTGTTTGGCCACATCTCTTTTATCTTGCTGTTCTCGCAGCCTTACCACGGTTGTAGATTCACAGTCATCACTTGGCTCTCGCAAACGACTTACTTCTCGTAGAACATTCAGTATATCAGCCTGGTCCATGGCTAGTCCGACCTCTACAGTAGCCTTACCTGCAAGCCTGTCAGCCTGTTTTTTTCTTCTTCAGTAGACACCCATGTAATGTAGAAACTCGAGTTTGCCAGCGGAGACAGCAGCCAGAATGACATCGTCAAATCGATATTACATTGTCATTATTTGCTTTCCCGGCAATGTGCGATTGAGTTTCATGAGTCGGAGACCAGGGGGCACCATAGCGGTAGTGATACTGGCAGAGAATTGAAACATTAGAATCTAATTGGTGAGTTTAGGGTTGTGGTGTCCAGTTAGGAAATGGCTTTGCAAAAGGACTCGAAGCTGTTATCTTCATGATCTTAGTCTAGTCTTCTCGTTTTGATGTATGGCAGTGAATCTTGGAATATAAATGAACAAATCAGAAAGACACTGGAAGCAACAGACATGTGGTTCCTGAGACAAAGGCTGCGTATTTCTTGGACTGCCAGAGTAACTAACAAGGATCGCCTGAAAGACTCTTATAAGAATGAAACAAACAACTTTCTTTGGTCGTGTGATGAGAAAACAGGCATTGGGGAACATCGTGATAACTGGAAAGATCAAGATAAAGAGAGGTAGAGGTAGACCGAGAGAAATGATGCTGGATGGATTGAGACGGTGGTATGGAGGAATATAATCAGCAGATTTGATCCAGAACACCACGAACTGCGATTGGTGGAGAACGCGAACGCCTACGCCAGATGGCAGTGCACTTGATGATGATGATAAATGGGCACCGGGTGGGTGATGTGGTCAGTATCACGCTTGTCGCCTTTATTTCCCGACATTCCCTGGTAACAACTTCAGGCTGGGCCGACCTGGAAGTTCCGGTCATTGTTTAAACAGAATTCACGATTATGCGGAATCTAACCCTTTGCCTCCGGGCCGCAGCGATTAGCACGGTGGTAGTAGTAGTAATAGAAGTAGTAATATTAGTAGTAGTAGTAGTAGTAGTAGTAGTAGTAGTAGTAATAGTAGTAGTAGTAGTAGTAGTAGTAGTAGTAGTAGTAGTAGTAGTAGTAGTAGTAGTAGTAGTAGTATTAGTAGTAGTAGTAGTAGTAGTAGTAGTAGTAGTAGTAGTAGTAGTAGTAGTAGTAGTAGTGGTAGTAGTAGTAGTGGTAGTAGTAGTAATGGTAGTAGTAGTAGTGGTAGTAGTAGTAGTAGTAGCAGCAGTAGTAATAGTGCTGGTAGTAATAGTAGTAGTAGTAGCAGCAGCAGCAGCAGTAGTACTAGTAATAGCAGTAGTAGTAGTAGTAGCAGTAGTAGTAGTAGTAGTAGTAGTAGTAGTATTAGTAGTAGTAGTAGTAGTAGTAGTAGTGGTAGTAGTAGTGGTAGTAGTAGTAGTAGTAGTAGTAGCAGTAGTAGTGGTGGTGGTGGTGGTGGTGGTATTAGTATTATTATTATTATTATTAGTAATAGTAGTAGTGGTGGTGGCGGTGGTAGTGGTGATAGTGGTGGTAGTAGTAGTAGTTGTAGTGGTAGTAGTAGTAGTGGTAGTAGTAGTGGTAGTAGTAGTGGTAGTAGTAGCAGCAGTCGTAATAGTAGTAGTAGTAGCAGTTATTGTTGTTGTTGTTCTTGTTGTTGTTTTAGCAGTCGTAGTCGTAGTCGTAATAGTAGTAGCAGTAGTAGTAGTAGTAATAGCAGTAGTAATACTGCTGGTAGTAATAGTAGTAATAGTAGTAGTAGTAGTAGTAGTAGTAGTAGTAGTAGTAGTAGTAGTAGTAGTAGTAGTAGTAGTAGTAGTAGCAGCAGCAGCAGCTGTAGCAGTAGTAGTAGTAATAGCAGCAGTAGTAGTAGTAATAGCAGTAGTAGTAGTAGTAGTAGTAGTAGTAGCAGCAGCAGCAGCAGCAGCAGTAGTAGTAGTAGTAGTAGTAGTAGTAGTAGTAGTAGTAGTAGTAGTAGTAGTAGTAGTAGTAGTAGTAGCAGTAGTAGTCGTAGTAGTAGTAGTAATAGTAGTAGTAGCAGTAGCAATCGATTAACAGGATGATGGTATCAAGTGAGACAATGGCTTTGCCGGAGCACCCAATAATGCGATTCCCATATCAGTTCTCACTAATCTTCGGTTAGTGTCTTGCCTGTTCTGATAAGGGCAAAAAATATGTAGTGGAATAGAAAGTCTGAAGAACGTGAAATCGCCAGGTTGTGGCTACATACCATGTGAGCTAGTCCAAGCAGGAGACGCGTGTACAATTCTACCACACACTGAGTGCGAAGATCTGTAATTGAGCTGATTGGCGCAAAGTATGGAAGAGAACAATCTACATCCCTCTACCAAAGCATGGAAGAGAACAATCTACATCCCTCTACCAAAGCATGGAAGATAACAATCTACATCCCTCTGCCAAAGCAAGGAAGAAAACAATCTACATCCCTCTACCAAAGCAAGGAAGAGAACAATCTACATCCCTCTACCAAAGCATGGAAGAGAACAATCTAAATCCCTCTACCAAAGCATGGAAGAGAACAATCTACATCCCTCTACCAAAGCATGGAAGAGAACAATCTACATCCCTCTACCAAAGCATGGAAGAGAACAATCTACATCCCTCTGCCAAAGCAAGGAAGAGAACAATCTACATCCCTCTACCAAAGCAAGGAAGAGAACAATCTACATCTCTCTACCAAAGCAAGGAAGAGAACAATCTACATCCCTCTACCAAAGCACGGAAGAGAACAAGCTAAATCCCTCTACCAAAGCATGGAAGAGAACAATCTACATCCCTCTGCCAAAGCAAGGAAGAGAACAATCTACATCCCCCTACCAAAGCAAGGAAGAGAACAATCTACATCCCCCTACCAAAGCAAGGAAGAGAACAATCTACACCCTCTACCAAAGCATGGAAGAGAACAATCTACACCCCTCTACCAAAGCATGGAAGAGAACAATCTACATCCTCTACCAAAGAGTAGATGATTCAAGAGCCGACATTACGGCACTCAGGATATTCCTATATAAAAGCTCAGTTCTCATGTTCAACAGCCAGCGAAGAATTCAAATAATAATGGTAGCTGCAACATTCTGATTATGTGTCTGTCTGGTATTTCCTCGAATTCTGGGTGTTGATCAGATCCTCAGACCCTCTGGCCATTCCCTACAACACCATTCTCTCCAGGCCTTGATGATCTGTCTTTTAGCACTATACATACGATCCCAAATATCAGAGAAAGGAAATTTAAAACCACAGGAAGGAGGGGTGTGTCACAGTTATGACTTAAAACTTGTTAATATGGTAGCGGACATGCTATACTGCACATCAAATTAAAGGGGTTACATGGGGAAACTAATGTATAAGCTCATGGCAGATATGGGAAGTCGCTTAAGACGATGAATCAGGGCTCTAAATCATTTTAGTTGAGAAAAGTAAATACCTGAATGGCTTGCTCATGTGGCATGGTGAGACAAGAACTTGGAACTGATCCATGACTCTGGTGATCGAGTGAGTTGGCTTAATCATGTGGCATGGTGGAGACAAGATCATGGAGCTGATCCACGACTCTGGTGATCAAGTGAGATTGCGAAACTTGACTGCCCACGCTTATCAGCATGACACATGTTGATGGTGATTAAGTTACCTGCATGCCCTTTACGAGAGGCCGCATTCAACTTCAGCATGTATTTTCTGATTGTAATTTTCTAGGAAAATTTAGATTCAGTAGTCACCATTGCTTTATGAACAGCCGACGCTCACGTCATTGTATATATCATCACAAAGCAATGCGATCCATAATCGCCTTCGGCGGACGTAGTTCATTATTTGTAGTAGTTCTATATTTGTAGTAGTTCTATATTTGTAGCAGTTCTATATTTGTAGCAGTTCTATATATTTAGTAGTAGTTCTATATATTTATTGTAGTTGTATATTTGTAGTAGTTATATATTTGTAGCAGTTCTATATTTGTAGCAGTTCTATATTTGTAGCAGTTCTATATTTGTAATAGTTCTATATTTGTAGTAGTTCTATATTTATAGTAGTTCTAAATTTGTAGTAGTTCAATATGAGTAGTAGTTCTATATTTGTAGAAGTTCTATATATTTAGTAGTAGTTCTAAATATTTAGTTGTAGTTGTATATTTGTAGCAGTTCTATATTTGTAGCAGTTCTATATTTGTAATAGTTCTATATTTGTAGTATTTCTATATTTGTAGTAGTTCTATGTTTGTAACAGTTCTATATTTGTAGTAGGTCTATATTTGTAGCAGTACTATATTTGTAGTATTTCTATATTTGCTGAAGTTCTATATTTGTAGCAGTTCTATATTTGTAGTAGGTCTATATTTGTAGTAGTTCTATATTTGTAGTAGTTCTATATTTGTAGTAGTTCTATATTTGTAGTAGGTCTATATTTGTAGCAGTTTTATATTTGTAGCAGTTTTATATTTGTAGTATTTCTATATTTGCAGTAGTTCTATATTTGTAGCAGTTCTATATTTGTAGTAGTTTTATATTTGTAGTAGTTCTATATTTGTAGTAGTTCTATATTTGTAGTAGTTCTATATTTGTAGCAGTTCTATATTTGTAGGAGTTCTGTATTTGTAGTAGTTCTATATTTGTAACAGTTCTATATTTGTAGTAGTTCTATATTTGTAGCAGTTTTATATTTATAGCAGTTTTATATTTGTAGTAGTTCTATATTTGTAGTAGTTCTATATTTGTAGTAGTTCTATATTTGTAGTAGGTCTATATTTGTAACAGTTCTATATTTATAGTAGTTCTATATGTGTAACAGTTCTATATTTGTAGTAGGTCTTTATTTGTAGCAGTTCTATGTTTGTAGTAGTTCTATATTTGTAACAGTTCTATATTTGTAATAGTTCTATATTTGTAGCAGTTCTATATTTGTAATAGTTCTATATTTGTAACAGTTCTATATTTGTAGTAGTTCTATATTTGTAGTAACAGCCGCGGTATTGGTGACTGCTACAGCATCATTCTCGTCCTGATTTTGTTCGACTATTGTAAGTAATGGCAAACTACTGAGCGTAATCTTGTCTAGTACATCAACAGCAGCTGAAAATGCTGATGTTGACTGCAACGTCCTGAAAGGGATATGCAAAAAATAAATAAATAAATAAATAAATAAAAACTGGTATCTACTGCCTATAATACCTTGCTGTGTTGGACACAATGGGGACTTAAACCTTAGGAATTAAGGTCGCCTGGCTAGTTCTGTCGCCTTGAACTGTGCAGGTTAGGGTTGTTGTTTTTTCGCGCGCGTGTGTGTGCCCCCGATAGAAATAAAATCCACATTATACTGAGGATTCGAACCCGGATCTTCTATAGAATAGCCCGGCCTTCTAGCCACTCGGTCAGCCCATAGTAAGCAAAAAACCACACATCATATGAAAAACGGCACTTACAGAGAGTGATATCAAGGATTCTGTCAGTGAAAATGACATACGGAGATCAATATTATATTTTAAATATCTCCAGACCAGGTCACGAGGGATTGAATAACCGGACTGGGAGACAACAGGACGCCATGGCGGATGATAGGCTGGCTGTGAATAGATCGTGGGACACAGAATGTAGGTTGTTTATGGCTATGGCTGGCTCGGATGGGGGTCGATGGGGAAGATGTTTGCCAGGGGAATTATCAACAAAAGTTGTCAAAAGTTTTTTTTTTTTTTTGGGGGGGGGGGGGGCACGAGGTTGACAAGCACAAATGAATAGAAACGATGTGGTGTAGAAGGTAAAATACGAAGAAATACGCGAAAACGTGTTGGGAAGGGATACATGGAGTAAGAATAAAAAAGGTTAGTTACATATCCTTTACAGGACGTCGCAGTCAATTCCATAAATTTTGGCTGTTTGTGTTTTCTTGACAAGTTAACGTTCAGTAGTTGTTCCATTGTTTTCTGAACGATCGGCATTCATACCATTGTATGAAAACCAACGATCGGCGTCTTCATACGTGCTAGGTACATGGTGGCACACCCATATATTTTTTTTTTGGGGGGGGGGGGGGTACCTTCGGTACTTGATGGCCGCGGGCTATTTGGAAGCTGACCGCTTTGCGTTGATTTCCACGACATGAGACGTGGGACATTCAGAAAGCAATGGCTAATACATATTCATCGTGTACCTTGCCGATATGATTGGGCGGTCATGTTTCGTCATCTCACATGATCACCAGAGTCGTGGATCAGCTCTGCGTTTTTGTCTCGATTATGTACGTGGCCAAGCTATTCAGATATTTACCTCTCTGCCTTCCCCTTGTTCTTTGCCCCTTAAAATTTTCAGACTATCTACTGACCTACAATAGCATAGTAAAATCACACACACTCAATTCGGTTGCGTGCAACGTCCTGTAAAGAACGTACAACTAAATAACTCAACAACTGATGTAGTCAACGCCCTCGCCAAACTTGGAGATTTGAACACATAACCATCGGTCCTGAAGGTCATTATGCTAACCAGTTCGCTACCCTGCTCCAGAAATACAGAACAACTAAAGTAATGAAATATCACTTGGGGAACCCCTTGAAGCCACTAAGACAGTTCATAAATAAACACACGTGTATTGTTTGGTGTTCATAGAAGTAGGTGAAATAAGTACAGACCTGAGGATGCACTAGTCAACACAACAACTGTGTCTAGTTGGTCGTGCGTCGAAGTACACTTGTTCCTAAAGCTAGGTCATTTGGAGGTGACAGGTTCGAATCCAGATCGGTAACTAAAACTTTCAATGTTTATGTTGTCTAGTGCGTCCTCTGATCCGTGCTTATGTCCTCTACTTCTATGCGCACCAAACAATACATGTGTGTTTATGTATAAAGTAATGACAGTTGTTCGTTAACTCCCCAAGTCTGTGAAACTGCTAGAGGCTAATGTCATATTGTATATTTCTTCGTTTCTCTAATTTGGGTACGATTTTTTTATTTTTGATGTTGCCGTTAACTAATTCAGTGACGAAGGATAATATATTGCCAAATGTGGCCTCCCTTTTAGACAGGAGGCCGATATATCGGGATACTGGGGTAATTGTGGTATTTATTTTGTTTCGTGGTAACTCCCTCAATTTCAATGCTCAGTGAACGGACATTATTATACTTGTTCATGTGATTGTGTGCCATGTTTGGTCCAAATCTACTGTGTGTGCTTGCACTGAATCAGTTAAATTACTTGCATGTACTTTGCAATCAGTTCCAGCATACATTGGCTGTTAGTGAATTTTAGACAATTTTACGTTCAGTAGTTTGCCATAGTTTTCTTAAGGGCTGACGCTCATCATCTTATATCGTTTCATCTCAGCTTATCGTCTCATCTCATCATCCCATCTCATCACACCATCTTATCTCAATCCACATCTGATCTTGTTCCTCTTGTAACTTGCGGTGTTGAAGTGAAGCATAAACATCGATAGTGCCCGTTGAATCATACATCTAGATTCCTTTGGACTCTCTTATTTAGCCGACAATGTCGACGCTCTTTGCATTGTGAACATAAATACTAAGCGATATGTTGCCACGTCGTCACTTTCTGACTTCGAGCCCTGCTTGCTGCAATTTTAAAACAGCATTCACCAACCCTAAGCTACAGGCAAAATTAAGTGTATACTATCATTATTATTGGTTATCGTTAAGCATCGTTTTCCTTGTATACAAAATATCTCCCTAAGATAACACGTAGAGAAGTGGTTCTCAACCTTTTTTGGCCCGTGCCCCCTTTCACCATATTTTTAGGACGTCATTCCCCCCCTCACCATATTTTTAGAACGTCATTCCCCCCCCCCTTTCCTATTTCCTCCCTAAAAATTTCCCCCTGCCCCTACACAATATACGTAATAATTGAAGCTAAATTTAATAGCACATACTAAAACAAGTCTAGACATCTACATAAAACGTGATTTGCGGATCTACTTACGTTATAAAATGAATTTCAGAAGGGTGATACGTACAGAACCATTAAGTATTAAGGGAAAAACAATATCAAGTAATCGGTTTTTGTATTAACGCACTCAAGAAATAATCTCAATTCCCCCCCCCCCCCTGGAAACCCTAAAATTCCCCCCCTGGGGGGGGGGGGAAATTCCCCACTGGTTGAGAACCACTGACGTAGAGAATCTCTGCACAGCGCATGCAATTTATAACATCACAGAGACTCATTCGTCTGTGTACTATAATCACACATGCTTTTCATATTCCTTAATTAGGTAGGTTTCTGAATTTGAAATTTAGCTTGAGCAACGGCCTATAGATCCTCATGTTTACCATTTCTCACCTGCTGGTAGTGTTAAAATGTGCAAAGTATAATGTATCCTCGAGTTGTTCTCCTTTGTCTGGGAATACTAGGCATCAGATATAGGTCCCTAGATGTGTTAGGAATATACCATCTTTTTCATAGTTTCAAAACAATTCAAACAACTACGCCATCTATTTGTCTGTAAGCTCATACGTCTGTCCACCCATTCATCCATTCGCCCTCCTTCCCACTTCCTCTCGCCCATCCGTCCGTCTGTCTGTTCTTTCGTCTGTCATCCATTTATTCGCCTTCCCTCCCTCTCGTCCATCTGTCTGTTTGTCCGTCTGCCCGTCAGTCCAATCATTCGTCTGTCCTTAAATCTATTCGTCATCCCCCCCCCCCCCTTCCTCTCTCCTTTATGTCTGTCAGTCAGTCTTATATTCTCTCTGTCTATCTGTCCGTCCATTTGTCTACTTCTGGATTTTCTATCTTGAAAAATTAATATTGTGGCTTTCCCTTGTCTTCCACCACCACCACATAAGATATGCTATTCATACAGCTTCCAAATTCCAGAAGCATCAAGTATATCAAGTGTAATCTTACCCATCACCCAGCGTACATCTGCCCAACTTTGGATGCCCTATTCCCCGCATCCCATGTTGTGATGCTTCCGTCTGATCCAGGGATCGTTGTGGAATCTGGAGAAGATGGAGTTGTGTAAATGGGTGGGTTGTCTAACTGTGAAATGTAGCTCGGGCAGCGGTCTCTTCATCCCAGTGATTATATGTTCCACATGCCGGTGGGGTTTTATATTGTACAACACATAATGCGTGAGAAAGGCTGGGCATGAGATTCAATACCCAAATATCTGTTGGTATATCGTCCTTATCTTAGATTGTAAGTAATTCAAATAATCCACACCGTCTGTCTGTGTGCCTGCCTGCCTGCCTGCCTGCCTGCCTGCTTTCTTGCCTGCCTGCCTGTCTGTCTGTGTCTGTGTTTCTAACTGTCTGTTTGTGTGTATGTCCAAGCAACCTGATCATATGTCTGACTGTCTGTTCGTTCGTTCATCCGTTCGTCCGTCCGTTCATTCGTCTGTTTGTCCATCCACTCGTCCTTCCTCCCTCATATCTGTCTGACAGTCTGTAAGTCTGTCCATCCGTCCGTCTACCTGTCTGCCTATTTCTGGATTTTTATCTCTTGGCAAATTAATATTATGGCTTTCCCTTGTCTTCCACATCCACACAATATATTTACATGCTCTAAATACAGCTTTCACATTCCAGAAGCAACAAGTATGTCAAGTGTAATCTAACACATCACCCAACGCACATCTGCTCATATTTGGATGTCTTTATCCCCGATCCTCACGTTTTAGGGATCGTTGTGGATTCTGGAGAAGATGAAGTTGTTGCCACACTGAAGCGGCTCATCGACATTTACAACATCAACGATGGCGACAGCAGCAAGATCATCATCACTCCCACCTGGGCCCACGCCGACATAAACAACAACTGCAACCTCATTAAAGCCAGTGAGTATTGGTAATGTTCTAGACACGAACTCTTTGTAACTTCTCAAGATGTCTGTCATTATAATCACCGTCATCATCATCATGGACATCATCATCATGGACATCATCATCATTAACATCATCATATGCTCTGACGTAGGCATTCATGTCTCCCTACGGATCTCGGTCCTTGGAGGGTCATTGGATCAACTCTGCTGATGATATTTATCCATGCACCGTCTCAGTCCATCCAGCATAATGTCTTTCTGTCTGCCTCTGTCTCTTCTCCCACTGATCTTTCCGGGTGTCACGAAGTTTTCCATTTCCTCTTTTCTCATTAAATGACCAAATAACGGTGTTTTCTTGTTACTATAGTTGTATATAATTTTCTACTTTCACTAGCCTCTTCCAGAAAATTGTTAGTGACCCTGGCAGTCCAAGGTATTCGCAACATTCGTCTCAGAAACAGGATTTCTGCTGCATCCAAACTCTTCCTAATGTGTTCATTCACGTTCCATGATTCACTGCCATACAACAGACCAGGCTCTATATAATATCTCAATGAATGAATCAGCAAACACCCAGAAGTAGACTGCAAGCTTCACTAGAACACCATCACAAGTAAACAATGAACGTTGCGACTAAAGACTTCGCCAACACTGAAAAAAACAAAAAACAAATATACACTGACACAACTACATGATAAACACTACATAAAAATATATAAAAATATGAAAAAATGTTAAAGCTTTACTGCAAGTTCAACAAATTCCAGTATATAACATGTCAGTACTCTTTATCTTATATTTAATGAGCTATTAGTATATAGTGTACTTTTCCACGATTGTCTGAAAGAGGCTAATGAATCTAGAATAGAATATACAACCTTAAGATAGAAGCAAATAACATTCTTTGATCATGTGATGAGAAGATAAACATTAGAGAACAATTTGCCGACTGGAAAGACCAGTGAGAAAAGGCAGACCCGCAGAGGCAAACCAAGAGAAATGATGCTGTGTGGACGGTGGCATGGAAGAATATCATCAACAGAGTCAATCCAGAACCCCAAAGATCTGTGGAGAGATATGAACGCTTGCATAAGCTGGCAGGGTAGCTGATGATGATGATGTTGATGATGATGATGATGACGATGATAGTTAAATCTCCGGGATGCAATTGTTGCTTGACCCATTCTGCTGATAGCTTCTGTCATGCATCGTCTATGTGATGTTACAATTATTCCCACATACTTCACTTTATTTACTTGGTTAGTCACTGTTCCTGACTCTGCAATGTTACATTGTTGTGATACCTTCCCCTGTGATATAAAGATCGTGTCCGTTTCCTTTATATTCAAGAACAGTCCAGTCATTTTCTTTAGCGTTCGTCGCTTTAAACTCACGCGTGGCCCATATACGTGCTACTATTTCTAATGCACTATACTTATGTTTGCGTGTGGATTAGCTTTCCCTATTATCAGTCACTCTCGCCATCAGGCGAACTCACTCCGGCTTCTAAGGTATTTGTAATTTACGTCCCCAAGTCAAGGACGAGAAGCATGCCTCGCGCTCGGAAGGTTGTGGGTTCGATTCCGGGCAATGACGTTCGATTCACGAGAGCTATTTCACGGAGAATCTTTGGGATCGTCGCTGGAGCTACGGAGTTAGCGCTTTGTTGCACACTTTCAACAGGTCGCGTTGCGCAAAGAGATATAATCTTATGGGATAAAACCCGTTGCAATGAAGTCGTCGATTCTCTTGTCTGTTAAACACTTATTTAATCTTCAAATTCAGTTTGCAGGTGTCTGGACGCCGGGGTCTTCCTCTTTCTCGGGTCCACCACATCAAGAACCTACAACATCATCCAATCATACAGCCAGGCTCTGCACGTGCCCTATGTGGTATACACACAGACAACCAATCACGATCGAGATTACTACGATTACGACATTGGTATCAGTCCTAATTACGTCACCGCCATCATTGACGTGGTGAAGTTTTTCAAATGGAGGAAAATATATTATATTTTCGATTCCGATGATGGTGAGTTTCATTCACTTTTTATACAGAAAATATGAATGATTTCAATGCCTCATTCATTCATTCATTGTTTCGCATTCTTACCTTTTCCATCATTGATACAGAGGTGTTTGTTTCTCTTCTTTCTTATAGTGAGGAATTTAAGCCTTTTTATGTTTTTCTGGGATGTAGTTACCTTAAAGTTACACAGAAAATCAATTTACCTTATAGTTTATTTACCTTAAAGTTATCTGTACCCTATCATCGTATATTCTTGAATGAATAATTATCTGTAGGAAAACTGTATATTATGCGATGCAGAATTATCTTAATGTCATCTGTGTATTTTTATCATATATTCGTGGGCGTAGAATTAATTACTTTACAGTTTTCTTTACCTTTTTATTGTATATTCTGGGATGTGGAATTACTGTAATGTACCATTTAGTTCGGAATGCTGAAATACTTTAAAGTTATATGTATCTTTATGTTATATATTCTGGGATGTGGAATTACCTTAAAGTTATCTGTATCTTTTTGTTACATATTCTGGAATGTGGAATCACCTTAAAGTTATATTTATCGTTTTGTTATAGACTCTTGGATGTAGAATTACTTTGCAGTTATTTTTATCTATTTTGTTATATATTCTGGGATGTCGAATCACTTTAAGGTTATCTTAATCTGCTTGTTATATATTCTGGAATTTAGAAGAACCTTAAAGTTACTTTGATATTTATATTGTATATTCTGGGATGTAGATTTATCTCGAGGAACCATTTAGCTTTTTCTTGTTATTATGGGATGTAGAGAGACCTTAACATTGTTACTAATGTTTTCTCTTCTACATTACGTTGTAGAGAGATTTTACAATCACATATCTAACAATCACATATCTAACAATCACATATGTAACAATCACATGTCTAATAATCACATGTCTAACAATCACATATCTAACAAGCACACACCCAACAATCACATATCTAACAATCACATATCTTACAATCACACATCTAACAATCATGCATAGTCTATCTGCTAGGAATCTGTAAAGCCTAGTTATTAGACGCAAGCCTCCATGCCTGCTGGTCATGAGTTCGAATCCACGTTGAGGAGGATGTTTAAAATCTATCTGGGCTCCCAGGCCCGCCCGGCCTAAAGTGGGTACCAGGAAATGACTCGGGAAATAAAGGAGACCGTCGTAATGCTGACTAGAGCACACACCGAGCGCTGATTGGTCAATAAACATCTGGATCTAGCACCATTTGCCCAATTCGCTTTAAGTCGTGTACAAGGGTCCTTGACATTGACCACATCACCCATCCGGTCCCCAATATGGAGGATAGGCGGTTGAGCTGTTAAGGCCTTTGGGGTATTTAGGCTTGTGGCTATGGTTTGCTTACGTATTTTCATCACGTTGGACTGGTAGTGCATGGTTCCATCGCCCTGCTACTAAGTTGAGTGCATGGAGCGACACTGTGAGCTATGAATTTCGCGTGGAGTACTATTATATCTATCCACTGGTGTTTGTAGCGTGAACTGCATGTTTAGAAAAATGGCGCCCGACCGGTTGCTAAATTTACTGGGTTTGCCTTATGCAGTAATGTGTGGCTGCTGGTTTTCTTGTAACTGCCGCTTTCATCGACGATGAACTGTATTTTTCGTGGCAGACTTTTTTTGTTGGCATTCTGGCAGCGGCATTATGCATAGTATACATGTGCGGGCTGTTGGTTTGTTGAGACTCCTGTCTGTTCCACTTTTCATATAGGGCAGTGACGAGCATTTTATGTTATATTCACTGGCAAAGGAACCGAGCATAATAGGACGACCCTTTGCCGTTAAGTTGGAACCACGACTGACTAACTAACTAACCCATGAAGTGCTAATTAGTTAATTAAAACATGAGATTAGCACCATATATTCAAAATTCCATTAGGGAGAGGAGTTCTCCAGCCTACATTGTGTTTGCGCAGCCACTCTTTGATTTAGTTTATTTGTATCTTTGTATGAGATCATTTTTCCAGTATTTCTTTCTTTCCGTGTTTCTTTCTTTCCGTATCTTTGTATGAGATCATTTTTCCAGTATTTCTTTCTTTCCGTCTTTCTTTCTTTCTTTCTTTCTTTCTTTCTTTCTTTCTTTCTTTCTTTCTTTCTTTCTTTCTTTCTTTCTTTCTTTTCCCTTATTGTTGTCTTTCATTCTTTCCTACTTTCTGTCATTCTGTTTTCTTTCTTTCTTTCTTTCTTTCATTCTTTCTTTCTTTCTTTCTTTCTGTTTCATAATTGTTTTCTTTCTTTCTTTCTTTCTTTCTTTTTCATAATTGTTTTCTTTCTTTCTTTCTTTCTTTTTCATAATTGTTTCCTGTCTGTCTGTCTGTCTGTCTGTCTGTCTGTCTGTCTGTCTGTCTGTCTTTTTTATAATTGTTTTCTTTCTTTCTTTCTTTCTTTCTTTCTTTTTCATAATTGTATTCTTTCTTTCTTTTTCTCTTTCTTTCTCTTTCTTTCTTTCTTTCTTTCTTTCTTTCTTTCTTTCTTTCTTTCTTTCTTTCTTTCTTTCTTTCTCTCTGAGCTGGGGGTTGAGTGGTCTCGAGGTATGGTGTCCGCCTCGAGTGCTGGAGGTCCCGGGTTCAAGCCCCGGTGAGGACCGGGATTTATTTAAAAAATTCACCTGGACTTCCAGTAATAAAATTTCCCCTGGTCTCTGGGTAGTGAGATCTGAAGCCCGTGTGTATTGTTGCGCACGTAAAAAATCCCTTGGCAGTTGGAAATCAAAAAAGAGTAGCCTAACGGCGCTGCCCGGGCAAAATTTCGAGTTTAAAATCTACCCAATGTATTTCAGGGTCCTCGCCGATGCAACGGAGTTCGTGCATTGAGCTGAGTTTCTCCAGACTCAGGTTTGAGTTAGGAGAAAAACGGAGCACTTATGGGTTAAACCGTGTGCCGTGATGTTGATCCAACAGACTAAAACTTAAACTTTAAAAAACTTTCTTTCTTTCTTTTTCATAATTATTTTCTTTCTTTCTTTCTTTCTTTCTTTCTTTCTTTCTTTCTTTCTTTCTTTCTTTCTTTCTTTCTTTCTTTCTTTCTTTCTTTCTTTCTTTTTCATAATTATGTACTTTCTTTCTTTCTTTCTTTCTTTCTTTCTTTCTTTCTTTCTTTCTTTCTTTCTTTCTTTCTTTCTTTCTTTCTTTCTTTCTTTCTCTCTCTTTCATAATTGTATTCTTTCTTTCTTTCTTTCTTTCTTTCTTTTTCTCTTTCTTTCTTTGTTTCTTTCATTGTTTCTGTCTGTCTTTCTGTCTTTCTGTCTGTCTGTCTGTCTGTCTGTCTGTCTTTCTTTCTTTCTTTCTTTCTTTCTTTCTTTTTTATAAGTATTTTCTTTCTTTCTTTCTTTCTTTCTTTTTTTCTTTCTTTCTTTCTTTATTTCTTTCATTGTTAACTACGTTACTTCTTTCCCTTATCTTTCGTGTTTCTTATTCACCCCCCGTTGTTTACTTTCCCACCATTTATTTATTATTTATCCCCCACTCTCTCACTTCCCTCCTAATTTAACCATAAAAAGTATCTGAATTCAGAATCTTACTTTACAACCTTGAAAAAACGATATATTCGTTCTCTAGCTCACACAAACCCACCCAAATCCCACTATGGGCACTTAAAACTTCGCCCAGCTGTTTCAGTAGCGGAACTACCCCAGGGACCTGCAGCATTTAATGAGATAATCAGGACACGCCACTCCGGAGAGAAGCAACCTTGTCACAGCTGTCTACTTTTAGAGCGTGTTGACGCTCGCAGTCAGTCTTCTTTGGTGTCTTCACAGACGCTCTAATACAGACTATTGCGGCAAGTGGAGATAACTTTCAAATGATTATGAAAGGTTTTGTAAACTGGGCGTAATCCTACCGAATTTTCCTATGTATTTCTTTTAGAAATAGTTGTACAAGCCACTGATTTAGCACGCTTGCTCTTCGGCACAGTGGTCATGTGTTTGAATCCCCATAGAAGATGTGGTAGTTTAGAAACTGACCGGTGCTGTCAGGTCGACCCATCATAAATATGTACAAGGAAATGTTCCAGGAAGGACAAGCGACCAACGTGATGTTGTCCACAATCCCCATCAAGTGCCTTTTTTGTTTACTTGTTTGTTTGTTGGTTGCTTATCTTCCTTCCTTCCTTCCTTCCTTCCTTCCTTCCTTCCTTCCTTCCTTCCTTCCTTCCTTCCTTCCTTCCTTCCTTCCTTCCTTATTCCCACATATTCCCTCATCTTTCGTGTTTCTTATTCATCCCACGTTCTTTACTTTTCCACCGTTCATTTCTTATTTAACCCCCACTCCCCTACTTCCCTCCTAACTTAACTACGAAAAGTACATGGATTCAGAATCTCACTTTACACGGACAATGCAACAACCTTGAAAAAACTATAGATCCATTCCCTAGCTCTCGCAAACCAACTCACCCAAACTCACTGAGGGGCATTCAAATCTAGCCCAGCTGTTCCAGTAACGGAGCTACCCCTGGGATCAGCGGTATTTAATGAGATAATCAGGACAAGCCACTCCGTGTGGGAGAGAAGCAACTTTGTTACAGTTGTCTGATTTTAGAGCGTGTTGACGCTCGCAGTCTTCTTTAGTATCTTTCCAGACGCTATCATGCAGACTATTGCGGCAAGGGGAGATCACTTTCGGAAGATTTAAAAGTTCAGTAAAGGTACATAATCCAATCAACTTTTTCGATATACAGTGAAACTTCTCTGTTTTCGTCGCCTTCGGTTTTCGTCGATTTCGGTTTTCGTCGATGTTTTTTTCCGCGAAAAATTTGCCTAAGTTGTCTCGGATTTTGTCAGCGTGCCCACGAGACCTTGCTGCTTATTTTGCGAAAACAAAGGGATCCACGCGTTCTTTAGCTCAGTTTGGCGTTGTTTCTCATTGTGTGAGCACTACTTGCTATTACGTTAACCCTTTCCTGTTAGCTCCATCATGAGACCAAAGAAAGTCTCCAGAGCCAGTAGTCCTTCGAAGAAGAAGGCTAGGATCACGATCCAGTTAAAGAAGGAAATCACTAAAAAATACGAGAGTGGCACTAAGATTGCTGAAATCGGCCGCATGTACAAGAAATCGCCTTCCATGATAAGTACCATTGTGGCGAAAAAGGAATCAATAAAGGAGGGCTAATATAGCTAAAGATGTGAATGTACCAATGAAACAGAGATCGCAAACAATTGAAAATGCGGTTCTACAGGTGATTTGTTTACCTATGAAATCTTCTGGTTTTACCAGTGATTTACGGAGTCCAACCGGTCTGGAACCGCTATCACGTAAAATGTTGGACAATCTATTGTTAACATATCCTTGATGGATCTTTAATTTTCCTCTTGAGTGTTTAGAGGCAATAGTTTTTTTTTCTGAGGTAGATTACTATCATATTTCATAGAGTCATAAGGCTCAATCATGTCAATAAATTGTTGACCTCCGAGTCTAATGAACTAATATCATAGTCTTCAAATCTATAGACTGTAGGTGGGTTGGCAGAGTTAAGGGTTTTTCTAGTTTCTGTACAATCTGTTTTACGTGATTTATTTTTCTTAGGGGATTCTACTAACCGTTGGTGCGTTAGCTTTTTCTTTTGTTTCACATTTTAACTTCTGATATTCAGGTGGGGAATTCTCATCAACAGTAGATGTATTTTTTTTTCTTTTTTTTTTCTGGATAAACGTTTTAATACTCACATTCAATACACCTATGACAAAAAGCTCCACAAAAACGGAAAAAAAAAAAAACATTTTGTTCTGTATTGCTTTGGTTTGTCTTTTTAGTTTATTTACTATGATGTTGTTTAAATATTCCTGATAATTAGGATTTCTATCACACATTGTATTTTCGGTTTGCGGTGTGGAACAATATTTGCAAGGAGTTGGTTTTGTTTTTGGTCAATTGTTTTCAAAATGAGTGGCTGAAGCTCCAGATCCAATTATTGCGCAGTTTTGTGGTGTATTCTTACATATGTATTTATTTTTGTTATAGTTTTCACAACATTTACTTAGTAATTGTGTGATTGATTCCTCGTTATGATCTTCTAGATATTTTGTGAACTGGGATGATAATGTTACTTTTAGTTTTTCTATTAGCAAGAGATCTATTATTGCTTGATCGTCATCTTTTGTTTTTATTTCGTTGATCAGATTTTTATAGATGGCTTTTATTTCTTCTATGTAATCTTAAAGTGTCTGGTCTGGTTTTGTTTTCAAAGTTTTTAATTTTAACTTTAGAGTTTCTACTTCATCTGGATAATGTAAGAATATCTTTGTTTTATAATATTTGTAATCTTCTCTCAACATTTCTGGTGTGATGTTACATAATTCACGGTTCTTTATTGGTAAGGTTCCCTATACCATATGTACCATGGAGTCTTTGTAATTTCATTCTCGCGCATCATTTTTTTTTCAAATTCCTGTGTCCATTCACGGATCAGGTGACCTTGTTTGCTTTGATTTTCTCTGCACTGCATTCTTTGGCTGAGTCGAGTACGTGTCCGTTTTAGTTCTTCTTTTAATTCTTTGTACTGTTCTATACGCCATGATCTTAAGTGTTCCTCCCTTATTCCACGTTTTGTCCCTAATTTTGTTTTCAGATCGTTTAGTGAAATCATTTTGCTTATTTAGTAATTTATGGTGGAAAAAGTATAAAATGTAATAGAAATGCACACGAATATTTTCTAACTATTTAACAATTTGTTACAGAGATTGAGAAAACAATAAAGTGCCGATTTAATATATAGGCTAACATTTAAAAGAAAACTTAGCTTTCGTAAGTGTCTGTAGTTCTCTTTTAAGCTTGCCTTCAAAACAGGGGTCGTTAGAAATAGAGGTTGATGCGTGTGGACTGTTTGCTGTACTCGTGGTTCACTCGTTGTTATGGATCTGGCTGTGGAGAGAAAAAATTTAGTATCTTTGTCTACAAGATTCTGTCGATGTTTTGTCTGTCGATACTAATGTGTTAAATCGTCGTATAGGTATTAGAACTGCTGTTGATGTCGTAGGGTTCAGAACCCGGTCGAAGCCCCCCACTTCTTGTCAAGGACCCACTTTCACTCCATTACATACATAAGGGTCTGTGACAAGTACAAGGCTCTTTTCTCTCACACAAATCTTTAACACCGAGGCAAGCTCGTTATCACTTCCGAGCAGGAACGTTTATTAATGGTTCGCGAGCGTCACCAACACAATAAGGCTCGCTCATTACACAACAATACGATGCCGAATCAATTCCATAATTTTTGAACATAGACAGAGCATATCATAAGTGTCAGAATCTCCATCTCTTGTAGGTGACGGACAAGCACGACGATGAACCCGACGGGCAGCTACTACGCAGTTGATGCCCAGTGGTCAGCGTGACGCACAAAGCGCACGGGGACTAGAAGCCAAGGGCTAACGAGAAACATCGGCGTTAGCTCAGACTGAATCAGGACTTCGAGACAGGACGGACATGAGAGAAAGTGTTGCGTGTATTCGTGTATTATTCTATGCTCGATGTGAGAAAGCCTGTATGTTTAGTAGATTCTGTTTTAGGACTGAGTGAGTGCTTTGTTCCATTCATCTATGAACTTGTGTATTGCATATATGTATTTGTAATGGCATTGTCGCTAATTGTGAGCGCAGCATTATATGAATGCCGTTGAGGAGAGTGGTTTATGTGATTAAAGTGTTTCAGTTATGTTGCCGCGTGTCTGAGTACAATCATTCTTTGTGTATGATTGTTTCACTCCTGTTAGAGAACACAAGCCACTGTTAGTATAAAGTAGGACCCTGACAATAAGTATATACATAATCAATCTATATACAACCTCTCACGCTCGTATACAATCTCGTCATGGCATTTAAGTGGCATACATCTCACTCAATCAGATCACGCCTGTCATCTTGCAGTCGTATCTCTCGTATTCTAACAGTTATACAATCGTAGCAGCCTCAATCTCTTTCACTCAGCTAGCAAGTCTCAAAAAGCAGTCTCTTCTCAAACAGGTCTGTCCCCGTCGCTAGTCTAATTCCGCCTGTCTGGTCCTCGGTCCGGCTGTCCACTCACGGGTTCTCTAGCCCCGTGATTCACGCTTGTCCTACGTTAGTGTGCCCGTCTCGAGTCTGTACTGAGTTACAGGCTCACCTGTCCTTGGCCCCTTCGTGTCTGTCAACTGTAGTGACCTGTCCCGGTACTTCTAACTACCTGTCATATACTGCAGTCCCTGTAGGCTAACTGTCCTTACTCTGTAGTGTCCTGTCAGTCCTGTCTCTTGCGTCGCTATGGGATTAGGTCTCTGTCGATTCTGTTTCGGAGGCAACCGTATATGAAAAGGCCAGACTGTTGTATGCCGATCTCATTAAGAAAATGCCTGGGACGAGTGCTAGTGTACTTAGTGATTTAAAGACCAGCAGAGGATGGTTTGAAAAATTCAAGAGACGCACTGGCATAGTGTTACTGGGAATAGCAAAGTGAGAGTTCGGACAAGCCTGTATTAAACACTATATTTATCGTCTATAAAATGTGTTTTTGGTATGTATCTTGAAGTGTCTAGAACGAATTAATTGGATTTACATTCTTTCATATGGAAATAATTGCCTCGGTTTTCGTCGGTTTCGGTTTTCACCGATTGTTTTCGGACGGATTATCAACGAAAATCGAGGTTTGACTGTATTTATTTCAGAAATAGCTGTACTAGTTAGCTAATCAAGGTGGTGCAGTGGCTAGAACTCTTGCTTGCCGGTCCAGAGGTCATGTGTTCGAATCCTCATGGGCGCAGGAATAATTTAAAAGTTGGCCCGCACTGCCTGGTGGACTGATAATAAACTTGGTACCATAAATGTTCTGGTGAGTAAAGAGACCTGTTCGATATTGACCACATCTGCATGGCGAGCCGATTGGCCGATACAAACACGGAGTTAGCACCATATATCTATTACGCCTGACGGTGCGAAAAAGAGACTTTTACTTGTAGGAGTCTTCAGCATCTGTTACTGAACTGCCCAACTTCCATTTGTTTGTAAGAGTGTGGCGTGGGCGTTCGTGGCTCTCCACAGATCTGGACATTTGATTTCTGGATCAACTCTGCTGACGTTAATTCTCTATGCCACCGTCTCAATCCATCCAGCATAATTTCTCTTGATCTGCCCCTGCCTCTCTCCCCCTCGATCTTTCCAGTTGTCACGACGTTCTCCAATGCCTTTCTTCTCATCACATGACCAAAGAAAGCTGTCTGTCTCTGACTTATTGTTGTATATAATGTTCTAGTTTCATTAGTCTCTGTCAGGCAGTCTTTGTTAGTTACTCTGGCAGTCCAAGGAATTCGCAACATTCGTCTCAGGAACCACATTTCTGTTGCTTCTAATTTCTTCCTAAATTTTCCATTTACATTCCAAGATTCACCGCCATACAGCAAAATTGGTTCTATATAGCATTTCAGCACTCTCTTTCTTACATTCAGTGATAGTGACTTATTGCATAAGATACTCTTCATTTTCTGAAATGCGGTGTTTGCATGCCCTATTCTGCTCTTAATCTCTGTTGTGCGTCTTCTATCTGATGTTATAAATGCCCATAGGTATTTAAAATTATCCACATGGTTATGAACTTTCTCATCTGTTTTTATGTCACATTTGTGTTTTACCATTGTCTCTGATATCACCATTGTTACTGTTTTCTTGATATTCAAAGAGAGTATTTTCTGTGCACTCTTTGTTACTACAATGTCCAACAGTTTCACTCTCTGTTACTACAGTGTCCAACAATTGTTGTAGGTCTGTTGATTTATACGCCACAAATACCGTGTCATCTGCATAGCGTATATTATTTATATTATAACCTTCGAATAGTATTCTTGGCTTCTCTTTGATCTCTCTCATTATTACTTCGCTACATAGGGAGAAGAGATCCGGCGACAAGACACACCCCTGTCATACTCCTAGCTTTATCTGTTGGAAACTACCTTCTTTTTCCCCCATTTTAATTGCTGCTACATGATTCCAGTAAATATTATTTATTATTCTTAGATCTTTCCCATCAATGTTGATATCTTCCAACATTTTAATCAGTTCACTATGTCCAAAATCATGTCCAAATTCACCATTACCAAATGTCTTAGTATAATCTACGAAGCACAAATATATGTCTTTCTGTGTCTAATGACCTTCATATTAGTGTCCGTAATGTATATATATTGCATTGTTTGTACCCTTTCCTTACTCAAATCCATACTGTTCTTCACCAATTTCCATTTTTATTTTCTTTCTGGTTTTTCTCATTATAATTCTGAGTAGAAGCTTAGTGACATGGTTTATAAGGTTAATTGTACGAAAACTTCGCGTTAAATTACTCCTGGTCTGTTCGGTATAGCTATAAATACAGATTTCAACATATCGCTCGGTAAATATCCACTGCTGTAAATATCAACCAACATTTTGGTTAATATACCTACTCCAAAGCCTCCCAGTGCTTCTAATTCTTCTATTGTGACTTCATCTGACCCAACTGTTTTCCTTTCTTCATATGTTTGATAGCGTCAGTGACTTCTTCTTTTTAGAATAGGTGTTACTTTCTTATGTTAATTCTTCACTTTCTCCATCACATAATTCTCTTATATTAGTTTTATAGTATTATTCCCACATTACATTATCTTTATGTTACATTACTACATAACAGTATCTTATCTTATCTCATTGCATTATTACACTACTTTATCTTTACGTTACATTACTACAGTAATCTTTCAGACCGCACAGGCGGGACACAGGTCATTCTTCTCACTATTGCAGCTCTGTGGGAACTACAGCGAATCTACGACGCCTTTCGTGAACCGGGCTATGACCTCATCGTCGACACGCGGCGGGTCAAGAACGTGACCTCGGCACACGAGTTTCTTCGGACATTGGATAGGTTCTCCGCTCGGAGTGGGATCAAGAGGATTGTGCTCAATCTGTCCAGCAAGGCAGCCTACCGGAGTCTCTTAGACCAGGTGAACCATGTCTCTGCCTCTTTCGCTCAACCGCACTCTCTCAGCTTGGCAAACCTCTGTGTATCGAATTGTATTCCTCTCAATCTCTCTCTTCCAACTTCTCCCTCTCTCTCGGCGTCTCTCTCAACCCCTCAATCTCTCAATCACACTCTATCAACCGCTGAAACTCCCCCTCAGTTGAATTTTATTCCCCTCAATCTCTCTATCCCAACCTCCCTCTCAGCTTCTCTCAACCTCTTTCTTAGCCTCTCTTTTAACCATCCCCTCTCTCTCTCTTTCTCTCTCTCTCTCTCTCTCTCTCTCTCTCTCTCTTTCTCTTATTAACACTCTATCAACCTCTCAAACTCCCTCCCAGCTGAATTGTATTCCTCTAAATCTCTCTCTTCCAACCGCTATCTCATCCTCTATCTCATCCTCTCTCTCTCTCTCTCTCTCTCTCTCAGTCACACTCTATAACCCTGTTAGTATCCCTATCCCTTGCAGTCTCACTATGCTGTCTAAACCCCTCCGTATCTTGTTACCCTCTCTCATCTCTCTCACTCTCTCCCACACTCTCTTTCAAACACACTCTATCAGCTTCGCAATATCCCTTTCAGTCTCATATGCCTCTCTCAATCTCTTTCTAAACCACTTTGTTCCCAAACTTTCTCTAGCTCAGCGTCTCTCACGCTCCTCTCTTTCACTCACTCACTCACTCACTCGCTCACTCACTCACTCACTCACTCACTCACTCTCTCTCTCTCTCTCTCTCTCTCTCTCTCTCTCTCTCTCTCTCTCTCTCTCTGTTCTCAACATATATGTCTGACTCCTAACTATGCCTGACGTTAAAATTTTGTTGCATGCCCTTTACAATACATTGCACCGAATCCCAGCATTTTTAGGCTGTTTGTGAGGGTATGCAGGATTGTGAAACACGTCCCCACCCACCCATATATTGTTTGTGTCTTTATTATTCAAATCAGCAAAAGAAAAAAAAATGATTTTGCTTTTTCAGATTGTCGATGTTGGAATGAACAGACACAACTATCATTATCTATTATCTGGTTCGGTGAGTATGCTACAATTTACCGCACATTAACCACTCCACACTTGCTACAGCTCATTACCACTCACTACAGTTGTTATCTCCCTTTCCAGACTTCATTAACTGCAATTATTTCCCCTCATGACCTCATTTTACCCCATAGGTGGTTTTTGTTGCGAAGTAGTCATTCCCCCTGGTTCACACCCTAAGGCCGATGGTTGGTTTAGGGACTGTCATTCGGTTCACGAGAGTTAATTTTCGGAGCGTTGTCGCTGGAGCTACGGAATTCATGTTCTCTGCAATAGTCCGGCAGGCCGCTTTGTAGATAAGGACTGAGCCATATGTGATGAAATCCCAGTGCCATGAAGTGGATCCTTTTACTTTTAGCCACGCCTGAACTTATTATCTAATTCTCCCGTTGACGCTTGCTACAGTCCATTACCAGTCACTAGTGTCAAGGGGTCATTGTAATCTCCTCTCAACAGTTTAATTGTCGTGGGATGATTGATCGTCTTAAGCGACTTCCTGTATCTGCAATGGGATTATCTATAGTCTAAATATTTTCACTGCGGTATAATACGAATTGTCTGCTATAAAATTTACAAATTTTAAGTCATAGATGTGACACACTCATACTTCCCATTTTCTTTCATCCATTTTTATATGGTTCAAACTTTTTGTGAGGTCCAAACCTACTACATAGATCAGACACTGAGCGTGTGGGACGTCTGATGGTGCGTGATAATGGAAATGACCATGTGTTCACATGCATCCATATGGGCGAACATTCAACGAGCGAATTGGTATGATCAGCCACATTCGCTACCGCCATGAGTTGTAGTTATTATGTATTTATTTTAAAGCACAATGTAACAAACTATTCTCTGTCAAGAGGGCAAGGCGCCAGCAGCAGTGTATTTTACAGTCTTATTCTCTTCATGTATTTATATTGTCTAACGACAAGAATTCCTTCATTCCCTTCATTCTCCCCCTTTATATATATTGTCCAACGACAAGACTTCCTTTCTTCCCTTTATTCTCCCCCTTTTTACATTTAGTCCAACCATAAAACTTCCTTCCCTTTATTCTCTCTAATTATCTATACTGTCCAACGACAAAAATTCCCTCCTTGCCTTTATTCTCTCCCTTTATCTATATTGTTCAACGACAAGCATTCATTTCTTCACTTGATTCTCTTCGTTTATCCATATTGTCCAACGACAAGAATTCATTCCTTCACTTTATTCTCTCCTTCCCTTTATTCGCTCCCATTATCTATACTGTCCAACGAGAAAGAATTTATTCCTTCCCTTTATTCTCTCCCGTTATCTATATTATCCAGCGACAAGAATTCCCTCCTTGCCTTTATTATCTCCCTTTATCTATATTGTTCAACGACAAGAATTCCTTCCTTCCCTTTATTCTCTCCCTTTATCTATTCTGTATAACGAAAATAATCCCTTCCTTCCATTTATTCTCCCCCTTTATCTATATTATCTAAAGGCACGGATACATTCATTCCCTTTATTCTCTCCCTTCATCTATATTGTCCAGCGACAAGCATTCATTTCTTCACTTGATTCTCTTCGTTTATCCATATTGTCCAACGACAAGAATTCATTCCTTCACTTTATTCTCTCCATCTATTTATATTGTCCAACGACAAGACTTCCTTCATTCCGTTTTCTCTCTCCCTTTACCAACATTCTCCCACGACAAGACGTCATTCCTCCCCTAACTGTCATCATTTATCACGGCTATTGTTTCACACTTCACACACTTCCATAATCTCCCATCTAAGACCTGTTTTTACAACCATTTCTATTCCCATCCATTGCTGACTTAATTCTACGAAATGTCAGGGTATTAACATAAGACTACTTTAGATCATTCTAAAGCACTTTAGACCGTCTTGTGTGTATTTTTGTTCTTATAATTAGTCTAAAGCTAGCTATCCATTTGTTTACTTTGAGATGCACTTCTTCAATCATTATTTAATGGACTGATGACATTCCAGCTCACACCAGGTCTAAGGATGTATTTAACTAGTTCACTCCCAAATGTCGGCTCTGTTGTGAAGGGATTACGAACGCAATTCGGAATCCCGCAAACCGCGTTCGAAACACAGCGATTTTGTAGCAGACCGCCTTGTGTGGGTTTTCATACAATGGCATGAATGCCGGTCGATCAGAAAACAAAGGCAAACTACTGAACGGAAACTTGCCATGAAATCACAAACAGCCAACTATGCTGGGATTGACTACGATGTCATGTAATGGACACACAGCTACATTAACTCCCAAATGAGCGGTAATTTCTTTTACCTCTTGCACAATCAGCGTTTTCGATCAGCTCTTCTTTTCGTGTCTGATTTGATTGTCTCTCAGCACAGGACAGGCCCTTGGTCTAAGCAGGAAGGGAAGATTGGATATGATGGCACGGTGAATGCGACAAACTGTGATGTTGTGGTGTATGTGATTGAATATGTTTGTAGGATTAATGTGGCTAAATGTGGTTGTATGGTTAATCTGACTAAATGTGGTTGTATGGTTCATGTGACTAACTGTGGTTGTATGGTGTGTGTGATTAAAAGTGTTTGCATAATTAAAGTAACTAACTGTGGTTGTATGGTTAATGTGACTAAATGCGATTGTATCATTAATGCGACTAAATGTGATTGTATAGTGAATGTGACTGCATGTGATTGATTGTTGAATGTAACTAAATGTGATTGCTTGATGAATGTAGCTAAAATGATTGTATCAGGCCTTGTCAAATATGACTGAGCTACCGTATGACAGTAGACGCTACTACCTGCTTTCTGTTAGCGCAGAATGTTGGGTCTTAGATATGTCTGAGCTACCGTATAACAGTAGACGCTACTACCTGCTTTCTGTTAGCGCCGAATGCTAACCAGCGCTCACCAAACCCGATACCCCGCTTTGTCCCAACAACTATGAGCGTAAGTTCACACTTGGGATGGTACAAGCCTTACCCTGGTGCGAGGAACTGCAATCTAAATACTAAATGTCTTATCAGGACAGACCAGACCCTAAGCCTTGATCGACATCTGGTCTAGGATGGAAGTTCCGACAGGAGGACAGTTAGAGTATTGCTTTGCTGGTCCGGCAGCTTCTATAGCTTGCCTTGTTCCAGATGTATTGGTGTTGCCTTTCATCTGGCGTAAACTAGGTAGGCCGAGAGAGGGATGGTCTCTACAATTCAGCCCATGTTTTGTTCTTTGCAGAGGTATTACTCCATCACTGGTCGTACCGCCATGGGTTGTAGTTATTATGCCTTTGTTTTGTAGCACAATGTAACAAACGTTCGTCTGTCAATATGGCAAGGCGCCAGTGATTGTGATTGTGACTAAATGTGATTATGTGCTGAATGGAACTAAATGTGATTATATGGTGAATGTAGCTAAATTAGATTGTATAGTGAATGTGACTAAATGTGATTGTATAATCAATGTGACTAACTGTGATTGTGATGTGAATGTAGCTAAACATGATTTGTATAGTGAATGTCACTGAATGTGATTGTATGGGGAGTGTGACTAAATGCGACTATATGATGAATGTGACTAAATGTGATTGTATGGTGAATGTTACTAAATTCGATTGTATGATAAATGTGATTGTTCGATAAATGTAATTGTATAATGAATGTGACTAAATGTGACTATGGTGAACGTGACTAAATGTGACTGTGTACACACCCGAAAGAAGGGACACAGACTACAGTGTATCCAAACTTCAGGTTTGACTAGGAAAGACTCTCAAGTGCCTCTCTCCAAGAAGCTGAAGACTGGAAAACTCTGAACAATATTGTGAAATACCGGTGGCCTCTGTGGCGGAGTGGTTAAACCGCCTGACCCCCACTCCGAAGGTTGTGGGTTCGGTCTCCGTCTCTCGTTTCATTATTGCATGTCTTCTCGGAGATTCCCGGGGGTCGTCGCTGGTGCTACGGAGTTCGTGCACTCTGCGATGCTTTCAGCAGAACGCTCTGTGGAAAGAGACCGAGTCATATGAGATAAAACACGATGCGCCTATGGACAAGGGGGAGGTGGTCGTGTGCTTGTGGGACCAGGGGGAGAAGGCGGAGGAACAGACTGAGAACCCATATGTGGAAAGAATGAGATTGCGGGGGATCGGCAAGGGTTCTGGGAGAATCTCAAAACTGAGAGGGAAGACCAGGAGAACTTTTAATCAGATAGAGGTGGGAACGATTAGTACCATGACTCTTCGCTGTCTGTTGAACGAGGGGACTGAGCGCATATGGGGATGTCCTGAGTGCAGTGATGTCGGTTCTTAACTCAACTCAACTCAACAAAACTCGATGCAATGAAGTCCATCCCCACGTCTTTTAAAATATTATTTGTTTTTGTTTGGTTGTTTTGAAGACAAGCGTAGTCCACCCACGTGCTATTACTTCTAGTAATTGTCACAACTTGGGGAGTGCACGGGACTGAATTTAGCGTGTAGATAAGCTTTCTCTGTAATCAGTGTCCTTAACCATCAGACGAACCCACTGCCACTTCTAAGGTACTTGTAATTTACGTTCCAAAGTCAAGGACGAGACTTCAACATTTTAGTCTAGCTGACCGGTGTTGAATCCGCTACCTCGGCATCAGCACACCGGAAGTTTAAGAGCGAATGCTCGTATCCATTCGGCCACGACGACTTCTCTATAAAAATATGTTGCATGTCCTTTTCAGGACGTTGCAATCAACACCAGATTGATTTTCTAGGCAATGTTGCTTTCACAGGAGCGGCTGGCCGAGTGGTTAGAATGCTGGGTTCTCCTTCGGGAGACCCGGGTTCGAATCCTCGGTAAGGCGTGGAGTTTTTCTCTGTCGGGGACAAAAAGGAAATCATAACCTGCACAGTTCGCGGCGACTGCACTAGCCAGGCGGCCTTAATTCCTCAGGTCCCACACCGTAAGGTACTATAGGCAGTAGATGACACATGACAGTTACCTTCAGTAGTTTGCCATTGCTTTCTGAACAAG
>OY992876.1:311068537-311181037 GCA_963921405.1 Cepaea hortensis | reverse complement strand
TCAATGGTAGGTCAGCGAACCATGCCACCCAGACAGCCTGTAAATAAGAACAACATTGTCTTACTGAAACACTACATAAATATCAATGGTAGGTCAGCGAACCATGCCACCCAGACAGCCTGTAAATAAGAACAACATTGTCTTACTGAAACACTACATAAATATCAATGGTAGGTCAGCGAACCATGCCACCCAGACAGCCTGTAAATAAGTACAACATTGTCTTACTGAAACACTACATAAATATCAATGGTAGGTCAGCGAACCATGCCACCCAGACAGCCTGTAAATAAGAACAACATTGTCTTACTGAAACACTACATAAATATCAATGGTAGGTCAGCGAACCATGCCACCCAGACAGCCTGTAAATAAGAACAACATTGTCTTACTGAAACACTACATAAATATCAATGGTAGGTCAGCGAACCATGCCACCCAGACAGCCTGTAAATAAGAACAACATTGTCTTACTGAAACACTACATAAATATCAATGGTAGGTCAGCGAACCATGCCACCCAGACAGCCTGTAAATAAGTACAACATTGTCTTACTGAAACACTACATAAATAGCAATGGTAGGCAACGATCCATGTCACCCAGACAGCATGTAAACAAATTCATAAGTTTTGTTCCGTACTTTTCTTCTGCTCTTATCTTCCACCGAGGCATTGGCCCTCAATCAAGCACGCCAAACAGTTTCATATTTCTATCTCTTGCGGCCCGCGCCTTGTCCTCCCAATGATATTTATCGCTGTCTGTAATTCTCGTCTTCAAGAGTTTTTTAGGCCTCCCGCTATGTCGTTTGGCTTGTGGATTCCAGACAAGAGAGCGTCTGGTTATATTATCCTCAAGTTTACCAGTGTGTGTCCTATCTTGTGGGTTCCAGACAAGAGAGTGTCTGGTTATATTATCCTCAAGTTTACCAGTGTGTGTCCTATCTTGTGGGTTCCAGACAAGAGAGTGTCTGGTTATATTATCCTCAAGTTTACCAGTGTGTGTCCTATCTTGTGGGTTCCAGACAAGAGAGTGTCTGGTTATATTATCCTCAAGTTTACCAGTGTGTGTCCTATCTTGTGGGTTCCAGACAAGAGAGTGTCTGGTTATATTATCCTCAAGTTTACCAGTGTGTGTCCTATCTTGTGGGTTCCAGACAAGAGAGTGTCTGGTTATATTATCCTCAAGTTTACCAGTGTGTGTCCTATCTTGTGGGTTCCAGACAAGAGAGTGTCTGGTTATATTATCCTCAAGTTTACCAGTGTGTGTCCTATCTTGTGGGTTCCAGACAAGAGAGTGTCTGGTTATATTATCCTCAAGTTTACCAGTGTGTGTCCTATCTTGTGGGTTCCAGACAAGAGAGTGTCTGGTTATATTATCGTCAAGTTTACCAGTGTGTGTCCTATCTTGTGGGTTCCAGACAAGAAAGTGTCTGGTTATATTATCATCAAGTTTACCCAGTGTGTGTCCTATACAGTGCCATAATCTTTTCCTTCACTGGGATTTGTTTAGTTCTCTCCATGAGTTCCACATTAGTGGTTCTCTCACACCATTTAAGTCCCACTATTCTGCGCAGGCACCATTTAGTGAATGTAGTTCATTACTAATTCCTTTAGTTGTCCTCCATGTTTCTGACCCAGACAGTAGCACCGATTTAACATTCGAGGTCAACATTCTACATTTGGTGCTAAGTTTAACATTCTTTTACTTCCACACATTTCCTACTGCGATGAAACTTCTTCTTGCCCTTTATATTCTTATTTGATTATCTCTGTGTGTTTCCCACATGTTTCTCCACATTGCTTCCCACATAGGTGTATACGTTATTTTGCTTGGATTAATCTCATTATCTTTGTTTTACCTCTGTGAAATTTAGACCTCATTGTTGTTGGCTCTCATCAAGTGTAGTTGGTTTACCTTGCATCTATTACGTGTGTGTGTGTGTGTGAGTGTGTGTGTGTGTGTGAGTGTGTGTGTGTGTTTGTGTGTTGAGTTCAATGTCATCGGCGAAGTCCAAATCATCGAGATGCTTTGTTAGGGATTGATTGACACTCACAGAAGTAGAATCAAGATGTGGAGATTAGATGACATACTAAACGGGAGGGTGTGGGGGGGGGGGGGGGGGGTGAGTGTGTGTCGGCCACGTTCAGCCCACTTCTTCGGCGTCGGTAATAATAATGAATGGTGTTGTTGTTGTTGTTGTTGTTGTTGTTGTTGTTGTTGTTGTTGTTGTTGTTGTTGTTGTTGTTGTTGTTGCTGTTTGTTTGTTTGTTTGTTTGTTTGTTTTTTTGTTTTTTTTTGTGGGGTGTGAGTTTTGATCATGTGGAAATGTGTTTGTGTGTGTGTTTTATTTCAAAAGTTGTAGAAAATATTGTAACAAAGAAGGAAGTAAACACAGAGGTATTAACTAATGGACTCGTGATAGGATCGCTAGTCAAAGCCGCAACAACTACAACACAAATACACAAACAGAAACCTGCTGTGGAGATGTGACGTGCTGGGAACATCACAACATGAACCTGCTGTGGAGATGTGACGTGCTGGGAACATCACAACATGAACCTGCTGTGGAGATGTGACGTGCTGGGAACATCACAACATGAACCTGATGTGGGGATGTGACGTGCTGGGAACATCACAACATGAACCTGATGTGGGGATGTGACGTGCTTGGAACATCACAACAAGAACCTACTGTTGGGATGTGAAGTGCTGGGAACATCACAACAGGAACTTGCTGTGGGGATGTGGCGTGCTGGGAACATCACAACAGGAACTTGCTGTGGAGATGTGACGTGCTGGGAACATCACATTTTTGTAGGTTTGAGTGTACGGGGGAATAGGTGGCCAATTTGTTTCCTCCCGTAGCGAACGACAAATTGAGCGTCAAGACATCTGGGTGTGAAGTGAGTATGCTAACATTGATTAACTCTGGTATAAGGTGATGGAATAACTAGAAGCAATGAGACACTCTAGACCAGTGTTTCCCAACGTGGGGCACACGCCCCACAAAGGGGGGGGGGGGGGCAATTCGATTGTTAAGGGGGGCAATTCGAAAATGGAAGAAATCGGCTGGATATAACAAAACGGGGAGACTTGAGACTGAAGTTAACTAAATTGGAACCTGACATAAGATCTCTTTGCAGCAAGCATCAAGCGCCAGAATCTCACTAAATTTAAATAATAAATAATTACTAATAATTAAAATAATATAGAAAAATTTTTCATTAAAATTATTTTGTACTTGAATTTCAGTTCTCCATTATATGTTTTGAAAATTTACTTACTTATTTGCTCAATAATTTCCTAGTGATTTCTTCCTAAAACCTATCAATCAAGTTTCTTTAGTGAACATTTCAATTTTTGAATATTAAAAATAATTAATGTATATGTTGGGGGGGGGGGGGCATAACAATTTTAGGAAGGCCTAGGTGGGGCATAGCACAAAAAAGGTTGGGAAACACTGATCTAGACAATAGAAAACCGGATACCGTAGTAGTCGACAGTGTCACCTGGAAATGAACGATATTTCCCTGTTGATACTCCCACCACATTAACAATTTGTGAATGTGTAGCCAATTTGCCAGGTCAGGTATACAAAAACAGACTAGCAGACACACGAAAAGACAGACAGACAGACAGACAGACGACATGAAAGGTGAATTTACAGATAAACAGACGGATATACACAAGGACGTATTGACGGATAGACAGACTGGCGTGCTGGGCCTTTCTGCAGACGGACCTTCGGACAGACGGACGGTCGAATAGACTGACAAGGACAAGGATGAGATAAGGGAAAAGCGGACAGGAAAATGGAAGTACATGCAGACAATTAGACAGTTACACAGTCATGTAATCGGAAGTACACACATCAAGACATGCAGACAATAGACGCACAGACATACAGGCGGGCAGAAAGAATAATAGACAAAAGGGGTGGGGGAGGGGGAACCACACACACACACACACTCACACACACACACACACACACACACACACTGAAAGGGGATAAGAAAAACAGAATAGAGAGTCAGAAATACAGGCAGAGGGTCAGAAATACAGGAAAGAGGTTCAGAAAAATAGGAATGAGAGTTAGAAATACAGGCAGACAGTCTGAAAGAGAGAACTGAGAGTCTGAAATAGAGTATAGAGAGTCTGAAATACATGACTGGGGATCAGAAATATAGGACAGAGAATCATAAATACAGAATAAAGGGTCAGAAATGTAGGCAGAGAGTCATAAATACAAGACAAGAGTGTTAGAAATACGGAACAGAGAGTCGGAAATACGTGACAGAATGTCAGGAATACAGGAGAGAGGATCAGAAGAATAGAACAGAGAGTCTGAAATACAGGACAGAGCGTCAGAAATCCCGGACAGGGCCATAGAAACAGGACAGAGAGCCATACAAACACGACAGATAGCCAACAAACAGAGAGACAGATAAATGGACATACAGTCTAACGGACAGACATCTTGATAGATGGCCCGATTTTTAAAAAAAAATGAAAAGTAAATTATTGAAGTAAATTGAGACTAGATTGGAGATTATCGGAAAGAAAAAGTATTTCTGGAAATATATTACACGCGAATAGATCTTACGTGCCGCCTATTTACACAATTATCACTCCATCCCAGAATTTCGTTGCAAGAATAAATGGACCCTCTAATTTTGTCTGTCACCGGACATGTCTAGCTGGTGCCCATTTATTGATCTTCTTCCCTGGACGTAAGAACACGTCACATTGGCCATTTTGCTGTCAATTACCTTCCCGTCTATCAGCGGCCACTCTTTTATCCATCCATTCATGAACAGTTGGTGATGGGGAGGATAGGGAGTGGGGAGGGGGTAATTTCCGTGTCAGGATGCTAATATATTTTTTTATGTTGTTTAATATAGCAGGATGTCAGGTTGGAGTAAATGAGGAAAAATGAAAGTAATACGAGAGGTTGTTATTATGAAATTATGTTTTGATTATGGTTGTCGATTGGAACCGGAGTATGGTGTACCGAGTGTGTTATGTAAGATAATAATGAGTAGAGGATCTGAGTGTGTTGTGTGTGTTAATAAAGAGTATGGGAACCCGAGTATATTAAATACGATAATATAATACAATTAAAAACAATGTATGCCATTACAGAACTTAAACAAAGAAACCACAAGGAATGGTTTGCACGATTTATTGCCTGCATATTTCGCTGCATAACGTCGGGTGAATACTGCAGAGGTGTATATAATATATCATGAATACATGAATTATACTTTGGCTGAAATATTTAAAACACCTAGTTACTGATATTGTTCCATATCTCCCGGTTAATCGCAAACTTAAAATGAAGTCTTTCTGTTTGCACAAAATTGGTTGGAACCATCTAATTGCTAACGTCTCGGTACATTTGAGCAATCATCTATTGTTTATATTATTTATCGTAATATCATTTAAAAAAATGCTTATGTTGTTAGCGTCAGAGAAGGATTTCTAACATCAAACAAGGGTACCTACAACAAAACAGATATGTCAGAGAATAACTGTTAGCTAAACAAGGAAAGTTAAAGTTAGTTGCATATCCTTTACAGGACGTTGCAGTCAACACGAACATGTTTTTGCTGTTGTGATCTTCTGGCAAGTTTAAGTTCAGCAGTTTGCCATTACTTTCTGAACGACCGGCACCCATACCATTTCGTAAAGAACCAACACATGGTGGTCTGCTGCCAAATCGCCCGCAGCTTTATTTCGAACGAGGGTATGCGAGATTATGAACTGCTCCGTAATCCCTTCGCCAGGGAGCCGGCAAACAAGGAAAGATAAGTTGAATAACGGCGCTGTTGAGACAGTTAACACTACATAGCATGAGATCAGTATTTGGTGAGGAAGGGACAGACAAGAGGTGATGATGTAAATCTGTCATTAGCTCGTTATTTTACCACGGCCTTGTGTCTCGAAGTGGGGGGGGGGGGGCGAATTGTTGAGAGCAGGAATGTGTCGGGCACAGAGAGAAACATGATTAAATGGAGGGGGAGAAGAATCAGAAGACGGAGTAGGAGGAGACGAGGAGGAGGAGGAGGACGACGAGGAGGACGAGGAGGAAGAGGAGAAGAAGAAGAAGAAGAAGAAGAAGAAGAAGAAGAAGAAGAAGAAGAAGAAGAAGAAGAAGTGATATAAGTGTGGTACTGCTGTTGATTATAATGATGGCTGAAATGGTGGTGATGTTGGTGATGATGATTATAGTGGTGATTATGATGCCTATTGTGTTGGTCATGACGATGGTGATAGTAGTTAAAAAGGTTAGTTGCATATCCTTTACAACACGTAGCAGTCAACCCCATCATTTTTTGGCTGTTTGTTATTTATTGGCAAGGTTACGCTACTCTTCAATCTGGCTCTAGAGAAAGTTGTAAGGAAGGTAAAGGAGGACTGTGATATTGGAGGAACACCCAGGCTGCTTGGTTATGCAGATGATATAGATATTATAGGGGAAAATGAACAAAATACATTGGAAATATTGGCTCACCTAAAGGAAAAAGCCCAACAGATGGGGCTGGTTATCAACCAAGATAAGACAGAATATATAGTAATTTCAAGAGAAGGAATGGCTAAAAACTCTGGCCACGTAAAAATAGATACTATGACCATTAAAAGAACGGAAACATACAAATACCTGGGTACAATCTTCAATTGCTCCAACATCATAAGGGAAGAAATACAAACTAGAATCAATTCTGGAAATAAGATATACTATGCACTACAACATCTACTAAACTACTAAAATCAAATGCGTTATCTCGTAACACCAAAATCACAATATACAAAATACTGATCAGACCAGTTGTGCTGTATGGCTCTGAAACCTGGAGTACAACGAAAGGAGACGAAGCCTTATTACAAACCTTTGAGAACAAAGTTTTAAGACGCATCTTTGGACCCATTAGGGATACACAAAGTGGAGAGTGGAAAAGAAGAAGTAACAAAGACATTTATGATCTGTTTAAGTCCCCACTAATCACTGGTATCATGAAGGCTAATAGACTACAATGGCTGGGGCATATAGAAAGAATGGAAGATAATAAGGAAACAAAACTCGCTCACACTCAGGAAATAAATTACCACAGACCCCGAGGTAGACCAAGAAGATGGTGGAGAGATAATATATATACAGACCTACAAGCACTTGGAATCAACGACTGGCAAGAGAAGGTCAACCAGAGATACGAATGGAGACGGATTGTATCTGCAGAAAAGAACCTCAATGGCTCGGAACGCTGAAGAAGAAGAAGAAGAAGAAGAAGAAGAAGAAGAAGAAGAAGAAGAAGAAGAAGAAGAAGAAGAAGAAGAAGAAGAAGAAGAAGAAGAAGAAGAAGAAGAAGAAGAAGAAGAAGAAGTTTACATTCAATAGTTTACTGACGACAATAATAGCTCTGGGAACACTAGATCCATGAGACAAATAATGAAGATAATAGAAACATTGACGACAGCGACAACGACAACCAGAACTATGATGATGACCGCCACATAGATGACACTGATGATGAAGCTGATTACAAGTCTGGCCAAACTAAACATTTGCGGTTTAGAAAATAAATTAGCGTCCCCACCCATGGCAGCCATTTTTAACAAGCCTTGCCTGTTAGAATTAGCTTCCCGCGCGGAACTGTCGTCTGCCCAAACACAAAATGGCAGGCAATTTATCAGGATTAGATGAGAGCATCAGGTCCCTAGTATCCATCCATTGTCACAGCTTTAGCTTCGTTAGGGATTTACCGTTGGCTGACTGGATACTGTTATTGTGGTTGCTGTTATCGTTAAGTCGTCTATGCGTGTGAAAAATGGTCCAACAGTCATAGTTTTTTCTTTGAGAAAACATTATATACCAGCGACCCAAATTGTTAGATCTTGTTTAGAAAGTAATGGCAAACTACTCAACTAACACTGACTAGGAAATCACAAATAGATCGTCAGCATGGCCGAATGGATAAGAGCGCTCGTTCTTAAACATCCGATGTGCTGATGCCGAGGTAGTGATGCCAACCCTTACACTGGTCAGTGGGACTACAATGTTGACTTTTTGTCCTTGACTTGGGTAGGTAAATTACAAGTACATAAGAAGTGTGTGTTGGTTCGCCTGATGGCGAGGTTAGTTAGTCGCAGTTCCAACTTCACAGCAACGGATCATCCCCATTACGCTCCGTTCCTGTGCCAGTAAATATCACACAAAACGCTCTCCACAGCCCATTGTGAAAAGTGGAAAGGACAGGAGTCTCGACAAACAACAGTCTGCACAGATACACTATGCATAATGCTGCCGCCAGAATGTCAACACAATAATCCCCCACGAAACGCACAGTTCATCTCTGATGGAATCAGCAGTCATTATCCGATCTTGATGTTTCCTAGATGTTCACCCACACAGTCTAGACACCTCTAGATGTTGTCTGTTCCGTTTTCAAATGTTTAACAATGCCGTCGCCAGAATGCCAACACAAAAGTCCTCCACGAAAACATACAGCCCATCTTCGGTGGAAGTGGCAGCCATTTTCCCATCCGGTTGTTTTCCTAGATGTTCACCTACACATTCTAGATATTTCTACATGTTTGTTCCGTTTCTAGATGTTTCCTCAGGCAGATGTAAACACATTTCACTGTACATAATGATAATGCCGTCGCCAGAATGCCACGGAAATACAGTTCATCGTCGACGGTAGTGGCAGCCAACCTGAAGCCCAGCAGTCTCGCATTTCTGCATAAGGCAAAAACCGATCAACTCTGGGACATAGCCAGCTGCCATCGCTCCAAACATGCAGTCACGTTCCAAAACACCTCGAGCAGATTCAAAAGCATTTCACACAAAACTCACAGCTCACAGTGTCGCGCCACGCACTCACTCAGTAGCAGGGCGACGGAACCACCAAGCCTCCTTAGTTGCCTCTTACGACATGCATGGTAGGCAACAGTGTTATTATTCATGGCTTCCCTTATGGGACCCAGCAACACACGGGAGTGATGGCGAGGGATACTGGTAATAGGGTAAGCTAATTCACACGGAAAAAATTAAGTCTAGTGTACTCACTAGTAGTATCACGTGTGTAGACTACGCTTGAGTTCAAAGCAAGCGAACGCTAAAAACAACAACAACAGCCAATAATTGCTGGGGTTGATTGCAGTGTGCTGTAAAGGACATGCAACTAACTTGTGTGCTATTGCTTTTTGAACGGCCGATTCCTGATATAATCGAAATCAACGCAAAGCGATCTGATTCCCAAATCTCTGGCAGTTGAATTCGAACCACCGATCCGCTATGTCGGGGGACATTACGAAACTGCGTTCACTTTCCTCCGTGTCACAGGCGCCGACTTGATGCTATACAGCCAAGACAAATCCCACCTCGCAGACAGAGGAATATTTGTACCCAAACCAATGAGCCAGCAAGCTAGCTCACTTACTACTAAACAAAGCTGACTATTGTAGGTGAATCTTAATAACTCGCTTGATTTAATCTTGCATCATTGACTCATTTCATCACGAACAGCAACTCTGTACATATTTCAAATAACTACTGCCATATTAGTCACCCATGATTTAAATAAAAACAGGCAACTGAAATGTACAAGACAGAGACCCCCAGAGTTGAGACAGTGGCTATTGTCTTAAAAGACGTCGGTTGCCAAGGTGATGGATGACAGGCTAAATTAAGCCTCTGGAACCCGGATGGTTAAGTATGTATTAAGTCCCTGCGTTTTTATTGTGTTTTCCGGTCAAGCTGTAATTTAACTATCCGGTTAAGTACCGACAGGAGACGATAATAAGGGGATAAAAAGATATACACCGGTTGTGTTTAGTGTTGATTAAGTCCCTAGGCTTTTTCTGCTTCTTTTCTTTTCGGCAACTTAACTGATTTATTGCTATGGGATGATTAATCTCTTAAGCCACTTTCCCGTGTCTGCAATAGGCTTATATATCGCCGAAAAGTTGCATTGCGATATGTTGTCTCAATTAAAACATCAATACAGTGGTCTTCCCTAAGCAATTTGCTTTAATTTGAAATATAATACAACATGTCTGCTACCACATTAACAACTTTTAAGTCATAACTGTGACACAACCCTACTTCCCATTTTCCGTCATCCATTTTTGTTTGGTCCAAACCCACTGTTTGTTTAGCCCTGTATCTGCTAAGACAGTGGCTCTCAACCTTTTTTGGCCCGCGCCTGTCATGGTCTTAAATTATACTGACATTTGGATCGCTCTCCAGAACAGGGGCGAAACAACCACACACATTCAATGATTGAACTCTCACACACGGCAACGTGAAGTAAACCTTTTATTCACGTAAACTATTTACATCAAGTACATTCGTGAATAGTTGCGCTCCTAACTCTGCGCAACTCGTACATTATCACAACACGAAGTATATACATTACACATCGTATATTAATACAACATGGCTCTCTCACTGTCTCAGCTCAAACACATCCCACTCTATTAGTCAGCCATGCTATCTCACAAACAATCAGAGAATACAAGCATAACCCTCTCTGTCCGTCCGTCTCGATGTCCTGAACCCGTCTGCCTCACACAGATATTCTTGGTCAGACTTTTCCTTCTCACAACTCGTGCGTCCCGTGTGTCACGATGACCACTGGGCTTCAATTGCGTCGTGGCTAGCCTGTACTCGGTGACACCTTGTTGCCTGTTGTGTTTACTGTCGTAAGTTGTCCTATGGGGAAACACTTCCTCCAATACACAGGAGGAGGTGCTCGAGACTCCACTGGAAACCATCGACCTGGTTTGTATCAACAGTGGCTGTGTCACCAGGACAGCAAGCCGTCCGGGCGATGAGGACAGTGCTATTGATCTGGCGCTAGTTTCACCTTCACTCACTACAGTGTGTAGATGGGGTGTCCTAGGACACCATGGCAGCGACCACCACCTGTGCAGCATACTGGTGGAGAAAGGCAGAACCAGGCAGCACACGCTAAAGGTAAAGACGTTCCAGTATGACAGTGCAGGGCAAGATGTGGTGAGTAAAATAAGACGTGACAAGCGCAGAACGTTTCTGGGCAGGAAAAAAAAGCTGGGAGCAGCCACCGTGGTGGAGTTTCGAGGTGGAGAAGGCTTGGGTGGATAAGCGTAGTGCTGTGAGGAGATGGCAAAATGCCAAGAAGAACAGAGCTGGTCATCCTAGTCCCTGCTTGCACTTAGAAAGAGAGATGCACACAAAAGTAAGCTACTTCAAAAAACTGGTCAAGGTTGTTAAAAGTGAAAAATGGGCAGAGGTGTGTCAAAGAGTAAGCACAGACAAGTCACTGAAATTGTTCTGGCGACTACATAAAAGCATGAGTGGTGTAGTCAAGAATAAGAGCATTTCTGACTTCCAAGGTGCTGACCTCATCTGGCAGAGGACTGACGAGGACAAGGGCAAAGCCCTCTTTGAACGCTACCTTGAGCAAAGCAACCAGACAGACATGGGAGGCCGAAATCTGGCCAAGGAGGTCACCTCAGACATATGCAAGAACCAGAACACTTCGGATGAAGACACAGTGACAGTGAAAGAAATCAAGGATGTGCTTCGACGATCAAAAAACAGTGCTCCAGGTCCTGATGGCATAAGATACGACGACATAAATAGGTGTACCGACAATGAGCTAGAGAAACTAGCAGACATGTGCAACAACAGTATAGGGAGTGCTAGCATCAAGGAGGAATGGTTACACAGCTATCTGATTCCCTTGCCGAAGCCTGACAAAGACCACAAAAAAATTCAGGGATATCGAATTATAACCATGCAGAATACAATAGGCAAGCTGCTGGAGAAGGTAATTGCCAGGAAAATATCAAGCCAACTAGAGAGGCAAGGTGTTTTCCCACCCACCCTGGGTGGGTACCGTCCAAAGAGAGAAACCTGGACCAATGCAGCAGTCTTTGCCCAGGATGTCCATGAAGGTTTCCACTCAGGCACTGAAACCGTTGCTGCCGCGATTGATCTTGAGGACGCATACAACAGAGTACCACTGGATTTTTTAATGTTTCAGCTTCTCGAACTAAACGTAAGTCCATTCCTCCTTAGTTGGATCGCTGCAGCCCTCTTCCAACGGAAAGTAGTTTTTAGATGTGGCAGTTGGACTTCGGAACCAACAACAATATATCCTGGCCTACCACAGGGATCACCATTATCTCCGGTACTGTTCAACGCCTACACAGTGAGAATCACCAGTGAGCAGATCACTGGACCTGGCAGGACATTGTCATATGCCGATGATGTTTTAGTGTATCGTCAGGGGAAGGATAGAGATCAGGTTGCTGTGGAACTACAAACCGAACTCAATCGCATAAGTACTTGGTGTGATGAAGCTGGAGCAATGGTCAACCCAACAAAGGCAACAGTGACTTGGTTCTCGTTGAATAATCATATTGTCAACACTCCAACACCAACTGTAATGCTGTGTTCAGAGACGGTGGAAAGAACGCAGGCAATGAATTACCTGGGGATACGGTTTGATCGAAGCCTTGCTTATAATGTGCACATAGACCAGGTGATAACAAAGGCCAAGCGGGGTTTGGCAGCGATGCGGGTGATGGCGGCAGCAAACTGTGAGCAACGCCATCTATGTCTTCTGTATGAGGGGTTGGTCATGTCTGTTTTGGAGTATGCAATGGCAATCCTGATTCTCAGCCATAAGCAGATAGAAAGGATGGAAAGGATACAGAATGAAGCTATGCACATTATTCTTGGATGTACAAGAGATACAGCATGCAGGGCGATGCGCTACCTTCTTGGTTTTCCAACCATTGAAGAGAGAATACAAGGTTGCAGAGCACGCGCCTACCTCAGAATTAACGCAAACACACAACATCCACTGCATAGTGAAATTAGGAAGGTGAAGGGCAGCAGGTTAAAAAGAGGACGGTCGTGGATGGGTCAAGCCGAAGACATTCTTCAACAGGTGTGTTCACTTGAGGACTTAGAACCTGGCGAGGAGTTGGTGCAAGTGCCAACAGACTTCTGCACATCCTTTTCAGTTTGCATCCAACTAGATAGAAAATGCAGACAAGAAAATCCGGCTGCTGTTGAGGCTGAAGTACAAGCGTTGATTTTCGAGAATTCGCTAGACGGTGACGCGGTCATCTACACAGATGGGTCGGTCGTCCGACATATGAGAAGCTCATGGGCCTTTACAGCTCGGGCCGGAGGGAGAATTGTGAAGGAGGACTCTGGTGCTTTCACCGAAACCACAAGTAGCCTGACCATGGAAGTCATGGCAGTAAGTAAAGCAATAACATGGCTCGAGACACAGATATTCACTAGGGCTTGTTTCCTTAGCGACTGAATGAACATGATCAAGAGGATAGAGGAGGGGTCGATCCGAAGAGAATGGTTGCTGCCTCTGGAGCGGTCTCGACTGGCAAAGATTAGTTTCATCTTCGTTCCAGGGCATGCGGGAGTACAAGGAAATGAGCGGGCTGACAAGCTCGCAGGTGATGCTACTGTGGAGGGCGGACGCGCCATGGACCAGGCCGACATTCTGAATGCTCTACGAGAAGTAAGACTTTTGCGAGAACCAAGTGATGACTGTGAATCTACAACAATGGCCAGACTGCGAGAGCAGCAAATTAAAAGAGGGGTGGCCAAACAAGAACACTACGCAGGAAGCCAAAGAAGATTGATAAACCAACACAGAACTGGCGTCGTTAGCCGCTACACGTTGCGGGATTTGCTGAGGAGGGGATCCGAGCACTTATGGACTGAATGGTTCGATGTGCAATGAGGATGATCTGTCGACTAACTAACTAACTAACTAACTACAGGCTATGGAGATCCTGACAGTGCCCCCCTGCACCATATTTTCAGAACTTCATTCCCCTCTTTCGTATTTCCTCCCTAAAAATTCCCCCGCTCCCCGCCCCTACACAGTATACGTAATAATGGAAGCTAAATTTAATAGCACATACTAAAACAAGTCTAGACGTCTACATAAAACGTGATTTGCGGATCTACTTACGTTATAAAAACGAATTTCAGAAGGACGAGAAGTACAGAACCGTAAAGTAAGAGGGAAAAACAATATCAAGTAATCGGTTCTTGTATTAACGCGATCTTGAAATAATCTTAATTCCCCCCCCCCCCCCGGAAACCCTAAAATTCCCCCCGGGGGGGGGGAATTCCCCACCGGTTGAGAACCACTGTGCTAAGAGAACACAATTGGGCGCTATAGCGTAGTTGATAGGGAGCCGCGCTGATAGTGCGGACCAGGGGTCAAAGCCTGCACTCGTCGTCTCGCTAAGTGAGGGAACAACTGGATACCAATTCCTCCGTGCACTCAGACCTACAACATGCGATGGACCTATGGCATCACAGACCTACATCGGTTCCTGTTTCAGTTACATAGTTGTTTTTTTCTCCCTTGGGGTGGGTGGGAGTGGGAGAACAGAGGGGGGGGGGGGTTGGAAGAGGGCGGAGTTTACTGTACACATATACTTAACTTGTGCTGATTTGCTTCCATACAGGTGGAATGAATGTATAGTTTTGAAAAGCAGAGCAGGTTAAATTGGATAATGTACGTTTGTAATACTGTTCTACATAATAATAAAACAGTTAGTTTAAACACAGAAAGCATAAACAATATGTTGCACGATTTATTGCCTGACATATTTCACTGCATTTCGTCATGTGCATACTGCAGAGTTATATATAATATGCAGTGAATATATGAATAATAGTTTATCTGAAGCAATTAAAATACATTGTAACCTGTTTATCCGGATCTAACCGGCGAGGTGATCGCCCTGGGTAGCAATGCTTCAACATAAACAATTTCACGGGGTTAAAGGGCATTCCCCACGGAGGGCTGCAAAGAAGGGTTTAATGACAGTGGAAAACATTGACGGGGACAGTTGAGTTTTTTGGGACCCGACAGTGAAGGTCGGCGGTCTGGGAAATTGAATGATAGCGGAGTTAGCGAGAGAACTCCGTTCTGTGTATTTCAGTGATAGTAATTCTGAGGCTAAGTATTAAAGACTGAGCCCGGTTGTCAGCAGCGAGAGTGTTTGGGACTACGTGTACTGTACCTGTGCCTATGCAATGTATATATATATGTAATGATGAACGTTCCTGAGGAATAATGTTGTATCCAGTTGTTCAAATTAAAGGATTATGTGCGCAGTCCGGTATTGGGTATTGATACATCGTGGTTGATCAGTCGTTCAACACAACATTCACACAGACATCCTCTAGACACAACCATAGCCAATCCTCTATGTCAATCATACTTTGTGACATACATACTTATAGATATTGTTCAAATGTGGAACAGCTGTTATCCCCACTTGACCAGATGCAGTGAAATATTTCAGGCCATACATCGTACCACATATTGTTTGTAGCGTCTGTGTGTACATTCACTAGGGAATACATTGTTACAGAAACTTAGTTGCTTGTCAGTTACAGGACTTAACAGATAACCTAAGCACCAATCAAAACAGAGAGCTCCGTTAGATTCTCTCCCCCCCCCCCCATCCCCCAGGACATGCTAGTGTGGTGGGAAACGAGCAGGCGGATAGATTAGCTAGGTCTGCAACCCTTGATGGGGTGTTGGTGCATGATACGGTGTACGTGGTCGGGGCTCTGTTGGATCGTGTGTATAGTGCAGAGGAATAGATAGATCACCACGGCCTGGAGAGAATGGTGCTGCAGTGAGTGACCAGACGATCTGACTGATAATAAAAACTGACAAACAATCAGACTGCTACTTCTTCTTCTTCTTCTTCAGCGTTCCGAGCCATTGAGGTTCTTTGCTGCAAATACAATCCGTCTCCATTCGTCTCTCTGGTGGACCTTCTCTTGCCAGTCGTTGATTCCAAGTGCTTGTAGGTCTGTACATGTATTATCTCTCCACCGCCTTCTTGGTCTACCTCGGGGTCTACGGTCATTTATTTCCTGAGTGTAAGCGAGTTTTGTTTCCCTATTATCTTCCATTCTTTCTATATGCCCCAGCCATTGTAGTCTATTAGCCTTCATGATACCAGTGATTAGCGGGGACTTAAACAGATCATGCAGACTGCTACTGCTACCATTAATATTGGGACTCTTCTTTGATTGTTACAAACGAGGACGGAGCACGTATAGGAATGTCCCAAGTGCTGTGATGTGGGTTCTTGACTCAACTCAACTCAACTCTAGCATAAATTAACGGTTTCTGATTTAGTATGAAATTTTTACGTTCAGTTGTTTGGCATGACTTTCTGAACGACCGACGTTCATAGCATATAAATCAACGCAATGTGGTCTGCTTCGAAATTGTGTGTTGCTGATTTCGAACCCTCGACTCGGTATGTCGGGGGATTGTGTAACTACGTCTCACTATCCTCAAAGTCACATACGCCCATACAGGATGTGCTGGAAGGGAAACGTGCAAGAGGAACATAATGTTGTTTGTTGGTGGAAAAGATCAAGAGGCAAACTAGAACAAGACTGAATGCACCACAGAGGTGAAAGAAACAGGACCTTGGAGATTCATTACAACCGATTGTTAATATGAAGATGACACATGATCATCATGAAGATAGTTATGTCGAAACAAGGATTTTGAATTGAGTGAATAATCAAAAGTAATGGACAAAATCAACACACGTTGTGCAAAGACAAATCAGGTACTGAGGCAACTATCGCCACTTCTATCGCATGGAAAGATATCTATATGTGCTAAAGCAAATCTCACAAGAATCATTTTGGGCCGTCATTATGCTACCAACGTCAAACATGGACACTTACTGCAACTAGTGAGAGTAAAATCATAACAACAGAGATGAGATGCCTTAGGCGAGCTGCGGGAATAACTGTTAGAGATTGGATTAGAGATGAGAGAATTAGAAGACAGCTAGGTTTTAAACCAGTCATGCAATTAATTAAATAACAACAGATTGAATGGTTTGGCTACATTACGAGAATGCCCTGGTACCATCTGCCATAAACAGCCACATTGTAGAAATATGATGGGATACAGAGCAACGAGTGTGGGATTCTTATATCCAGTCACATTTGACTGAGCTACAGTATAACTGTAAACGGTACTACCTACTTTCTGTTAGCGCTTAATGTTGGGCGGCGCTCACCAAACCCAACACCCCATATTGTGCAAACGGCTTCGGGTGGAGGATAGCAAATTGGAGGGTACAAGTCTTATCATGGTGCGAGGAAATACAACCTAAAGACTAAATTTCATGGCAGGGCAGACCAGGCCATAAGTCTTTGTCGGAAACTGGTCTGGATTTGAAGCTCTGACTGGCGGACATTAGACCATTGCTTTTCTGATCCGGCAGCTTCTGCAGCTTGTCTTGTTCCAGTCGTATTCGAGTTACCTTTCCCCTGGAGTAAACTAGGCTGGCCGAGTGAGGGACCATGCTGCATGGACAACACAAGGCCTTTACAATTCAGCCCAGGCTTTGTGTTATAGAGAGGTATAACTCCATCCCTGGTCCCCACCATGGGTTGTAGTTATTATGCATTTTTTTAAGCACAAGGTAACAAACTATCGTCTGTCAAGACGGCACGGTGCCAATACATCGAAGTTCCCGTTAACTCCCCCGCTTACCGTTTCCATAGTCGGCCTCTTCTTCTGGTTCCATGTCGTCTGCACCCGATTATGCTTCATTCTTTGTCTTCAAGCAGTAGGAAAGATCCCCTGCCGGCTTACTAGTCTGATAGTCCCAGTGTTTAATTCATTACTGTGTGTTATTTTATATTGTTTATAACTTTGTATTCAGAACGCCGAACGCCGAGATGTGTGGAGAGACATGAGCGCCTAAACCATTTGGGATTGCTCATGATGATGATGATACGTTGCAATATGATGATGATGATGATACGTTGCAATGAACTGAATAGAAGCAATTTGATATTCACCCGAACATGTAAACATCTCCTTGCCATGTTTGCCGGCACAGATAATAAGTAACATGAAACAGCGACTGTGTTCTTATTTCACATTGAAAAATTTATGCCGGCAAAAATCAATCAAGTAATTGGAGATTATTTTTGTCTTTTGTTTCTCAGTAGGATTATATTCGTTCTGTATTTTGTTTCTTAATAGGATTATGTCTTTCTTGTATTTTGTCGTTTTAATAGGATTATGTTTTTCTTCTCTTTGTTTATTAATAGGATTATGTTCTTTCTGTGCTTTTTCTTTTTTAATATGATTGTTTGTTGACGGGAGATCTGAATAAACATGTTGTTCATCAAGTACACGGTCTTTTTACATGCCGGGTGGTGTTATGTGTATATGGTGCACTTACATGTCGAATGGTGTTATGTGTATATGGTGCACTTACATGTCGAATGGTGTTATGTGTATATGGTGCATTTACATGCTGGGTGGTGTTATGTGTATATGGTGCACTTACATGTCGAGTGGTGTTCTGTGTATATGGTGCACTTACATGTCGAGTGGTGTTATGTGTATATGGTGCACTTACATGTCAAGTGGTGTTATGTGTATATGGTGCACTTACATGTCGAGTGGTGTTATGTGTATATGGTGCACTTACATGTCAAGTGGTGTTATGTGTATATGGTGCACTTACATGTCGAGTGGTGTTATGTGTATATGGTGCACTTACATGTCGAGTGGTGTTATGTGTATATGGTGCACTTACATGTCGAGTGGTGTTATGTGTATATGGTGCACTTACATGTCGAGTGGTGCTATGTGTATATGGTGCACTTACATGTCGAGTGGTGTTATGTGTATATGGTGCACTTACATGTCGAATGGTGTTATGTGTATACGGTGCACTTACATGTCGAGTGGTGTTATGTGTATATGGTGCACTTACATGTCAAGTGGTGTTATATGTATATGGTGCACTTACATGTCAAATGGTGTACTGGAATCATGGTGCTAGTCACATATTTGTAAGAACCAGTCGAAACTTGACATTACTGGGGCCACCTGGACCTTCCAAGAAACGTCCTAGTACCCATTTTAGGCAAGGAAGACGGGAAGCCCAGTTTATTCATATTTAAAAAAGAAAAACATGGTGTGACATCGAAGCTTAACCCGGTCAACAAATGCCCGCAGAAGTCGGATGTGACGGCCTAAAGGCGCAATTAAACAGGCACAATGCAATTACATTTGGAGGAAAAAAACACAGAAGAAGAAGTATGACATCGAATGAACGAACGAACGAACGAACGAACGAACGAACTTTTCAAAGGGTCACAAATTAGGAACGCAGGCCCGTCTGCAGGCAAACAGGCAGACACACGTATAAGGGCACATTCATACCACATACATACAATCCTGCATACATACTGACATCTGAACACACGCACATTCATACCACATACATACAATCCTGCATATATACTGACATCTGAACACACGCACATTCATACCACATACATACAATCCTGCATATATACTGACATCTGAACACACGCACATTCATACCACATACATACAATCCTGCATATATACTGACATCTGAACACACGCACATTCATACCACATACATACAATCCTGCATATATACTGACATCTGAACACACGCACATTCATACCACATACATACAATCCTGCATATATACTGACATCTGAACACACGCACATTCATACCACATACATACAATCCTGCATATATACTGACATCTGAACACACGCACATTCATACCACATACATACAATCCTGCATATATACTGACATCTGAACACACGCACATTCATACCACATACATACAATCCTGCATATATACTGACATCTGAACACACGCACATTCATACCACATACATACAATCCTGCATATATACTGACATCTGAACACACGCAATTCATACCACATACATACAATCCTGCATATATACTGACATCTGAACACACGCACATTCATACCACATACATACAATCCTGCATATATACTGACATCTGAACACACGCACATTCATACCACATACATACAATCCTGCATATATACTGACATCTGAACACACGCACATTCATACCACATACATACAATCCTGCATATATACTGACATCTGAACACACGCAATTCATACCACATACATACAATCCTGCATATATACTGACATCTGAACACACGCACATTCATACCACATACATACAATCCTGCATATATACTGACATCTGAACACACGCACATTCATACCACATACATACAATCCTGCATATATACTGACATCTGAAAAAACGCACATTCATACCACATACATACAATCCTGCATATATACTGACATCTGAAAAAACGCACATTCATACCACATACATACAATCCCGCATATATACTGACATCTGAACACACGCACATTCATACCACATACATACAATCCTGCATATATACTGACATCTGAACACACGCACATTCATACCACATACATACAATCCTGCATATATACTGACATCTGAACACACGCACATTCATACCACATACATACAATCCTGCATATATACTGACATCTGAACACACGCACATTCATACCACATACATACAATCCTGCATATATACTGACATCTGAACACACGCACATTCATACCACATACATACAATCCTGCATATATACTGACATCTGAACACACGCACATTCATACCACATACATACAATCCTGCATATATACTGACATCTGAACACACGCACATTCATACCACATACATACAATCCTGCATATATACTGACATCTGAACACACGCACATTCATACCACATACATACAATCCTGCATATATACTGACATCTGAACACACGCACATTAATACCACATACATACAATCCTGCATATATACTGACATCTGAACACACGCACATTCATACCACATACATACAATCCTGCATATATACTGACATCTGAACACACGCACATTCATACCACATACATACAATCCTGCATATCTACTGACATCTGAACACACGCACATTCATACCACATACATACAATCCTGCATATATACTGACATCTGAACACACGCACATTCATACCACATACATACAATCCTGCATATATACTGACATCTGAACACACGCACATTCATACCACATACATACAATCCTGCATATATACTGACATCTGAACACACGCACATTCATACCACATACATACAATCCTGCATATATACTGACATCTGAACAGCGAAATCATACATGTAACCACAAATGTGTTTAACGTTAGTTGCTTATCCTTTACAAGTCTTCGCAGTCAACCCCAGGATTTTTGGGCTGTTTGAGATTTCTTGACTAGTTTACGATCAGTAGTTTGTCATTGCTTTCTGAACGACCAGCACTCATACTATTAAATGAAAACCAACACATGGCGGCCTGCTACCAAAATCTCCTGCAGTTGTGTTTTAAACGTGTATGCGGAATTGCGAATTGCGTTCGAAACTCCTTAGACCACATCGCCGGCTTAATGTGTTTAGCAATGTTGTAAAATAAAATACCGGATATCGTGTTAATCTATCTTTGATTCCAATTAGGATATGTCATAACTGTAATTAGAATATGTCATGACTGTAATTAGAATATATAATTATTGTAATTAGGATACGTCATGCTTTTAATTAGGGTACGTCATGATTGTAATTAGAATATGTCGATGATTGTAATTAGGATTCGTCATGATTGTGTTTATTAAACGTCATGGTTGTAATTAGGATACGTCATGACTGTAATTAGCATACGTCATGATTGTAATTAGGATATGCCATAATTGTGATTAGGATACTCCATTATTGTAATTAGGATATGTCATGATTGTGATTAGGATACGCCGTGATTGTAATTAGGATATGTCATGATTGTGATTAGGATACGTCATGATTGTAAATGGCAAATGTCATGATTGTAATTAGCAGGCTTGGCCATGGGAATCCCATGGGAAAAAAGGGGGATTTCTAAATGGTGTAGGGATGGGATGGGACGGGATGGGACAGGCATAAATTACCATTGGATGAGACAGAAAAACATGCCTGCCAGGCTTGGCCTTGGGAATGTTATTCCCATGGGAGTCCCATGGGAAAGCCCCATAGGACGGGATGGGATGGGACATGCATAAATTACCACGCAATGTAAATTATGTCCCATGGACAACCCTGGTAATTAGGATATGTCATGGTTATGTAAGTAGGATATGTCATGATAGTAATCGGAGGATGCGGTAACTCATTAACTAGCATCCAGGCCCGGGGCTATAATTTGTTCGAATCCCTTCAAAGCAGGGGTTCAGGTGTCCACGTTGTCCACCCCCTTACGAGATGGTTGGACATGGCCTCGGTGAGTGTCCATTTTGTCCACAAATTTAAGTGACCACTTTGACCACAAATTTAAGTGTTCACGTTGTCCATCTATTTAAGTGCCCACTTTTCCCACCTATTTGAGTGTCCACTTTGACCATTTATCTGAGTGTCAACTTTGTCCACAAATTTAAGTTTCCACTTTGGCCACCAATTTATGTGTCCACTTTGTCCAACTACTTGAGTGTTTACTTTGTCCACCAATTTAAGTGTCCATATTTATCACAAATTAAAGTGTCCACTTTGTCCATCTAATTGAGTGTTTACCTTGTCCACCAATTTAAGTGTCCATATTTATCACCAATTAAAGTGTCCACTTTGTCGATCTATTTGAGTGCCCACTTTGTCCACCAATTGAAGAGTCCACTTTGACCACACATTAAAGTGTCCACTTTGTCCATCAATTTAAGTGTCCATATTTATCACCGATTAAAGTGTCCACTTTGTCTATCTATTTGAGTGTCCTCTGTGTTTATCAATTTAAGTGTCCACGTTGTGCGAGTGAGTATCTGTGTGTGTGTCTGTGTCTCTGTGTGTATGTGAGTGAGTGTGAGTGAGTGAGAGAGAGAGAGGAGAGAGAGAGAGAGAGAGAGAGAGAGAGAGAGAGAGAGAGAGAGTATACCGACGAAGTTCCTCTAACCACAACGTCGATTCTGTCACGTGTGATTGTCTCCTTGTAAACCTGATCAATTCTACTTTCCGTTTTCCATTGACTGACTGACCACACGATGAACCGGCGCTGTGGCTTAGGAAATAGTGAGAGCGCACCTTCCCCGGCACTAATCGATGGGTAGAAATCAGCTGCGGGCAATATGAATGCAGACCGCTCTTGCGTTGATTTCAATGGTACGAGCCGTCGGCAGTTCAGAAAGCAAACTGGCAGACTACTGAACTAAATATTGACAAGTAAATCACAAACACATGAACAATGTTGGGGTAGACTGAAACGCCCCTTAAAATACATGCAATTGTACTAACTGTTTTAAATCATTTCATGATATTCCTACGAACTCGGAGAGTGTCTGCCTGCACGGCGAGGAACCACCAGTCTGCACACCAATAAGCCAGACATGGAACAACGGATACTCACGCAAACCTCAGGTCCTGTATGACATCACACTGATGTTGGACAACAGGATGCCTTCATCCGACATACAGGACTTCGCGTTGGAGCTCAAGCCAACGAACACAAGCAAGCAAGCATTTCATGATATACTAATGATAGATTTTGGGAATTTTCAGTAAAAAAATCGGGAACTCATAGGCTGAATTAAACTATTATAACATTGTGTAAACATATATGAGAACCCCAGAAATGCATTTCTTTTGGTCCTTCCTTAGGGCTAAAATTGTGTAACCCTGGTGTAAGGAGACAAAGATCTTTTGTGGGTATAAAAGTGTGTAACCGCCGCGTAAGGAGATAAAGGTCCTTCCTAGGTCTAGACATATGTAATTCTGGTGTAGGGAGACACAGGTCTCTTCAGGGTTTAAAAGGTTTGTAACCGCCGTATAAGGAGATAAAGGTCCTTCCTAGGTCTAACAGTTTGTAACCGTCGTGTAAGGAGATAAGGGTCCTTCCTAGGTCTAAAATTGTGTAACCGTTGTATAAGGAGATGAAGCTCCTTCCTAGGTATAAAAGTGTTTAACCGACGTTTAAGGAGATAAAGGTACTTCCTGGGTCTAAAAGTGTGTATCCCTGGTGTAATGAGACTACTGTCTTGTCTGGGTCTAAAAGTGTGTAACCGCCGGGTAAGGAGACAAATTGCATGATACCCTACGCAACTCCCAAAGGGAGGTAAAAGCACCAACCCATTTAAAAACATTACAACAATGAAACGATTTAATACAAGACACTGAAAAACCGATCCTATTTTCAGGAGCAAGACCCGAAATCGCAGCCTGCACAAACAACCAGACCAACTTTTGCTCGTTAGGGGAAGTAATTCCCACTGGGCTTAGTGATGTCAATGTCGTTTGCTAATGGACTGATTGAAGAGTTATCGTTCCTGTTTCTTGGGATGTTTTCATGGATGAAATTGTTGCCTTTTTCACTTTTGCAGTAGGCAAGTGCATTCGAATAAATATCGTGATTTAGAGGAGATAGAGGTTTAGAAGGTTGTAATGTCCGCTGTAAAATCTGTGCTGTTGTATGGATTTTAAACGGAGACAGCTAACACACAAACTGAGAAACGTATGAAGGCAGTGGAAATATGGTTTCTGGGGAAAATGCAAAATGTGTGTACAAACAGAAAAACCGCTAAGACAGTCCTCCAAGAAGCACGCGAAAACCGTAAACTTATTAGGGAACTTAGACATAGACAGTCACGATATTTTGGACACGTTATGAGACGAAATAAATTGGAGAAAGTGGTGACAACTGGCAAGACTGTGAGTAAAAGAACAAAGGGGGTTGTTAATGAAGATATAGGGAGATGATTCCTCAGATCCTAATAGTCAACTGTATAATAAACTTTAAATCACGCAAGAAGACTTTCTAGGGGTATAGACTAATTATAAAGTCAGTTTTCTAACAGAGGCTAATAGAGCACTGGAAATTTACCGAACTTTCGAGAGGATAGCACTTATTCTTTGTAAACAGAAAGTCCGTATTGTTATCCAGCCCACAATCAGCTCCATAGTAATGTTTCCCTTGACAAGTATTATCATTGAGTTAGTTAGTTAGTTAGTTAGTTAGTTAGCTAGCTAGCTATAGTTAGTTAGTTAGTTAGTCGACATATCATCCTCATTGCACATTGAACCATTCAGTCCATAAGTGCACGGATCCCTTCCCCAGTAAATCCCGCAGCGTGTAGCGGCTAACGACACCAGTTCTGTGTTGGTTTATAAATCTTCTTTGCACAGTGTTCTTTGTTGGCCACACCTCTTTTATTTTGCTGTTCTCGCATCCTGATCATGGTTGTAGATTAACAGTCATCACTTGGTTCTTGTGAACGATTTACTTCTCGTAAAGCATTCAGAATGTCAGCCTGGTCCATGGAGCGTCCACCTTCCACAATAGCCTTACATGCGAGCTTGTCAGCCCGCTCGTTTTCTTGTACACCGCATGCTCGAGCACGAATATGAAACTAATCTTTGCCAGCCAAGACCACTCCAGAGATAGCAACCACTATCTTCGAATCCACCCATCTCTATTTTCTAGAGCATGCTCATTGAGTCGCTAAGGAAACATGCCCTAGTGAATGTCTGTGTCTCGAGCCATGTTATTGCTCTCCTTACTGCCATGACTTCTGTAGTCAGGCTACATTTGGTCAAAGCAAAAGCACCAGAATCCTCCTTCACAATTTTCCCTCCAGGCTGAGCCGTAAAGGCCTATGAACTTCTCACTCGACGACCGACCGACCCATCTGTGTAAATCACAGCATCACAGTCTAACGAACTCTCGAAGATCAACGCTTGTACTTTCGCCTCCACAGCAGCCGGATTTTCTTGTTTACATTTTCTGTCTAGTTTGATGCAAACTGTAAAGGACATACAGAAATCTGTTGGCACTTGTACCCACTCCTCGCGAGGTTCTAAGGCCTCAAGTGAAATCAAGAAAATAGCTCATCGCCCTGCATTCTGCATCTTTTGTGCATCCAAGAATAATGCGCATAGTTTCGTTCTGTATCCTTTCCATCCTTTCCATCTGCTTACGGCTGGGAGTCAGGATCGCCATCACATACTCCAAAACAGAAAGGACCAGACCCTCAAATAGAAGATATAGATGGCGCTGCTCACAGTTTGCTGCCGCCATCACCCGCATCGCAGCACAACCCCGCTTGGCCTTTGTTATCACCTGGTCTATGTGCTCATTATAAGCAAGGCTTCGATCAAATCTTATCCCCAGTTAATTCATTGCCTGCGTTCTTTCCACAGTCTCTAAACACAGATTTACAGTTGATGTATGAGTGTTGACATTATGGTTATTCAAAGATAACCATGTCGCGACTGCCTTCGTTGGGTTGACTATTGAACCAGATTCCACACACTAAGTGCTTATGCGATTTAGTTCGGTTTGTAGTTCCACAGCAACCCGATCTCTACCCTTAATCTGACGATACACTAACACATCGTCGGCATATGACAATGCCCTCCCTGGTCCAGTGATCTGTTCGCTGGTAAATTCTCACAGTGTAGGCGTTGAAAATCACCGGAGATAATAGTGATCCTTGTGGCAGGCCCGGATATATTATTGTTGGTTCAGAAGCCAAAATGCCACATCTAAAAACTACTTTCCGTTGGAAGAGAGCTGCAGCGATCCAATTAAGGAAGAATGGACTTGTCTTGAGTTCAAGCAGCTGAAACATTAAACAATGCAACGGTACTCTGTCTTGACGAAGGAAGTAAATCAACACCTTCCTTGCTCCTTTGAGATGCTAAAGGTTTTCAAGATCACGTCAGACTGGCAAAAGTCCATGTTTTAAAACTCACGAGGTGAATATTCATTCCTAAACCACAGGGGTGAAAGTTCATTCCTAAACCACAGGGGTAAAAGTTCATTCATAAAATTTACTTGAGAATTTACATTGTTTAAAATGCACAGATAAATATCCATTGTTTAAACTACGTAGATAAATGTCCATTGTTTAAAATGCACAGATAAATGTCCATTCCTATGTAGGAGTAAGAAATGTAATTACTGGGTTAAGAATCCTGCGGGTTTTGGCACGGGGAAATCCTGAAGTATTTATTAAAGAGGCCTAGCGGCGTTTATAATGCTGGGGTTTAGATTCGGATAATGGAGAGGCCAGTGGTGATTAAGGGAGAATCACTCTTCCCGCATTGTAAAGACATTCTCCTTCTCCTGTCTTGAGGATTATGACCATCTTATTGCCATTCTTCACCATTTATGAAAATACCAAATTTTCAGCCAAACAAAGACCTTTTCAGCCAATGAAGAACCACCGTTCCCCGAATAAAATATGTGCCAAACAATATAGCTATACCCAGAGAAACAAGTGAAAAGGTAAAGGAAAAAGGAGGAAGAAGGAAAGAATAAGAAAGAGAAAGAAAGTGGGAAAGAGAGAAAGAGAAGGAGAGAGAGAGAAGGTAAAGTGATTATGACTTAAAGGTGGGTCACTTAGACCTGGTCCCATCGAGCTCCATCACCTCAACATCTGATGAAGTCTCTCAATCCCTATATTGACATGATATGTCCCTCTCACTCCTGCCTTATGGAGGTGGATCATTCTCATGCTCTCCAAACTCTACCTCTGAGAATATCTGGTGGCCATCAGCAAGGGTGATGCCATTTCTCCGTCGTGGCATGTATTATCTTCTCCCGTATAAATGCACAGGCAACCTCACATCACATTTATACATTTATGATTGAACTCATTATTGATTTTGTATGCATGAACACACATACAGAGAAACATAGTCTCCTCTGAACATAAAGACAAAGAGATTATACGAGATTCCCCAGAAAAGTATCTCCACAAAAATGCGAGTGATATTCTAGAAAGTAGCAAAGTAGATCTTTTCCCAATCATTATTTACACAGGAAGACTGAATAGCTAGAAAACAGGACTATCATTCCTTATAAAAGGCATGGACTGACTAGAAAGACATCTCTTCACTATCTCTCTAAGTCAAAGACAATGCAATTAAGTCTTCGGGAATTTTCTTTAGAAATGCACGAAGAAACTCTATTATAAATTTAGATGTCCTAGTCTTAAGTTTACTATGGTTTCCAACTTATCAAAAACCATCATGAAATAATGCGGCGGGGGGGGGGGGGGGTTCTTATTTCATGAAATAGGGGGGGGGGGCTGAGTGGTCTCTAGGTATGGTGTCCACCTCGAGTGCTGGAGGTCACGGGTTCATGCCCCGGTGAGGACAGGAATTTTTTCACGTGGACTTCTAGGAACAAAATTTCCCCTGGTCTCTGGGTAGTGAGATCGGACGCCCGTGTGTATTGTTGCGCACACAAAAAATCCATTGGCAGTTGTAAATCGAAAAAGAGTAGCCTAACGGCGCTGCCCAGGCAAAATTTCGAGTTAAAAATCTACCCAAAATATTTCAGGATCCTCGCCGGTGCTACGGAGTTCGTGTACTGAGCTGAGCTTCTCCGGACTCAGGTTTGAGTTAGGAGTAGAACGGAGTACTTATGGGTTACACCCGTGTGCCGTGATGTTGATCCATCGACTAATCTAAACTAACTAACTAAATTAAACATCATGAAATAAAATATACACCACCTCAACAACAGCCGAACTGGCCAACACGTCTTGTTCTGTCAAAGCATTTTTGGAGACTGTGCCTCGACATACAACTTCTGCAGGCAACTGTTGAGCTCACTTATTAACATAAATTATGTTAATGGGTGTACTTTTGCTGCTCCAATGGCAAATCTGAATTTCCGCGCGAACATGGTGGTCCACTAGCGTCTGTGTTGTTTGTATTCCTTGAAATGTAGAACAGGGGAGATAATTTTCCCAGTTGTCACCCCTGTCTTTTCACAATCTCTACTTCTTCATGACAATATAGGCAAACATCTTCTGGGATTGGCTCTCTCCGCGATCTCCCCATCTCGCCTATGATCAAACGCCAGGTGTTCGGTTTCACAGCTATTTTAACCTGTTCTTTACAACTCCTGTTGTTGCCAATTTTCTAAAAGGGAAAGGGGCGAGGAGGAATATTGTCACCATTAAGAATCAGGGAGTGCCCACGTATAACACTGTGAACTTTGAAACAATTATTCCTTTCTATTCGGAAAGGGGATGATTGGTGCTTGATATTATAAATAGTAATGTCACAGAAAGGCAGGGAGATAAATATCTAAATGGCTTGGTATAATTGAGAAAAGAACACAGAACCAATCCACGACTCTGGTGCTCGTGTGAGATTCCGAAACATAATCGACCACAATTATCGACATGACACATGATGATGAATATTCCCTAATAGTTAAAGTCACTTGTGGACTTACAAATGCTAGAGTTGTACATGTGGGCAGTTGAGTCTTATTTTTCCTACAAATTAACATGTGCTGAGTGAATCAACACAAATTTCAAGTAGTATCGATAAGCTGTCTAGAACACGATCACGTGTGACAAAATGAACGTTGCGATTAAAGCCTTCGTCAGCACACACACACACACACACACACGCGCGCGCGCGCGCGCACGCACGCACGCGCACACACACACACACACATATATATATATATAATCGGTCTCCCTGGCCGAGGAGTTAGCAGCTTTTTCCGTAACCCTGAATACTCTCGTGGTTGACGTGAGCGCACGAGAATTGGAAGCAGTTCGAGTCGCGCCAGTGACTTATGAGAGTATGGAGCCGATCGCTTAGAAAGTCGTAGCGTGCTGTTTAGCGTAATCTAGCCTAGGAATCAACATACAGATGAAAGATGCTGATGTTGGCCGCAATATCCTGAAACAGGATGGAAACCCGGAAAAAAAAATTAACCGCAACGTTCATTTTGTCACACGGGATCGTGTTCTAGACAGCTTATCGATACTACTTGAAATTTGTGTTGATTCACTCAGCACATGTTAATTGGTAGGGAAAATAAGACTCAATTGCCCACATGTGCAACTCCAGCATTTGTAAGTCCACAAGTGACTTTAACTATTAGGGAATATTCATCATCATGTGTCATGTCGATAATTGTGGTCGATTATGTTTCGGAATCTCACACGAGCACCAGAGTCGTGGATTGGTTCTGTGTTCTTGTCTCAATTATACCAAGCCATTTAGATATTTATCTCCCTGCCTTTCTGTGACATTACTATATATATATATATATATATATATATATATATATATATATATATATATATATATATATATATATATATATATGTGTGTGTGTGTGTGTGTGTGTGTGTGTGTGTGTGTGTGTGTGTGGCGAAGGGGTTATAAACGCAATTCGTCATTATGCATACCGCGTTCGAAACACGGATGCGGGCGATTTGGAAGCAGACCGCTTTGCGTTGGCTTCCTATACAAAGGTAGTCTCCGTGGCGAAGTAGTCAAGCCGTCTGCCTCGCGCTCCGAAGGTTGTGGGTTCGATTGATGACTAAGTCTTTCGGTTCACAAGTGCATTTTTTCTCTGAGACTCCTGGGGGTTGTTGCTGGAGCTACGGAGTTCGTGCTTTGTGCGATGCTTTCTGAAGGTCGCCCTGCAGAAAGAGACCGAGCCATGTGAGATAAAACCCGGGCAATGAAGTCAATCCTCTCGACGTTTAAGACTTTTTAAGACAAAGGTATGAGTGCCGGTCTTTCAACCATGACATTTTGTCGCTGAGATTTAGGATAACACAAACTGGAATTTAGATGGTGAAATTGTTTCAGTGTAAAATTACTTAATTGTCGCTGTGGGAGAAAGTTAGACTTGTTTCACGTCTGATGCAGGGTCTGTCTTGTTCTCCCCAATCTCTGTCTGACTCTCTGTCTGCCTGTCTGTATGTCGTTCTCTCTGTGTGTTTATGTGTCTGTCTGTCGTTCTCTCTATCTGTCTATCTTCTCTCTCACTCTCAGTCTATCTGTCTATCTGTCGTTTTCTGCCTTTCTCTGTCTGTGTGTCTGTCGTTCTCTATGTCTTCTGTCTATCGTTCTGTCTATCTGTCTGTCTTTCTCTTTCTTTGTCTCGTTATCTTAGACATTTAGGTCGTCTGATCCACGACCCGGGCTTATATTAATCACAATTAGATTGTTCTAGAGAACTTCCTCCCTAACCTCTATACGGATACCTTGACCACGGGGGTTGTACTGCAAAGCTCTCTTTCCGCTCTCACAGCTCTGAAAGACATTTAGATTGCTTCTAGAACTTCACATCAGAAGAGGCACATGACAATTTCTGATATGTTAACCTGACTGGAGCTCCACTATCTGAGAAGGTCTCACCGTGAAGAAATGCTGTCACATTTTGACCACTGTCAGATCCGTCGAGAGTTTTCCGATGGCTACGGTTCATAAAATATAAATGAAACAAGCTTGTGGAATAAGGTGAAAATAGTAAGTTGATCAGACAAATTTACGTCTTATAGTCCATGCCGTATGGCGTTGGTGATCATGCTTGTCCATAGCCTTTTGTCTCTTGGGCTACCACTCTTCTTATAGTCTATTCTGTGTGGCATCGGTAATCATGTCTGCCCACAGCCTCCTGACTCGTGTACTGCCAATCTTCTTATAGTCCATTCCGCGTGACTTTGGTAATCATGTCTGTACACAGCCTTCTGTCGTTTGTGCTGCCAATCTTCTTACAGTCCATGCCGTGTGGCGTGGGTAATCATGTCTGCCCACAGTTTTTGCCTCTTATCCTGCGCATCATTTCTAATACCAACGTTCCTTCATGCCATGATGTCGGACTTAGATGTAAACAGTCAATGTACTCTAGACACATTGTGAGGAGAAATAAACTTGAAAACATAGTGACAGCTGACCGCAAGGTTCAAGAGGAACATGATGAGATGAGATGAGTGACAGCTGACACACTTGATCAGAAAAGATCTGAAGGAAAACAAAGACGAGATCTCTTAGTTGGATTTATCTAGAAAGAAATTGTTATGTAATGGTGATTTGGAATTAACTCTGATATTTCAGTACATAGATTCCTTGGACTTGCACTCCTTCCTGTACGGTGGGGTTAATATAACTGGCTTCCGGTTACCCATACAGAAGTTAACCTTCGGCAAAATGGACCCAACAGTCACAGATAACTTGACACGGATTTCCGTAAGTTCTTCTGCCTTTGTTGTCGATTGTGTGTCTTCCACAACGTCGTTTTTCTCATCTTTCTCACTTCCAGTTTGCTTTCACTCTTTGTTCTAATTATACGTTTGGCTTTTCTTCTTCTTTCTCTTTCTCTTACTCTCCCTCCTTCTCTTCTTATTCTTCTTCTTCTGCTACTGATACTTTTGCTGCTACTACTTCTGCTGCAGCTACGGCTGTTGTTGCTACTTCTTCAGTTACTGCTACTTCTTCTGTTGCTGCTACTTCTTCTTCCTCATCTGCTGCTGCTACTACTTCTTCTGCATCTTCTTTCGCTGTTGCTACAACTTCTGCTGCTGCTGTTTCTACTTCTGCTGCTGCTGCTGCTGTTATTTTTTCTGTTGCTATTTCGTCTGTTTGCTGCAGCTATTTGTTGTTCTTCCGCGGCTGTTATTTCTTCTTCTTCCGCTGCTGCTACTTCTTTTGCTTTTGCTAATTCTTCTGCTTTAGAAACTTATTCTTCTTCTGCTGCTATTTCTTCTTCTTCTGCCGCTGCTACTTCTGTTTCTGCCGCTGCTACTTCTGTTGCTTCTGCTACTACTTCTTCTGCTGCACCACTTCTGCTGCTGCTGCTATTTCTTCTTCTTCTGCTGCTATTTCTTTTTCTTCTTCTGCTGCTATTTGTACATCTTCTGCTGCTGCTATTTCGTCTGATGATGCTGCTCCTGCTGCTGCTATTTCGTCTTCTTCTGCTGCTATTTCTTTTTCTTCTTCTGCTGCTATTTGTACATCTTCTGCTGCTGCTATTTCTTCTTCTTCTTCTGCTGCTATTTCTTCTTCTTCTTCTGCTGCTATTTCTTCTTCTTCTTCTTCTTCTTCTTCTTCTTCTTCTTCTTCTTCTTCTTCTTCTTCTTCTTCTTCTTCTTCTTCTTCTTCTTCTTCTTCTTCTTCTTCTTCTTCTTCTTCTTCTTCTTCTTCTTCTTCTTCTTCTTCTTCTTCTTCTTCTTCTTCTTCTTCTTCTGCTGCTGCTGCTGCTGCTGCTATTTCTGCTGCTGCTGCTATTTCTGCTGCTGCTGCTGTTGTTGTTGCTATTTCTTTTTCTGCTGCTGCTGCTTCTTCTTCTTCTTCTTCTTCTTCTTCTTCTTCTTCTTCTTCTTCTTCTTCTTCTTCTTCTTCTTCTTCTTCTTCTTCTTCTTCTTCTTCTTCTTCTTCTTCTTCTTCTTCTACTTCTTCTTCTTCTTCTTCTTCTTCTTCTTCTTCTTCTTCTTCTTCTTCTTCTTCTTCTTCTTCTTCTTCTTCTTCTTCTTCTTCTTCTTCTTCTTCTTCTTCTTCTTCTTCTTCTTCTTCTCCTTCACCTTCTCCTTCTCCTTCTCCTTCTTCTTCTTCTTCTTCTTCTTCTTCTTCTTCTTCTTCTTCTTCTTCTTCTTCTTCTTCTTCTTCTTCTTCTTCTTCTTCTTCTTCTTCTTCTTCTTCTTCTTCTTCTTCTTCTTCTTCTTCTTCTTCTTCTTCTTCTTCTTCCTGTTTTCTTCCCTCTCATCCTCCATCTCCCCTTCTACTCCTCCTCTGCCCCTCCACATCTTTCTCCTTCTCCTCCCCTCCTCTCCTTCCTTCTTCTACTCCTCCTCCCCCTCCTTATCCCTCCTTCTCGCCTTCTCCCCCTCTTCCACCTTTTTCTCCCCCTCCCCCTCCCTCTCATTCTCTTCCCCTCGTCCTCCTCCTTCTGCAATTCCCCATCGCCTCCTCTTCCTCCTCATTTCCTCCTCCTCCTCATGCACCTACTCTTCCCCTTCTCCTCCCCTCCTCAATATCCTCCCCTTTCTCTTCCTCTCCTCCTCCTCCCACCTCCTCCCCCTCTTCTTCCCCTCCTCCTCCTCGTCCCTCTCCTCCTCTAGGGAAGTATGAAAGACTGACCACCTACCCTCCCTGCACTCAGGCCTACAACCAGTGATGGCCCTATAATTTCACAGACCCCATAGCAGGAAACTGCTCCATAACAATGGTATTCAACAAATAGTCAGTAAAGGGACCTTCACTCATCCTCACGAGATTCTAGCATACGGTGATAGACCCATAGATTTCTAGAACAATCACCATCCCGTGGGTGATTTTGGTCAGTGTCACGCCGACCGTCTTTACTTCCCAAAACATTTCTTGGTATCCATTATAAACTGGGTTGACCCGGAAACCAAAGTCAATTTTAAAAATCCGATCCCGCCCCGATTCGAAACAAATCCATAACCACCGAACCGGCAACTAAATGTCTACCCACTGCGCCACTGCGGCGCCGACATCCCGGCCTGTCTGTGTGTAAAATCCAGCATTGGTTTCAGATAGACTCAGCCCTAGCCAGCGATGGCCTGAAGCTCATCCACCAGGCGCTGACTGACCTCCTGAAGCCGCCCAGCTCCAGGAATGTGCTGAGGACGTTGACCAGTGGCAACCTCTATAGGAACGGAAGCAGGGAGGTGCAGTGCTGGAGACAGCCACCGGTTCCTTGGGCATACGGGGCCAGGATTAGAGAGTCTCTGTTGAAGGTAAGAGTGGAATCTGTGTCATTTAGAGAACTCACGTAAACAGTGATTTAGGTAAGAGTGAAATCTGTGTCATTTAGAGAGCTCACGCGAACAGTTATTTAGGTAAGAGTGACATCTGTGTCATTTAGAGAACTCCCATAAATAATGTCTTAACCAATGGGTCACTTTCATTTATTGCTCTTTCATTTATGCCGTTCGAAGTCGTGGGAAGGGAGGGGTTATTGACGCCCCAGTGCCTGTGACCAGCGCTTTACCATCAATTCCCTCCATGATCCACGAGCATAATTTTTCTGGGATGAAGTAAATTCCCTGCCGGTTTGCTAGCCCTGTCGTAGGTTCCTAACCTACTGAACCCTACTATACGACGGATCATACATGGTGCACAATCAAATGAAGAAGTATTAAAATGTACATTTCCGTTCACTGAGCATTTAAATTGCATGAAACGAAACAAATAACACAGTGACCCTACTATGCCAATATATCATTCTTCTATCTACACAAGAGGTCACATTTAGTGATATATTATCCTTCGGCAGTTAATCACTTAAAAGCATGTGAGAAGAATAATTTGTAGAAGTCCTCAAGAAACGGTAGTGAAAGCATAAAGTATGGATAACGCTCGAAGACCTTAAAGAAGAAGAAAGTAAACATAACAGAGCATATTTATACACCAACCCCAAAGCTGGGAGCTGCGTAGAGAAGTGACTAGACCCTACAGCGGGAATTGGTTCGAGTCACTGAATGCCAGAGCTGCCGTAGAGCAGTGACGAGACCCTACAGCGGGAATTGGTTCGAGTCACTGAATGCCAGAGCTGCCGTAGAGCAGTGACGAGACCCTACAGCGGGAATTGGTTCGAGTCACTGAATGCCAGAGCTGCTGTAGAGCAGTGACGAGACCCTACAGCGGGAATTGGTTCGAGTCACTGAATGCCAGAATGAGACTAACAGTAATCATAGGTTGTCACAAAGCAGTTTCCTATTACTGGCCGGTGATGTGATAGCTCCATCACAATTTGTAGGCCTGAGAGCCAGGAGGAATAGGTGGCCAGTCTGTCCCTTACGCTGGTAGGCGACGACGAGTTCGGGCGTCGAATTACATAGAGAGTAGTAAAATGTTATATAAAACCTGTTTTGCTGTATGGTGGTGAATTATGGTGCGTGAATAAACAAATTTGAAGGAGAGTAGTGAAATGTTATATAAAACCTGTTTTGCTATATGGTGGTGAATTATGGTGCGTGAATAAACAAATTTGAAGGAGAGTAGTGAAATGTTATATAAAACCTGTTTTGCTGTATGGTGGTGAATTATGGTGCGTGAATAAACAAATTAGAAAGAGCTTGAAAACAACAGAGCTGTGGTTCTTGAGATGAATGTTGCAAACAACTTGGACTACCAGAGTAAATGACAACGATAGAATGAGGAGGCAAATGAAAGTTCAAGATATACACAGCTATAAGAAAGAGTCACCGGCGTTCTTTGGTGTTGTGATGAGAATAGTTGGAAAACTTATGACAACTGGAAAGATCAATGGAAAAAGAGACAGAGGCAGACTAAGATAAATTATACTGGACGGACTGAGACCGTGGCATGGAGGAATATCATCAACAGTGTTGATCCAAAGCACCAAATACAGAGATCTGTTTGCAGACACGAACGACTAAGCTACATGGTAGTTCATAAATAAACACACATGTATTGTTTGGTGCTCATCTGATAAGCTAACTGTTAGAGCACATGATGATGATGACATGCTGCATTCCTTGCTATAGGAAAGTGTCCCTTGTGGCTGTGCTAGGACACACCAGAGTGTCACCCGGGTACTGTTTTATTTAACCAGGGTGTGTCCTGTCTCACTAAATGAGCGATTCAATTATTTTTTCTTATGCATTTAATTTTCTTTAGGACTATAAGTAGCTGATACATATAATCTATTCGAATACTTTACCTCAGACGAAACAATGATCCACCTGCAATAACTGAGCAGACAATCAGTGCCAGTTTTACAGAGACGAGGGCAGGCTTCAAAATCATATTAATAATCTAAGTTCAGTATGCAGCAGATACAATATAAATATAAATACAGCTAAATGCAGGTTAGAAGATCTCCTGGTCTGTTAAATATATTGATAGATAGTACAACTCTAAAACAAATTAAAGAATTGTAATATCTTGGAAGTGTGTTCACATAAGATGGCAGAATAGACAAGTGACGTCGAAATCAGATGTCAAAAAGCAAGACCGCACGTACTGAAACATGCAAATATGCATCTGTTTTCTCAGAATGACAGATAAATAATAGCACATTCACACCAACCCAATGTTACAAATGTCAAAGGTGATTATCAACGTGTGATTATCCAAATCACACTTATGCAAAACCAACACCTGCATGATTCGATGCTCGAGAAGATCAGCCAGTTTAACTATCCGAGCCAGAGTAAGAGAATGATGTTATCAGACAGACAGTGGGATCAACGCCTTATGCCACATATACTGAAAGGGAGAAGAGCAAACGGTTCGGCCATCTCGTTAGAATGCAGCACCATTAACAACCATCACCGGTACTACATCAAAGGAGATCTGATACGAGAACAAGAGGATGCCCGAGAAGAAAATGGATTGGCGACATCAAAGACATTGTACAATCACACAAAACTACAACACTACCCAGTTCCCCTATCAGGCGCTGGGACGTCAATTAATCCTTCCCATAACACCTGGCGGCGAAGTGGAAAATGATGACGAAACATCTAACAGCCAGTGTTATATCTTAATTGCCTTTCTCCGTGGCCTAAAGGCTAGCGAACGCGATTCGTGAGCCGCTTACCACGCGTTCTAAACAACGTGGCTACCGATTTGGCAGCAGACCGTGTCGCGCTGGGGCTTTAACGTGTTCGTATGAGAGCCGGTTGTTCAGAAAGCAATGGCAAACTACTGAACGTAAACTTGCCAAGACATCAACAGCAGCAGTAAAATGCTGGTGTTGACATCGATGTCTTGTAAATAGGATATGCAAAATAAATATATATGTGTTAATTGTTTGTAACTATCTATCTATGTGGCGAAGGGGTTACAGACGCAGTGCGTAATTCCACACAAATCGTTTGAAACACAGCTGCCGGCGATTTGGCATCTGACAACCTTGCCTTGGTTTTCATACAACTGTGTCAGTGCCGGTCGTTCAAAAAGCAATAGCATACTACTGAACGTAAACTTGCCAGAAATTCACAAACAGCCAAATAATAGTAAAAAGGAAACAAACACCCTAACGATATCAATACAGAGGTTAAACAGTATTACAAAGCTAAGGTACAACATCAGCACACACGTTAAACAAACATTTATTAGAACATACATCTTTCCTGTGGCAACATAGGGTTTGTGAGTCGTAGACTATTAAACATATAAAGTTATCTGCATATCCTTTACTGGACGTTTGCGGTCAACACCAGCATCTTTTGCTGTTGTTGCTGTCTTGGCAAGTTTACGTTCATTATTAGTTTGACATTATTTTCTGAACGACCGGCACCCATACCATTTCTTTAAAAAAAAAAAAAAAAAAAACGCAACGCGGTCTGCTGCCAAATCGCGCGCAGCTGTGTTTCCAACGCGGGTATGTGAGATAACGAACAGCGTCCATAACCTCTTCGTCACGGAGACGGGCATATAACTCACGGAAAAATAACAATACTGGACTCTATCGAAGTCCCGTAACTGGAATGAGCAGCTGAATGAATTAATGTGACATGCTGGTAGCAGCAAATATAAACGGATTAAGTGGGTCAGGAATCTATGACAGGTCTAGCAAATTAGTAGGGAATTATCTGATCCCAGACAACACTGCTCAGGAATCATGGAGGAAATTGAAAGAAAGGCGCTAGTCACAGGCGCCGGAACTTCAATTACTCGTCGCCATAACGCCGAAAGGCATCAGTGGAAGACAAAAACAGCAACAACTAAATAAGACAACTGGAGTTTGAAGCTTAAATACGCAGAAACGAACTGGGGATATAGTGGACAAAGAAAACGACCAAAACTGATCTTGTACGTGATTTGCAATCGAAGACGCCTGGCCCATATAGAGAACCAGGCAGCACTTGGCAAGGCAAGAGGATACAAGAGGCAAGAGGATACAAGAGGCAAGAGGTTACAGGAGGCAAGAGGATACAAGAGGCAAGAGGATACAAGAGGCAAGAGGTTACAGGAGGCAAGAGGTTACAAGAGGCAAGAGGTTACAGGAGGCAAGAGGATACAAGAGGCAAGAGGATACAAGAGGCAAGAGGATACAAGAGGCAAGAGGATACAAGAGGCAAGAGGTTACAGGAGGCAAGAGGATACAAGAGGCAAGAGGATACAAGAGGCAAGAGGTTACAGGAGGCAAGAGGTTACAAGAGGCAAGAGGTTACAGGAGGCAAGAGGATGCAGGAGGCAAGAGGATACAAGAGGCAAGAGGTTACAGGAGGCAAGAGGATGCAGGAGGCAAGAGGTTACAGGAGGCAAGAGGATACAAGAGGCAAGAGGATACAAGAGGCAAGAGGATTCAAGAGGCAAGAGGATACAAGAGGCAAGAGGATACAAGAGGCAAGTGGATACAAGAGGCAAGAGGATACAAGAGGCAAGAAGTTACAGGAGGCAAGAGGATACAAGAGGCAAGAGGATACAAGAGGCAAGAAGTTACAGGAGGCAAGAGGATACAAGAGGCAAGAAGTTACAGGAGGCAAGAGGATACAAGAGGCAAGAAGTTACAGGAGGCAAGAGGATACAAGAGGCAAGAGGATACAAGAGGCAAGAGGATACAAGAGGCAAGAGGATACAAGAGGCAAGAGGATACAAGAGGCAAGAGGATACAAGAGGCAAGAGGATACAGGAGGCAAGAAGTTACAGGAGGCAAGAGGATACAAGAGGCAAGAGGTTACAGGAGGCAAGAGGATACAGGAGGCAAGAAGTTACAAGAGGCAAGAGGTTACAGGAGGCAAGAGGTTACAAGAGGCAAGAGGTTACAGGAGGCAAGAGGTTACAGGAGGCAAGAGGATACAAGAGGCAAGAGGTTACAGGAGGCAAGAGGTTACAAGAGGCAAGAGGTTACAGGAGGCAAGTGGATGCAGGAGGCAAGAGGTTACAGGAGGCAAGAGGATACAAGAGGCAAGAGGATACAAGAGGCAAGAGGTTACAAGAGGCAAGAGGTTACAAGAGGCAAGAGGATACAAGAGGCAAGAGGATACAAGAGGCAAGAGGATACAAGAGGCAAGAGGATACAAGAGGCAAGAGGTTACAGGAGGCAAGAGGTTACAGGAGGCAAGAGGATACAAGAGGCAAGAGGATACAAGAGGCAAGAAGTTACAGGAGGCAAGAGGATACAAGAGGCAAGAAGTTACAGGAGGCAAGAGGATATAAGAGGCAAGAAGTTACAGGAGGCAAGAGGATACAAGAGGCAAGAGGATACAAGAGGCAAGAAGTTACAGGAGGCAAGAGGATACAAGAGGCAAGAAGTTACAGGAGGCAAGAGGTTACAGGAGGCAAGAGGATACAGGAGGCCAGAGGTTACAGGAGGCAAGAGGATACAAGAGGCAAGAGGATACAAGAGGCAAGAGGATACAAGAGGCAAGAGGATACAAGAGGCAAGAGGATACAAGAGGCAAGAGGTTACAGGAGGCAAGAGGATACAAGAGGCAAGAGGATACAAGAGGCAAGAAGTTACAGGAGGCAAGAGGTTACAGGAGGCAAGAGGTTACAGGAGGCAAGAGGTTACAGGAAGCAAGAGGTTACAGGAGGCAAGAGGTTACAGGAGGCAAGAGGTTACAGGAGGCAAGAGGATACAAGAGGCAAGAGGTTACAGGAGGCAAGAGGTTACAGGAGGCAAGAGGATACAAGAGGCAAGAGGATACAAGAGGCAAGAGGATACAAGAGGCAAGAGGTTACAAGAGGCAAGAGGATACAAGAGGCAAGAGGTTACAGGAGGCAAGAGGATACAAGAGGCAAGAGGTTACAAGAGGCAAGAGGTTACAGGAGGCAAGAGGATACAAGAGGCAAGAGGTTACAAGAGGCAAGAGGTCACAGGAGGAAAGAGGATACAAGAGGCAAGAGGATACAAGAGGCAAGAGGATACAAGAGGCAAGAGGATACAAGAGGCAAGAAGTTACAGGAGGCAAGAGGATACAAGAGGCAAGAAGTTACAGGAGGCAAGAGGATACAAGAGGCAAGAGGATACAAGAGGCAAGAGGATACAAGAGGCAAGAGGATACAAGAGGCAAGAGGATGCAGGAGGCAAGAGGTTACAAGAGGCAAGAGGTTACAGGAGGCAAGAGGTTACAGGAGGCAAGAGGTTACAGGAGGCAAGAGGTTACAGGAGGCAAGAGGTTACAGGAGGCAAGAGGTTACAGGAGGCAAGAGGATACAAGAGGCAAGAGGATACAAGAGGCAAGAGGTTACAAGAGGCAAGAGGTCACAAGAGGCAAGAGGTCACAGGAGGCAAGAGGTTACAGGAGGCAAGAGGTTACAGGAGGCAAGAGGATACAAGAGGCAAGAGGTTACAGGAGGCAAGAGGTTACAGGAGGCAAGAGGATACAAGAGGCAAGAGGATACAAGAGGCAAGAGGATACAAGAGGCAAGAGGATACAAGAGGCAAGAGGATACAAGAGGCAAGAGGATACAAGAGGCAAGAGGATACAAGAGGCAAGAGGTTACAGGAGGCAAGAGGATACAAGAGGCAAGAGGTTACAGGAGGCAAGAGGATACAAGAGGCAAGAGGTTACAAGAGGCAAGAGGTTACAGGAGGCAAGAGGATACAAGAGGCAAGAGGATACAAGAGGCAAGAGGATACAAGAGACAAGAGGATACAAGAGGCAAGAGGTTACAAGAGGCAAGAGGATACAAGAGGCAAGAGGTTACAGGAGGCAAGAGGATACAAGAGGCAAGAGGATACAAGAGGCAAGAGGATACAAGAGGCAAGAGGTTACAAGAGGCAAGAGGATACAAGAGGCAAGAGGTTACAGGAGGCAAGAGGTTACAGGAGGCAAGAGGTTACAAGAGGCAAGAGGTTACAAGAGGCAAGAGGTTACAGGAGGCAAGAGGATACAAGAGGTAAGAGGATGCAGGAGGCAAGAGGTTACAGGAGGCAAGAGGATACAAGAGGCAAGAGGATACAGGAGGCAAGAGGATACAAGAGGCAAGAGGATACAAGAGGCAAGAGGATACAGGAGGCAAGAAGTTACAGGAGGCAAGAGGATACAAGAGGCAAGAGGTTACAGGAGGCAAGAGGATACAGGAGGCAAGAAGTTACAAGAGGCAAGAGGTTACAGGAGGCAAGAGGTTACAAGAGGCAAGAGGTTACAGGAGGCAAGAGGATACAAGAGGCAAGAGGATACATGAGGCAAGAGGATACAGGAGGCAAGAAGTTACAAGAGGCAAGAGGTTACAGGAGGCAAGAGGTTACAGGAGGCAAGAGGTTACAGGAGGCAAGAGGTTACAGGAGGCAAGAGGTTACAAGAGGCAAGAGGTTACAGGAGGCAAGAGGATACAGTAGGCAAGAGGATACAAGAGGCAAGAGGATGCAGGAGGCAAGAGGATACAAGAGGCAAGAGGATACAAGAGACAAGAGGATACAAGAGGCAAGAAGTTACAAGAGGCAAGAGGATACAAGAGGCAAGAGGATACAAGAGGCAAGAAGTTACAGGAGGCAAGAGGTTACAGGAGGCAAGAGGATACAAGAGGCAAGAGGATACAAGAGGCAAGAGGTTACAGGAGGCAAGAGGATACAAGAGGCAAGAGGATACAAGAGGCAAGAAGTTACAGGAGGCAAGAGGTTACAGGAGGCAAGAGGTTACAGGAGGCAAGAGGTTACAGGAGGCAAGAGGTTACAAGAGGCAAGAGGTTACAAGAGGCAAGAGGTTACAGGAGGCAAGAGGATACAAGAGGTAAGAGGATGCAGGAGGCAAGAGGTTACAGGAGGCAAGAGGATACAAGAGGCAAGAGGATACAGGAGGCAAGAGGATACAAGAGGCAAGAGGATACAAGAGGCAAGAGGATACAGGAGGCAAGAAGTTACAGGAGGCAAGAGGATACAAGAGGCAAGAGGTTACAGGAGGCAAGAGGATACAGGAGGCAAGAAGTTACAAGAGGCAAGAGGTTACAGGAGGCAAGAGGTTACAGGAGGCAAGAGGTTACAGGAGGCAAGAGGTTACAGGAGGCAAGAGGTTACAAGAGGCAAGAGGTTACAGGAGGCAAGAGGATACAGTAGGCAAGAGGATACAAGAGGCAAGAGGATGCAGGAGGCAAGAGGATACAAGAGGCAAGAGGATACAAGAGACAAGAGGATACAAGAGGCAAGAAGTTACAAGAGGCAAGAGGATACAAGAGGCAAGAGGATACAAGAGGCAAGAAGTTACAGGAGGCAAGAGGTTACAGGAGGCAAGAGGATACAAGAGGCAAGAGGATACAAGAGGCAAGAGGTTACAGGAGGCAAGAGGATACAAGAGGCAAGAGGATACAAGAGGCAATAAGTTACAGGAGGCAAGAGGTTACAGGAGGCAAGAGGTTACAGGAGGCAAGAGGTTACAGGAGGCAAGAGGTTACAGGAGGCAAGAGGTTACAGGAGGCAAGAGGTTACAGGAGGCAAGAAGTTACAGGAGGCAAGAGGATACAAGAGGCAAGAAGTTACAGGAGGCAAGAGGATACAAGAGGCAAGAGGTTACAGGAGGCAAGAGGATACAAGAGGCAAGAGGTTACAGGAGGCAAGAGGTTACAAGAGGCAAGAGGTTACAGGAGGCAAGAGGTTACAGGAGGCAAGAGGATACAAGAGGCAAGAAGTTACAGGAGGCAAGAGGATACAAGAGGCAAGAAGTTACAGGAGGCAAGAGGATACAAGAGGCAAGAAGTTACAGGAGGCAAGAGGTTACAAGAGGCAAGAAGTTACAGGAGGCAAGAGGATACAAGAGGCAAGAAGTTACAGGAGGCAAGAGGTTACAAGAGGCAAGAAGTTACAGGAGGCAAGAGGTTACAGGAGGCAAGAGGATACAAGAGGCAAGAGGTTACAAGAGGCAAGAGGTCACAGGAGGCAAGAGGATACAAGAGGCAAGAGGATACAAGAGGCAAGAGGATACAAGAGGCAAGAGGATACAAGAGGCAAGAAGTTACAGGAGGCAAGAGGATACAAGAGGCAAGAAGTTACAAGAGGCAAGAGGATACAAGAGGCAAGAGGATACAAGAGGCAAGATGATACAAGAGGCAAGAGGTTACAGGAGGCAAGAGGATACAAGAGGCAAGAGGTTACAGGAGGCAAGAGGATACAAGAGGCAAGAGGTTACAAGAGGCAAGAGGTTACAGGAGGCAAGAGGATACAAGAGGCAAGAGGATACAAGAGGCAAGAGGATACAAGAGACAAGAGGATACAAGAGGCAAGAGGTTACAAGAGGCAAGAGGATACAAGAGGCAAGAGGTTACAGGAGGCAAGAGGATACAAGAGGCAAGAGGATACAAGAGGCAAGAGGATACAAGAGGCAAGAGGTTACAAGAGGCAAGAGGATACAAGAGGCAAGAGGTTACAGGAGGCAAGAGGTTACAGGAGGCAAGAGGTTACAAGAGGCAAGAGGTTACAAGAGGCAAGAGGTTACAGGAGGCAAGAGGATACAAGAGGTAAGAGGATGCAGGAGGCAAGAGGTTACAGGAGGCAAGAGGATACAAGAGGCAAGAGGATACAGGAGGCAAGAGGATACAAGAGGCAAGAGGATACAAGAGGCAAGAGGATACAGGAGGCAAGAAGTTACAGGAGGCAAGAGGATACAAGAGGCAAGAGGTTACAGGAGGCAAGAGGATACAGGAGGCAAGAAGTTACAAGAGGCAAGAGGTTACAGGAGGCAAGAGGTTACAAGAGGCAAGAGGTTACAGGAGGCAAGAGGATACAAGAGGCAAGAGGATACATGAGGCAAGAGGATACAGGAGGCAAGAAGTTACAAGAGGCAAGAGGTTACAGGAGGCAAGAGGTTACAGGAGGCAAGAGGTTACAGGAGGCAAGAGGTTACAGGAGGCAAGAGGTTACAAGAGGCAAGAGGTTACAGGAGGCAAGAGGATACAGTAGGCAAGAGGATACAAGAGGCAAGAGGATGCAGGAGGCAAGAGGATACAAGAGGCAAGAGGATACAAGAGACAAGAGGATACAAGAGGCAAGAAGTTACAAGAGGCAAGAGGATACAAGAGGCAAGAGGATACAAGAGGCAAGAAGTTACAGGAGGCAAGAGGTTACAGGAGGCAAGAGGATACAAGAGGCAAGAGGATACAAGAGGCAAGAGGTTACAGGAGGCAAGAGGATACAAGAGGCAAGAGGATACAAGAGGCAAGAAGTTACAGGAGGCAAGAGGTTACAGGAGGCAAGAGGTTACAGGAGGCAAGAGGTTACAGGAGGCAAGAGGTTACAAGAGGCAAGAGGTTACAAGAGGCAAGAGGTTACAGGAGGCAAGAGGATACAAGAGGTAAGAGGATGCAGGAGGCAAGAGGTTACAGGAGGCAAGAGGATACAAGAGGCAAGAGGATACAGGAGGCAAGAGGATACAAGAGGCAAGAGGATACAAGAGGCAAGAGGATACAGGAGGCAAGAAGTTACAGGAGGCAAGAGGATACAAGAGGCAAGAGGTTACAGGAGGCAAGAGGATACAGGAGGCAAGAAGTTACAAGAGGCAAGAGGTTACAGGAGGCAAGAGGTTACAGGAGGCAAGAGGTTACAGGAGGCAAGAGGTTACAGGAGGCAAGAGGTTACAAGAGGCAAGAGGTTACAGGAGGCAAGAGGATACAGTAGGCAAGAGGATACAAGAGGCAAGAGGATGCAGGAGGCAAGAGGATACAAGAGGCAAGAGGATACAAGAGACAAGAGGATACAAGAGGCAAGAAGTTACAAGAGGCAAGAGGATACAAGAGGCAAGAGGATACAAGAGGCAAGAAGTTACAGGAGGCAAGAGGTTACAGGAGGCAAGAGGATACAAGAGGCAAGAGGATACAAGAGGCAAGAGGTTACAGGAGGCAAGAGGATACAAGAGGCAAGAGGATACAAGAGGCAATAAGTTACAGGAGGCAAGAGGTTACAGGAGGCAAGAGGTTACAGGAGGCAAGAGGTTACAGGAGGCAAGAGGTTACAGGAGGCAAGAGGTTACAGGAGGCAAGAGGTTACAGGAGGCAAGAAGTTACAGGAGGCAAGAGGATACAAGAGGCAAGAAGTTACAGGAGGCAAGAGGATACAAGAGGCAAGAGGTTACAGGAGGCAAGAGGATACAAGAGGCAAGAGGTTACAGGAGGCAAGAGGTTACAAGAGGCAAGAGGTTACAGGAGGCAAGAGGTTACAGGAGGCAAGAGGATACAAGAGGCAAGAAGTTACAGGAGGCAAGAGGATACAAGAGGCAAGAAGTTACAGGAGGCAAGAGGATACAAGAGGCAAGAAGTTACAGGAGGCAAGAGGTTACAAGAGGCAAGAAGTTACAGGAGGCAAGAGGATACAAGAGGCAAGAAGTTACAGGAGGCAAGAGGTTACAAGAGGCAAGAAGTTACAGGAGGCAAGAGGTTACAGGAGGCAAGAGGATACAAGAGGCAAGAGGTTACAAGAGGCAAGAGGTCACAGGAGGCAAGAGGATACAAGAGGCAAGAGGATACAAGAGGCAAGAGGATACAAGAGGCAAGAGGATACAAGAGGCAAGAAGTTACAGGAGGCAAGAGGATACAAGAGGCAAGAAGTTACAGGAGGCAAGAGGATACAAGAGGCAAGAGGATACAGGAGGCAAGAGGATACAAGAGGCAAGAGGATACAAGAGGCAAGAGGATACAAGAGGCAAGAGGATACAAGAGGCAAGAGGATGCAGGAGGCAAGAGGTTACAAGAGGCAAGAGGTTACAGGAGGCAAGAGGTTACAGGAGGCAAGAGGTTACAGGAGGCAAGAGGTTACAGGAGGCAAGAGGTTACAGGAGGCAAGAGGTTACAGGAGGCAAGAGGATACAAGAGGCAAGAGGTTACAAGAGGCAAGAGGTCACAAGAGGCAAGAGGTCACAGGAGGCAAGAGGTTACAGGAGGCAAGAGGTTACAGGAGGCAAGAGGATACAAGAGGCAAGAGGTTACAGGAGGCAAGAGGTTACAGGAGGCAAGAGGATACAAGAGGCAAGAGGATACAAGAGGCAAGAGGATACAAGAGGCAAGAGGATACAAGAGGCAAGAGGATACAAGAGGCAAGAGGATACAAGAGGCAAGAGGATACAAGAGGCAAGAGGTTACAGGAGGCAAGAGGATACAAGAGGCAAGAGGTTACAGGAGGCAAGAGGATACAAGAGGCAAGAGGTTACAAGAGGCAAGAGGTTACAGGAGGCAAGAGGATACAAGAGGCAAGAGGATACAAGAGGCAAGAGGATACAAGAGACAAGAGGATACAAGAGGCAAGAGGTTACAAGAGGCAAGAGGATACAAGAGGCAAGAGGTTACAGGAGGCAAGAGGATACAAGAGGCAAGAGGATACAAGAGGCAAGAGGATACAAGAGGCAAGAGGTTACAAGAGGCAAGAGGATACAAGAGGCAAGAGGTTACAGGAGGCAAGAGGTTACAGGAGGCAAGAGGTTACAAGAGGCAAGAGGTTACAAGAGGCAAGAGGTTACAGGAGGCAAGAGGATACAAGAGGTAAGAGGATGCAGGAGGCAAGAGGTTACAGGAGGCAAGAGGATACAAGAGGCAAGAGGATACAGGAGGCAAGAGGATACAAGAGGCAAGAGGATACAAGAGGCAAGAGGATACAAGAGGCAAGAGGATACAAGAGGCAAGAGGATGCAGGAGGCAAGAGGTTACAGGAGGCAAGAGGATACAAGAGGCAAGAGGTTACAGGAGGCAAGAGGATACAAGAGGCAAGAAGTTACAGGAGGCAAGAGGATACAAGAGGCAAGAAGTTACAGGAGGCAAGAGGTTACAGGAGGCAAGAGGTTACAGGAGGCAAGAGGATACAAGAGGCAAGAGGTTACAGGAGGCAAGAGAATACAAGAGGCAAGAGGATACAAGAGGCAAGAGGTTACAGGAGGCAAGAGGATACAAGAGGCAAGAGGATACAAGAGGCAAGAGGTTACAAGAGGCAAGAGGATACAGGAGGCAAGAGGTTACAAGAGGCAAGAGGTTACAGGAGGCAAGAGGTTACAGGAGGCAAGAGGATACAGGAGGCAAGAGGTTACAGGAGGCAAGAGGTTACAGGAGGCAAGAGGTTACAGGAGGCAAGAGGTTACAGGAGGCAAGAGGATACAAGAGGCAAGAGGTTACAGGAGGCAAGAGGTTACAGGAGGCAAGAGGATACAAGGGTATATAAGAGTCAAGTGGATACAAGAGGCAAGTATGTGAAATTGGAAAGAGTTTGATGAAAATCTTCTACATATTGTTCAACTGTTTCTACTTCTTTTCTATGTGTCTTTTTACGTCTTTCACTACTTCTTTTGCCGTGTAGATTCCAAATAAATGCGCACCTAGTTATTCTGTTCTCAACGAAGCATTTGCTGTCATTGTCATTCAGTGTTCAAATCGCCCTGGTACTATACACTTTAGGACTACATCTCTGAGGGCGAGTCACGGCAGCGAAACGGTGAGACGCTAGACTAGTGATCCGGTGTAAATATGTTGGAATCTGCAATGACGCGAATGTTGGTAACATTAACCTGGTCTCTCAGGTTGACAGAGCCTGAAATGGGCTCCGTGGAGTGACTTGGGAAGTTAAAGGCGGCAGGCATAACATTGACCACACCACCCACCGTGTGCCGATGGGGATATAAAATATGGATTTAGCACCATATACCCAACCGCTCCGTGGCGAATGAGTTACGAAGGCAGCTTATTCAGTTGTTTTAGTTCTTGAAGAGCAATAGATATCCGTCTTTTAATTTCTTTCATTGTGTCACCATTGTTAGTAATTAATGACCCAAGGTATTCGAAATTTTCCACCAGCTCCATTTTTCCCTTGTTTAATGATTGGTTCAGAAAATCAAATGGTTCGGCCATCGCATTATAATGCAACATCATCAACTACCAGCACTGGCGCTACATCAGTGATCATCTGCGACGAGAGCAAGAGGACGCCCGAGAAGAAAATGGATTCACGACATCAAAGACATTGTGCAATCACACGAAATGACACTATCCAGTGCTACCCATCGGACGCTTAAATATCAATTATTCCTTCCCACGATGCTTGACGGGAAAAGTGGATGATGATGATGATGATGATGATGATGATGATGACGACGATGATGATGATGATGATGTTTAACGATTGGTTAACCTGTATAACGTGTCTCTGGTTGTTAACACTAGACAGCTGTGTCCGGACTGACCGGGCCCCTGGCCCTAGACACCCACGGGGTCAGGGTGGGGTACCAGCTGGACCTGATGCACTTGGAGTACCGAACCCCGCTGAGGAAAGTCGGCACCTGGACACAGAAGGCTGGCGTCCTGACCAGCCTGCCACACCCCCGGCCGGAGAAAAACTTACTGGATTCCAACAGAACGAGAATTATCACGACAATATTGGTGAGTGACACGAGGACAAGTGTAGTGTAGGGGTTGTTGTTGTTGTTGTTGTTGTTGTTGTTGTTGTTGTTGTTGTTGTTGTTGGTGTTGTTGTTGTTGTTGTTGTTGTTGTTGTTGTTGTTCTTCTTCTTCTTCTTCTTCTTCTTCTTCTTCTTCTTCTTCTTCTTCTTCTTCTTCTTCTTCTTCTTCTTCTTCTTCTTCTTCTTCTTCTTCTTCTTCTTCTTCTTCTTCTTCTTCTTCTTCTTCTTCTTCTTCTTCTTCTTCTTCTTCTTCTTCTTCTTCTTCTTCTTCTTCTTCTTCTTCTTCTTCTTCCCACCCTCAATCCCTTAGGTGTAATGTTACATAGATTACATTATATGATTATATTCGTGTTTATCTTTGCTGTGATGTTTTAGTGGTATTATTGTTGTTTGTTTTTCTCAATGGCATTATTTTTTTTTTTTTTTTTTTTTTGCTGTTCATGATTTACTGTTCATTTATGTGTTCATTTCGGGTATGTTGCTGGATACCTTGTTCAAGATTGTATAGTTTAGTACGCCAGTTACTGCTGTGTTGTTGAGTACCTTGTTGTAGATTGTATAGTTCAGTATATCAGCTGCTGCTGTGTTGTTAAATGCCTTGTTGAAGATTGTATAGGTTAGTAAGTCAGCTGGTGGTGAAGGTAATACTGACGATAATGATGACGATGATCGCGAAGGTAATGATGACGATAGTAATGATGGTGATGATTGTTCAGATGATGATTCTGACGTCGACGAGGATGATTTTTATGACGATGACGATAATGATTTTGATGACGATGATACTAACGATGATTCAAACATGCTATATTCTTAAATCCACGATTTCAATGCATGAACATTTGTTACAGGAAAACCCTTTCGTCATGCTGAGATGTCCGAACGATGGCAGCCCGTGCAATGGCAACGACAGGTTTGAAGGATACTGTGTCGACTTGATCAAGGTAGCATTCCGCTGTAACACCATCATCAGTTCTCTCATTTCTTGAAACATAAAAACCAAACAGTTTAAACAAGTACGGGCAATTCTCAAAACAGAATTACAATGTTTACCAGATGGTTCATCTGCTTCTGCCTTTTCTCTGCTAATGTAGCTTAGGCTAGATGTAGTCTTCATTTAAAATTGTAATTAAGTCCCGTAATAGAGACCTGCCGGGCTCCCTGACCTAGGGGTTGGCGACTTTCTCCGTAATCCCGTATATTCTCGTGTGTAATGTAACATGCGCGAGAATCGGTAGCGGTTCTCGCCGCGTTGGTAACTTACGGGGTATGTGAGCCGGTCGCTCAGAAAGCAATGGCAAACTACTGAGCGTAATCTTGCCAAGCACACCAACAGCAGCTGAAAAATGCTGATGTTGACTGCAACGTCCTGTAAGGGGTATGGAAAAAAAAATAGAGACCTGGTGTGGCCTTAAGAATCTTTAACAAAAATCTCTTTTATACGCTCATGCCATGTGTTGCTAGACTGATTGTATTAATACACCAAACAGCATTGTATGGGCATGTGGTCTGTAACACATCGGCCGCTTCTACTTCCCAAGATATTTCTGGGCATCCATTTGGGCTGGGTATATCTTGGAGCGTAGGTCAGTTTTGAAAAAATTGAACCCGCCCCATTTCAGATCGAGCCTAAGATAGGCCAGCGTCTAGCCGCCACGTTACCACACTCCTGTAAGGACCATCAGATTATGTAGATCTTAGTGCAGGAAGGAAGCGGTGTCTTTCACTTCCGTATCGAACAGCAAGCACAGGCATAAATCCTCGTCCGACTTAGCTCATACCATTGTCAGTTTAGTAGAGTTGAGTTGAGTCATACACCGACATCATTGCACTCGCGGCATTCCCATAAGTGCTCAGTCCTCATCTTCAACAGCGTGCGAAAGGTTCCAATACTAATAGGCCCGTTGCAATCTGATTATATGTCTTTCCTGCTTTACCGCTGAATGACGACAGTAGACCAGATCCTCTGACCACCCCAAACTGTTGCATTCTCTCTAGACCATGATAGTCTATCTGTTCCTCTGCACTATTCACGTGCTCCCAGAGGACCTTCACACATCTGCCATATCACGCATCAAATCAACCCTGCCAATCTGTCTGCCTATTCATTCCCAACCACATCAGTGTCCTGAAGAAAAGATCCAGTGAATACTCACAATTCGCCACTTCTGAATTGATGCATACCATTCATCACGAAAACATGCCATTCTTCACCCTTGTCAGCATGCTTTGAAAATCAGCCAAAACCACACAATGCGTATACAGTTTGTTCTCCAACCAGCGGAAAATGTTTGCATATCTTTTACAGGACATCGCAGTCAACATCAGCAACTTTCAGCTGATTGTTGATTTCTTGGCAAGATTACGCTCAGTAGTTTACCATTGCTTTCTGAGCGGCCGGCTCACATACCCCGTAAGTTACCGACGCGATTCGAACCACTGCTGATTCTCACCGTCGTCACGTTACCTACGAGAGTATACGAGATTAGGGAGAAAAGTCGCTAACCTCTAGGCCAGGAAGCCGGCTAACCAGCTGCAGTTATATACGAGGTATATACCATTGAGAAGACATACATTGGAGAACTTTGTAAGAACTGGCAAGATTGAGGGGAAAAGAACAAAAGGAAGACAGAGAAGTAAATACCTGAATGGCATGTCCACGTGGTAGGGTCGATACAAGAACACAGAGCTGATCCACGACTCTGGTGATCGAGTGAAATGGCGAAACATGACCGCCCACGCTCATGAGCATGGCATAAGATGTTGATGATACACTATTGCCAGTGTAATCTCATTATGATGTCACCAGGCGCAAGCCCTCTCCCTTCCAGACATCTTCTTATTGTCCCGAAGCAATTTTCTGCTACGGGTCAGTGATTTAATAGCGCCATCACATTCTGTAGGACTGAGAGCGAAGGGGAATAGCTGGCCAATCTGTCCCACTTTGACAAGTGTCGAACCCGCGTCCAACCGAGCTCATGACATAGCCTGCGCAGATTGCTATCAACTTCGTTAATGCTCCCCCACTCCACCCCTGTCCCCGCCTTACTGTGTAGACTTGCTCACGAATTTTTGTATTTTGCTGTTGTTGTTTACAGGAGACTGCTCTGTGGTGAAAGGGTTGCAGATGCAATTCGCAATCCCGCATAGCGCGTTCGAAACACAGCAGACCGTTTGGCAGCAGACCGCCTTGTGTTCGTTTTCATACAAAGGTATGAGTGTCGGTCGTTCAGAAAGTAATGGCAAACTATAGAACGTTAACTGGCCAAGAAATTACCAACATTAAAAAAATGCTGAGGTTGACTGCGATATCCTGTAAAGGATGGACAACTAACTTTATTTCTTTTCTGCGGGATGAGGTGGCCAGTCTCAGTGCACCATGATTTGTTGCCTCTTACGGCACACTTGGTAGGCTCAAGTTTTGCCATTATGTGCTTCCCATATGTGTCCAGTTAACGTACATGGTATTCTTTTGTAGTCCATTTATTTATTTTGTGATTTCTTGACAAGTTTACTTTCAGTAGTTTGCCATGACTGTATCAACGACCGGGACTCATACCATTTTATAAAATAATCGGCGGAAGGCGATCTGCTGCCATATAACCTGTAGCTGTGTTTGGAACTCGGTAGGTGGGATTACGAACTGCGCCCGTAACCCCTTCACCTCTTGCCTCGTTAACTGGATATGTTCAATCAATCAATCAATCAATCAGGTGCCGTCTCCACCATGAAGGTTGGCTTCAATTGATCTCCAACACTGTCTCTCGCCTTGACAGTACATTTTGTTAGACTGATGTTCGTCCATCTCTTGATGTTGTCTTCCCACTTGTATCGTTGTCTACCTATTGCTCGCTTGCCTTCAACCTTACCCTCCAGTGTGGTCCATCTCTTGGTGTTAGCTTCCCACTTGTATCGCTGTCTACCTATTGCTTGCTTGCCTTCAACGTTACCCTCCGGTATGGTTTATATGAGAGTGTTATGCAACTGGATATGTTATCAGAAGAACTGTTTTACATATTTGCATATTGTGTATATGGTGTTAGCCCCATATTTGTATAAACCGGCCGCCTTTACTTTACAGGACATTTCCTAGCGCCCATTTACTCAGGACTCCGATAAAAGACCAGACGGACTCATAATCAGACCTGCAAGTAGTATCATTAGAATTTCGACTTTTCGCTGGCTGTTGAAGATGAGAATGGAGCTCTTGTGGAAATACCCCGCGTGCCGTGATGTCGGTTCTTAACTCAGCTTAACTAAACTCAACTCAATCCAACTAAACTCAGTTTAACTTAACTCATCTCAGCTCAACTCAACTGAATTTAACTTAACTCAGCTTAACTTAACTCAACTCGACTTAATTAAACTCAACTCAGCTTAACTTAACTTGACTTAACTAAGCTTAACGTAACTTGAGTGACTCAACTTAACTTAATTCAACGTAACGTAATTCAACGTAACTCAACTCAACTCAAACCCATTTTAGACCGGATCAGTCCAGGAGTCCGTGTTATTAATAAAAATAAACATAATTTACCTAGATTGGGATTCGAACGCATCACCACAGAATGCCAAACAAGGGTGCCAGCCAGTCCCATTCCTCCGATCCCTGACGTGCTTACACAACATACACATTTATTTACACGCTAACTGAGCGCGCCCGACAACTTATATTTTCATAGATCAATAGCCGGGGGTAACTTCCTCTGACAAGGGATGTTCAGAACATGATTTTCCCATCTCGTACACAACACAAGTTACTTAACATGCCTGGAAGCTACCGCCTACAGGTAATGGAGGTGACATTCGCAGTCTATGTTGCTAGATGACCATCAGTCGACAGTTGAATTAGATGGGCAATATTTATAGAAAAGTAATGTCAATGTTGCAGACGTGTTTAAGTATGAGGAATAAAATTCAGCTCCCTGTTGATGTATAAGTGTTAGGATTGCATTATTGTAATAAATCACGAACGAACGAAAGAACTTTATTTTCAAAGGCTCACAAATTGGGCACGCAGGCCCGTCTTACATTCGGCCCTTCCAATCACTCATCTTTCTTACTTCAATTATCTTTTGTGCATGTTACACTCACATAGAAATAACACAAAAACAACATTGTCAAATGAATCCTGTGAACAGTAGACCGCATTACGTTGTTTTTTTTTTAACGATATGGTATGGGTGCCGGTTGTTCAAAAAGCAATGGCAAACTACTGCCAAGAGATTACAACAGCAAAAATGCCGGTCTTAACTGCGACGTCCTGTCAAGGATACGTAACTAACTCTTTTTTTATGTGTGGATGTTGCAGACGTGTTTAAGTATGGCAAGTAACATTCAGTTCCCAGTTGATGTACATGTTAGGATTGCATCGTTGAACGAACGAAATTTATTTATAAAGGGTCACGAATTGGGCAAGCAGGCGAGTCTTACATTGGGCCCTTCCGACCACTCATCTTTCGTACATCAATTATCTTTTGTGCTTGTTTCATTCACCTAAATGAAAATTGTCAAATGAACGTTGTGAACATAAATAATGCACATTACAATGTTATGAAACAAGCGGGTAGACAGACACACATACACACATAGACACTCACACATGCATGAACACATACATACGAAATATACACTCACACGTGCATATATACATACATCATTTACACAAACTGTCACAGTTATACACCCAATAAATAACACACACACACACGCACGCACACGCACGCACACACACACACACACACACACACACACACACACACACAAACTCTTTCGCATACACATATATCCGCTCACAATCATAAACACATTCAATTCTTGATGGTTCCGTCGCCCTGCTACTGAGTGAGTGCGTGGCGCGACACTGTGAGCTGTGAGTTTCGTGTGGAATGCTTTTGAATCTGCCCGAGGTTTTTTGGAATGTGACTGCATGTTCGCAGTGATGGTAGGTGGCTATGTCCCAGAGTTGACCGGTTTTTGCCTTATGCAGAAATTGCGTGGCTGCTGGGCTTCTGGTTGACTGCCACTGCCGTCGGTGATGAACTGTATTTTTGTGGACTGTGTGGGTGAACATCTAGGAAACATCCAGATAGGAAAATGACTGCCGATTCCATCAGAGATGAATTTGGTGTTTCGTGGGGGACTGGTGTGTTGACATTCTGGTGGCGGCATTATGCACAGTGTATCTGTGCGGGCTGTTGTTTGTCGAGACTCCTGTCTTTTCCACTTTTCACATTGGGCAGTGGGGAGCGTTTTTTGTGATATTCACTGGCACAGGAACGGAGCATAATGGGGACGACCCGTTGCTGTGAAGTTGGAACTGCGACTAACTAACTAACTAACTAACTAACATTCAATTAAAGCGTATTTATGATAATGATTTGAAGGAAACTGTGTCATTCTGCTCAAGGTAGCATTTCGGTTGTAACACGATCTTCAGTTATTTCTTTTCTTGAAAAAAAAAAAAAACCAAAATCGTATAACGTTTCTTTCCCTGTTTCTGCCTCTTCTCCCGGTTATCTTTCCGGTCGTCAAGATATTTCTCACTGTCTCTCTTCTCATAATATGAACAAAACACGCTGTTTGTGTATCTTTCTTATAGATGTTTACTTAATGTTGCTCCTTCATTAGCCTCTTCTAGGCAATCGTTATTAGTTATTCTGGCAGTCCAAGGTATTCGCAACATTCGTCTCGGGAACTTGTCTTCGTTGCTTCCAAGCTCTTCCCAATTTCTTCTTTCACTTTCCACAATTCACTGCCATACTCCAAAACAGATTCTATATAACATTTCAGCACAATCTTTCTGATATTAAATAATTGCGACTTATTGCACAAAATAATTTGTTGTTTTTCATTTTCTGAAATATAGCTTTTGCTTGACCTATTCTGCTCTGTGTATCTGTCACGCATCTTCCATCCGATGTTATAATTGCCCTAAGAATCTAAAAAATTGTCAATCAATATCAATGAATTTATTTCACAAAACGCATCTTCGCCATTGTTTTTGTTCTGCCAATCAGCATCCATGAATTAATGTCGCGTGATGCATTGATCTACAGCTAATCGCAGCCAGGATAAAATTTGATTACGTCATTGAACTGGTGGCTGACCAATCATACGGCGCAAGACAAGCTGACGGAAGCTGGAATGGCATGATGGGAGAACTGCTTACAGGTGTAAGTATCTTTAATTACATCACCCACATCAGTATTGCCGGCTCTATGACTAAGGCATTTCGTAATCCCGTATACCGTGTTCCAAACACAGCTGCCGGCAATTTGGCTGCAGACCATCTTGCGTTGGTTGTTTATGAAAATGGCATGAGTGCCGGTCGTTCAGAAAGCAATGGCAAACTACTGAACGTAAACTTACCAAGAGATCACAAACAGACAAAAATGCTGGAGTTGACAGCTACGTCCTGTAAAGGATATACAACTGGCTTTTTGTAAAAATATCTGTATTGGTAAATTGAGTGTATAACTCTTAGTATTACTTTTGTCATCTGAAGAATTGTCCTGAAGTATTTCTATTCAGATGCCCTGTCATCCGTTCTGTTTCTGCATATAAGTCAAATACTCACACCTGCATAAAAGAATGGGTACCACAAATGTAAAGGACAAGCAAAACCTGCATTCTGTCAAATGAAGAACGTTTTGTGCAATAAGTCACTGTCCTTGAAAGTTAGGAAAAGAATTCTTGCATGTTACATAGAACCAGTTTTAACATACGACAGCGAATCCTGGACTATTAGTAAACAGGCGAAAAAACTCACCGGAAGCCATGGAGATGTGGTTTTATAGAAGAATGCTGAAAACTAATTGGACAGCCAAAATGAGCAACCAGGACGTGTTAAGGGAAGTTGAGTCGCAAAGACACCTTATCACAAACATCAGAAAGAGGCAGTCATCATTTTTTGGCCATATTATGAGAAGACAAAACCTGGAACATGTGACAATCGGAAAGATTTGCGGAAAGAGAGATATAAGAAGACAGAAGATTCTTGACAGTCTTGTGTCATGGCACAGAAGGGTGTCAACACACAAATTGATCCATGACACACTGATATTCCTGCATTTTTATCTCTTTCTTACTGTTGTATGTAATGTTCTAGTTTCATTTGCCTGTTTCAGGCAGTCGTTGTTAGTTGCCCTGGCAGTCCAAGGAATTCGCAACATGCGTCTTAGCAACCACATCTATGTTGCTTCCAAGGTCTTCCTAATTTGTTCATTTACATTCCAAGATTCACAGCCATACAGCAATACAGGTTCTATATAGCACTTCAGCACTCTCTTTTCTTACATTCAATGATAGTGGTTTTTGCATAAGCTACTTTTCATTTTCTGAAATGCAGCCTTTGCTTGCCCTATTCTGTTCTTAATTCCTGTTGTGCACCTTCCGTCTGATGTTACAACATTATCCACTTGGTTAAGAATTTTCCCTTCTATTTTCATTTCATATTTTGGTGTCACCTTTTTCTTTGGTATCATTATTGTTACTGTTTTCTTGATACTATAATAAACAGCATGACAACTATTTGGTGGCTTTTAAGATGAGAACCATGATTCCATTTTCAGGAATGCTATGAGTGCAATGATATGGAATTTTAAATGCAATCATCATCATCATCATCATCATCATCATCATCATCATCATCATCATCATCATCATCATCATCATCATCATCATCATCATCATCATCATCATCATCACCATCATCATCATCATCATCATCATCATCATCATCATCATCATCATATTTGACTTTTGACATCAAGCGACGTGGAGAGAAATAGATGACGTTCCAGAGCCCCATGTGTGGCACTGGCAAGTGTCATTCCGTGTGACTGTACATTGTTTTTGATGTCACCAATCCAATTTCCTCTTGACGTCCTCTTTCTTTCGAATAAGATCTTCTTTAATTCTAAATCCAGTATTTAGTATTAAATCTCACAATATTTCAATTCACTGGGCACTGTATGTCAATTTAAAGGGAAATTAAAGGGCACTAAATGTCAGTCCAATGGACATTTCAATGGGCCCTAATTATAGATGTCCTTCTGACAGAAAGCTGACTTGGCGATTGCATCCTTGACCATCACGGAGATCCGAGAGAGATACGTGGACTTCACCAAACCGTTTATGCAGCTGGGAACCTCAATTATGATCAAGAAGCCCGAGAAGGAGAAAGGTGGCGTGTTTTCTTTCAAGGTGTGTTACCTTCCTATTGATTACCTTTGTTGTTGGTGTCTGTTGTGGTATAGCTACTTTTGCTTTGTTGTTAGTTATGTTGCTTTATGGAGACTTTTCCCACTCCGACTTCAGAGGTACTTGTAATTTACGTCCCCAAGTCAAGGACGAGAGGTCAAAATTTTAGTCCAGATGTCCGGTGTAGGGGATGAATCGCTAAGCTCGGCATCAGCATACCGGATGTTTAAAAACACGCATTCTTACCCATTCGGCCATGCAGACCTGCGTCTTTGTTGATGTTACAGCTGTTGTTGTTGGTGGTTGTGTTACAACTGTCGTTGCCGATGTTCTTAGTTTACATGTAGTTGTTTCTGTTGTTATTTATGTTGCTTTTTGGAATCTTTAAGTTTTATTAGTATTGCAAAGGTTGTTGATGATGTTGTTAATGACGTTATTGTTGCTTCTCATGTTTTTAATATTGCTTTTTGGAGTATTCTGTTGTTGTTGTTGTTGTCGTCGTCGTCGTCGTCGTCGTCGTCGTCGTCGTCGTCGTCGTCGTCGTCGTTGTTGTTGTTGTTGTTGTTACTATGGTTCATGTTGCTTATGTTGTTAATTATGTTGCTTCTTGATATCATCTGCTGTCGGTTAATACTACATTTCCTATTCATGTTCAAAACAATATTGCTTGGTACACAAAAGAACAAGTATTATAATGTACATTTCGGCTCAGCAGCATTGAAAGAATACGGAATGCGACAAATACCGCGAAACGAACTAATTAACATTATGAGCCTAGTTTAACAATATATCGTTCTTCTATACAAATGGGAGGTCAGATATAGCGATATATTATAATTCGACACTGAATTACGTTAAAGTAATTAATTAATGAAATGATCCTGTGACAATGTTAATTAATCAAATTTATAGTAACAATGACATGCTCTCTAAACTGACTAATTAAATGTTAAGTATAAGATAATTAATTAAATGGCTTAGTAACAATGATGTGTTTCTTAAACCATATTAACTAACGTAATTAACTAATGAAATGTTCATGCAACAATTACATTTCCTCTGATTCATTCATCACTATTAGAATCCTTTGTCGGACGGAGTTTGGCTCGCTATCATCGGTGGCTTTATCGGCGTGTGCATTATCCTGTTTCTGGTAGGACGCTTCAGCCCGTACGAGTGGGCTAGCGGCGCTGCCAGACCTTCAGGAAAGGCCAAGCCAGCCTTCAGTGTTGCCAACACAGTGTGGTTTGCGCTGGGAGCTTTGATGCAACAAGGCTCAGATATTTACCCAAAGTAAGTTACCAATTTTAGGGTTAGTGAACGCACTTTTACGATTCCCCGACATAGCGGGTGGGGGGGGGGCGGTTCGAAATAAGCATTCCTGCTGCATAGCTGACGTAACTGGGCAATTTCTAGATTGCTCCATAGCTCACTTACCGAAGCAATTGCTGGACTGCTCCAGAACTGATCTATCTGGGACATTTCTGGACTACTCCATAGCTGACTTAAAAAATTTCTTGGCTGCTCCATAGATGATTTAATTGAGAAAAATCTTGGCTACTCCGTAGATGACTTAATTGAGCAATTGCTGGATTGCTCCATTACTTACTTACCTTAGCAATTGCTTGTGTTATATATGTACCACTCCAGATATTTTCACAGTTAAGTGAGATATGTATCAAAGCAGATATGTTCACAGTCAAGTGAGATATGTACTACTCCAGATATGTTCACAGTCAAGTGAGATATGTACTACTCCAGATATGTTCACAGTTCAGTGAGATATGTATCTTTCCAGATATGTTCACAGTTAAGTGAGAAATGTACCACTCCAGATTTGGTCACAGTTCAGTGAGATATGTACTACTCCAGATATATTCACAGTTAAGTGAGATATGTACCACTCCAGATATGTTTACAGTTATGTGAGATATGCATCTCTCCAGATATGTTCACGGTTAAGGGAGTTATGTACCATTCCATATATGTTCACAGTTAAGCGAGATATGTACCATTCCAGATATGTTCACATTTAAGTGAGGTATGTACCACTCCAGATATGTTCACAGTTAAGTGAAGTATGTACCACTCCTGATGTGTGCACATGTAAGTGAGATATGTACCACTCCAGATACTTGTTCAGTTAAGTGAGATATGTACTACTCCAGATACTTGCACAGTTAAGTGAGTTGTGTACCACTCCAGATACGTGCACAATTAAGTCACTTCTTGAGCTAACGCACATGCCTAATTTAGCACTTGTATGAAGCCAAGTGGCAGGCAGGCAGAGTCTGACAGTGGGTGGGTATGCAGACCTATAATCGGACAGAACAGAACGAACGACGAACGAACGAACGAATTTCATTTTCAAAAGGTTAAGAATTGGGCACACAGGCCCTACTGACACTCTGCCCTTCCCATCTTTCTGCTGTCAAACATTATTTCAATCTTACATCACTTATGAAATTAATATTAGACAACAACGACAACCACAAAAAAAAAAAAACAATATGCATTAAAATGCACGGAAAATAAATGTGCAATAATCAATAATACATGACTCACTAAAAGTAATGTTTGACATGGCAATTATAATTAGCTAAGGTAGGTGTAATGTATCACAGTTAGGGGAATGTTTCTTATACTAGTTGTTCCTTGACATTATTATTATTATTATTATTATTATTATTATTATTATTATTATTATTATTATTATTATTATTTTAGGTCAGATAGACATACAGGCTAGCAGACAGCTAGACAGAGCAAAATACGATCCGGCAGGCAGGCAGGCAGGCAGACAGACAGACCGACCGACCGACCGACCGACCGACCGACCGACCGACCGACCGACCGACCGACCGACAGACAGACAGACAGACAGACAGACAGACAGAAAATATATCTAGTCAGGGAGGCAGAAGGACGGACATATGGACGCATGCAGGAATAAAAATAACACACACACACACTATAAAAATATACAAACAGATAGATAAATAAACACATAACAATATCGATTTATTTTGAAAAGGAAGAATAAAACACATATAGACATACAGATAGATAAGTAGGCAAACAAAAATATCGATGTATTCTCAAAATGAAGGATACAAACACATATACACAAATAGATAGATAAAGAGACACACACAATATCGATTTATTCTCAAAATGTAATCACAGAACATATCAGACAACAGACAAGAAAATATAAACTATAAGAACACGTAAAATAAGCCCCTTTCGCTACAAAAGCCACAAGAACCACTCTTATTCCGTCTATCTTAATTTCATTGTCACATGCCTTGACAATACTCCATCTGAATATTCCTAATTCCAATTGACAGATCCATCTCCGGCCGTATTGTGGGTACGGCCTGGTGGTTTTTCACCCTCATCATCATCTCGTCCTACACCGCTAATTTAGCGGCTTTCCTGACGATTGAGCGCATGGAGATCCCCGTCAACTCTGCCGACGATCTGTTGAAGCAGTCAGAGATTCAGTACGGTATTATAGCCAATGGGTCGACGGAAGAGTTTTTCAAGGTGGGCGGCTGTGTCGTGTTCTTGTCCGTTCCTGAGCGATGTTGTGTGGTTATTATGTTATGTGTGTGTTGGGGAATGTGGGTGGTATTATTACAGTCTTTTAGAGATATGGTTGTGTAGTTGCCATGGTTAGAGATATGAGTGTATAGTTGCCATGGTTAGAAATATGAGTGTATAGTTGCCATGGTTAAAGATATGGGTGTATAGTTGTCATCGTTAGAGCTATGGTTGTGTAGTCTCAATTATTAAATACATTGTTGAACGCTGAAGAAGAAGAAGAAGAATTGTTGTATAATGGCAATAATTAGATGCATGGTTGTATTGTTGCAATCTTTAGAGATATAATTGTATAGTTGCAGTCTTTAGAGTTATGGTCGTGTAGTTGCAATTTTTAGTGATATGGTTGTTTAAATCTAATTTTTTTACAGATATTGTTGTGCAGTTGCAATCTTTAGAGATATAGTTGTACAGTCACAATATTTAGAGATATAGTTGTACAGTCACAATCTTTAGAGATATAGTTGTAAAGTTGTAATCTTTAGATATATGATTGTACAGTCACAATCTTTAGAGTTTTTGTTGTACAGTTGCAATCTTTAGAGATATGGTTGTAAAGTTGTAATCTTTAGATATATGATTGTACAGTCACAATCTTTAGAGTTTTTGTTGTACAGTTGCAATCTTTAGAGATATGGTTGTAAAGTCACAATCTTTATTAATAGGATTGTGTAGTTGCAATCTTTAGAGATATGGTTGTACAGTTACAATTTTTAGAGATATGGTTGTTTGTAAAGTTGCAATCTCTAGAGATATGGTTGTACAGTTGTAATCTTTACTTTAGATATATGGTTTTATAGTTGCAATCTTTAGAGATATGTTGGTACAGTGACAATCTTTAGAGACACAGTCTTTAGAGATGTGGTTGTATAATTGCAATCTTTAGAGATATGGTTGTACAGTCGCAATCTTTAAAGACATGGTTGTATAGAAGAGTGAAGAACATTCCCTGAACAACCAAGATGTGTAATCTACATGTTTTAAAAGAGGCTAGGACACAGCGACAACTTATCACAACTACCAGAAAGCGACAGTCGATATTTCTTTGCCACATAATGAAAAGATAAATACTGAACATTTCTGTGACAACCGGGTAGATTTGAGGCAGAGGAAGTTAACGAGAGAAACATCTGGACAGTTTTGTCCCGTGACGCTAGAGAGTGGCAGCACGTTAATTATTATATTGCCGTTGGAGATCGCAAGATGTGGAGGTGCATGATCGCCTACGCCAGATGGCAAGGTTCTTGGCGATGGTCTCAATGACATAAACTGAATGTTAGCATAGTTTCCAGAGAGGTCTCCCCCGCGTCATCAAACACACTAATACGTCTATAAACATACACAATTTGCACCGAACCACATGCCATGGCGTCATGTGTCGCCGGAAGTGCTCGGAAATAAAGATGGCAGATTTTGAGATGAAGAATAGCCAAATGCTGTATACATCGTATTTCTTCGTCTTCTCGTTGTTTTTAGTGTGTGTGTGTGTGTGTGTGTGTGTGTGTGTGTGTGTGTGTGTGTGTGTGTAGTGTTGCGAACACAAATATATATATATATATATATATATATACTAGCTGACCCGGCCCGGCTTCGCCCAGGCCCTGGCGGAGATCTATCTATCTATCTATCTATCTATCTATCTATCTATCTATCTATCTATCTATCTATCTATCTATCTATCTATCTATCTATCTATCTATCTATCTATCTATCTATCTATCTATCTATCTATCTATCTATCTATCTATATCTATCTATCTATCTATCTATCTATCTATCTATCTATCTATCTATCTATCTATCTATCTATCTGTCTTTCTGTCTGCTTGTTTGTCTGTCTGTCTGTCTGTCTGACCCGGCCCGGCTTCGCCCAGCTCCTGGTGGGGAGCATCTCATTTAATTCATATAAGTAGTCATATAAGCTCCCGTTCCCGACTATCTGTCTGTCTGTCTATCTGTCTGTCTGACCCGGCCCGGCTTCACCCAGTCCATGGTGGGGAGCATCTAATTTAATTCATATAAGTAGTCATATAAGTTCCCGTTCCCGACTGTCTGTCTGTCTGTCTGTCTGTCGACCCGGCTGTCTGTCTGTCTGTCTGACCCGGTCTGGCTTCACCCAGTCCCTGGTGGGGAGCATCTAATTTAATTCATATAAGTAGTCATATAAGTTCCCGTTCCCGACTGTATGTCTGTCTGTCTGTCTGTCAACCCGGCTGTCTGTCTGTCTATCTATCTGTCTATCTATCTGTCTGTCTGCCTGCCTGCCCGTCCGTCTCTCACTCCGTCTATCCCACTCTCTCTATCTATCGGGTCAGATCTATCTATCTATGTATCTATTTATTTATATAGCTATCTATAGCCAGGGGTCTTAACCTAAGATATATCAATGCTACTAAAAGTTATGTCCCTTTATAGAATATTTCCTTATGTTAAGTCATGTAATTACAAAATGAAATTTTAGTAAGTAAGTACCCGATTTTACACTAAGAAACTATTACAGTCGGTTGCACAGGAATGAAAGGAAAACGTGTAGAAAATTTCATCTCAATCGGATGGACCGTTCGCGAACGCAGCAAATACATCCCCAACCACAAACATACAGTCTCTTTATATATATATATATATATATATATGTGTGTGTGTGTGTGTGTGTCTGTGTGTCTGTGTATCTGTGTGTCTGTGTCTGTGTGTGTGACACGCCATCACTTTAATAGTAGTGATTATGGTGGTCGTCATCATCAACTTCATCATCGTCATTATTTTCTACTAATGTTATGGTACCATTACTCCTCCTACTACTACTATTACAACAACAACAACAACAACAACTACTACTACTACTACTACTACTACTACTACTACTACTACTACTACTACTACTACTACTACTACTACTACTACTACTACTACTACTACTACTACTACTACTACTACTACTACTACTACTACTATTAATACTTCAACAGCTACTATTACTACCACTATTACTACTACAACTACAACTACTTCTACTACTACTACTACTACTACTACTACTACTACTACTACTACTACTACTACTACTACTACTACTACTACTACCACCACCACCACCACAACTACAACTACAACAACTACTATGTTTTAAACACTCTCCCTCTGAGTTAACTGGACATTCACTCTTACCCCAGATGTCAAATGTCACGGTGTACAGTAAAATGTGGAACTACATGCGTGATGCCCAGCCCTCTGTCTTCGTCAAGACCACAGAGGAGGGAGTACGGCGGGTTCGAACATCTAAGGTGAGAACTCGACCAGTATACCACATTGTAGAAGGAAGGGGTACAGCAAATGCTGTGTATTTACTGAGAACCGTAATTGAACGATCTTTTGAAGTAAACAAAGATCTACACCTTTGCTTTATTGACTACACAAAGGCTTTTGATAAAGTGAGACATGTCGACATGATAAGGATGCTTGAAGATCTACAAATTGATGGAAAATACCTTAGACTTCTAAAAAACATATATTGGAAACAACAAGCTGCCATAAGAGTTGATAATGAAGTAGGCCAATATCAGCCTATTAAGAGAGGTGTGAGACAGTGATGTGTAATGTCTCCAGATCTGTTTTCCCTGTACAGTGAAAATGTTTTCAGAAATATTGAAGATATGGAAGGAATAAACATTGGGGGGGGGGGGAGAGAGGCGATGCATCAATAACATTAGATATGCAGACGATACAGTCTTGATTGCAGAGAATGAACAGGACCTGCAAAATTTAGTAGATGCAGTTGTTACACACAGTGAACAACAAGGGTTAGAATTAAATTGTAAAAAGACACAGAGTTATGGTCGTCACTAGGAAGAACGAAATACCACAATGTAATATACAAGTAAATGGGAATATTCTTCAACAAGTGAATCGGTACAATTATCTCGGAACAGTAATAACATCTAATGGGAGATGCCTTGAAGAGATTAGAACAAGAATCGCCATGTCTAAGGTAACCTTTTGCAAGATGAAAAACATACTGACCAATAAAAAGATGTCAAATGAAACGAGAAAAAGAGTGTTGAGGTGCTACATAGAACCTGTACTTTTATATGGATGTGAAGTTTGGACAATGAGCAGTCAAGCTGAAAAACATCTGATGGCTGTAGAAATGTGGTTTCTGAGGAAAATGCAAAAAATACCACGGACAGCCAGAAAGACCAATGAACAGGTCCTTCAAGAAACACACAAAGATCTTAAACTGATTAGAGACATTAGACGCAGACAGTCAAAATTTTTTGGGCATGTCATGAGAAGATATGAATTGGAGAACTTGGTAAGATCGAAGGGAACAGACCAAGAGGAAGACCTAGAAGCAAATACCTGGATGGCTTGACCTCGTGGCATGGTCGAGACAGAAACATAGAGCTGATCCACGACTCTGGTAATCGAGTGAGATGGCAAAACATGACCGACCACGCTTACCGGCATGGCACATGATGGATGGATACCACATTGTAATTGTATTATTACATGTAAATATATTGTATCTGCGAAATGGTCGACAAGTATAGAACATTGTAATTGTATTATTACATATAAATATTTTGTATTTGTGAGTCGTTCGTACACACATTTTGTATAAACCTAATCTATCCAGTCTATAAAATATGCTGTATTTGTCAAATGTTCATACACATATTTTGTATCTGTCAAATATTCATATAAATATGTTGTATTGTCAAATGTTCATACACATATGTTGTATCTGTCATATGTTCATATTATTATGTTGAATCTGTCAAATATTCATATAAATATGTTGTATCTGTCAAATGTTCATATGAATATGTTGTATCTGTCAAATGTTCATACACATATGTTGTATCTGTCAAATATTCATATAAATACGTTGCATTGTCAAATGTTCATACACATATGTTTTATCTGTCAAATGTTCATATAAATATGTTGTATCTGTCAAATGTTCGTATAAATATGTTGTATCTGCCAAATGTTCATACACAGAAGAAGTACGCTTTCCTCATGGACTCCTCCTTCAACGACTACCACAACCAACGAAAACCGTGCAACACCATGAAGGTCGGTCGTAACCTGGATGTCAAAGGTTATGGCATCGCAACCCCAAGGAACTCTGACCTCAGGTACGTTGGGCTGTTGCGCTGTTAGGGCCTTCAGAGTATTTTTACTTCTGGCTATGGTTTGCTTACGCATTTACCTCATATTATACTGGAAGTATATGGTTCCGTCTCCCAGCTACTGAGTTAAGTGCGTGGAGTTACACTGTGAGCTGTGGGTTTCGTGTGGAATGCTTCTACATCTGTCCTTGGTGGTTTGTATTGTGAACTGCATGAATGTTCATAAAAATGATGGTCGACAGGTTGATGAACTGGCTGGTTTTGCCTTATGCAGTAATGTTTGTGCAACTGTTGGTTTTCAAGTTTACTGCCACTTCCATCAACGATAAACTGTAACTTTAGTGGCGCTCTTTTGTGTTCGCATTCTGGCAGCGGCCTTAAGAAATAAATATGTTTCGTTTATAAGCAGTATTTTCCATCTTTTGCTATATGTTACATCTTTATTATATGTTACATATGTATGTTATATGTTACATCTATATTATATGGTATATCTACATGCTACATGTTACACCTATATGCTATATTTTACATATCTATGCTATATGTGACATCTGTATGCTATATGTTACATCTGCATGCTATAGGTTAATCTCGATGCTATATGTTACATCTTTATTATATGTTACATCTCTAACCTATATGTTACATCTGCATACAATGTGTTACATCTTTATTATATGTTACATCTCTATTATATATGTTACATCTCTATGCTAAATGTTATATCTTTATTATATGATTTTCTGTATGCTACATGTTACATCTGTATTCTTCTTCTTTGCGTTCATCCGGAGTGATTTTTTCAGATGTGATTGCGGTGTGTCTGGTTAGGCACCCTCGGGTCGAAACCCTCAGGCCAACACATCCGACTTTTAGCGTGCATTTTTGACCAGGTTAGCAATCCTGGGAGACTCTCACTTTTGTGGTACCGTCCACATCTCAGCTGGTCTAGTTGGAACAGTCGAAGACTACACGGTCATCCCTCAAGTGAAGGCAGGGACAGTCCATAGCATTTTCCGCCATCCTGGGTGGCTTCCATAATTGCAGAGCCGGCACATAACGCTCTGGTGCTGGGTTTACCGAGGGAATCGTCACGTCCTGCTCATGGCTGTTTTAATTCCTCACTTCAATATATTGGGCATTTCGCTCGCCATGGGCCGTTCCTGCACACACCAGTCAGCTCTGCGGTTGGTTTCCACTAAGCGAGTTTTCGGACATGTGCTTGTCCCTGTACCCATAAGAGCTGTTCCAGGCACGGCGGACATTCGGAAAACTACCTAGTCAGAGCTGTTCCGAACAAGAGCGGCATTCGGAAACTAGGTAGTCAGAGCTGTTCCTAGCACGGGAGACATTCGGGCGAGACATTTCACTCGGACGTAAATGCGTAGTGTCAATTTTTAGTTTGCCACCCGTAGGCCGACACTTCCGACTTCTGGCGGGCATTTTTTAGTGAGGTTAGCCTTCCTCTGGTTTCGAGACACGTTAGACTGTTGTAATGTCACCCACATCTCAGCTGGTCAAGATAGAACGATCAACGATATCGTGGTCTGCCCTCAAGGGAAGGCAGGGGCAGACCATGGGCATTATCTCGCTATCCAAGGAGGCTTCCATAATTGCAGAGCCGGCACATATTGCTCTGAGACTGGGCTCAACCAAGGAGTTTCCACGTCCTGCTCATGGCTGCTTTAGTTCCTCACTTCCATGTGTTGGGCATCCCACTTGCCACTGATCGCTCAATCACACGCCAGGAGCGGTCAGACTGCGAGTGACATCCACTCGGTAAGCTTTTGCTTGTGACTTCAGACCACGCAATAGGTTCGCTCGCCGTGCGTTCCATTTTGCGTTGATGAGACATTATTCCACTTTTGTCTACACTCTCTATGAGTTAGATACAGACAGTTTCCGTAACCCTTCGACTGGGGCACTTTTCTGACTTAAAGCGCTCTTTCCGCGAGGGTCGGAGCTTGGTAAGCATGTATTAGCTCTAGAATTGCCACAGTTATCCAAGTAGGATCGTGTCATCTAAGGAACCTCGACTGATTTAATGAGCCATTCGCGGTTTCACCGTGAGACAGTGTGAACTTAGACATGCATGGCTTAATCTTTGAGACAAGCATATGACTACTGGCAGGATCAACCAGATATCTATCGGACAGACGGACTATTCACGCACACGCAAGCCAAGAGTAGCATCGCTAAAGCGCGCCCTCCCGGTACAAGGTGATACATGCAAAACCACTGGACGCCTACCGACGAGCTTTCAAGCTACGCCGGCAGGACTAACCGAAAAACAAAAGCTATACCAGCTTACTGACTGCAGGCCCACTACTCATCGAGAGAGAGTGGGCGCTTATCGAGACTTTGTCGAACGGTCGTACAAATTTTGCTCTTTTGCCCGCTCAAACCACGACCCTGGCTGCACGATGCGGTTACATTCTTGAAACGCCTGCCTCGCTAACTCACGTTGGCTGGGAAGATCCCATTTTGGGGCACCTCACACAGCCATCCGAGACAACGAACGCTAGACGCGGAACTGATCTAGCGAACCAGACCAGCCCCACACATCTGTATTATATGTTACATCTCTATTATATATGTTACATATCTATGCTATATGTTACATCTTTATTATATGTTACATATCTATGCTATATGTTACATTTATGTGCTATATGTTACATCTCTATGCTATATGTTACATTTCTATGCTACATGTTACAAATCTAACTATATGTTACATCTCTATGCTATATGTTATATCTTTATTATATGTTACATATATATGCTATATCTGACATCTCTGTGATATATGTACATCACTATGATATTTGTCATATCTTTATTATATGTTACATCTCTATGTTATGTGGTACAGCTTTATTATATGTTACATCTCTATGCTATGTGTTACATTTTAATGTTATATGTTACATCTGTATTATACGTTACATCTATATGCTACATGTTATATCTATATGCTATATGTTACATCTGTATGCTGCATGTTACATCTATATGCTATATGTTACGTCTTTATTATATATTACATCTCTAAGCTATATGTTACAACTTTATTATATGTTACATCTCTATGCAATATGTTACATCTTTAATATATTGCACATCTTTACTACATGTTACATCTCTATACTATATGTTACATCTTTATTATATGTTAAATCTCTATGCTATATGTTACATCTTTATTATATGCTAAGCTCTATGCAATCTTTACATTTCTATGCTATATGTAGCATTTGAATGTGTACAACATCAGACACTTTGGGAAATCATAGGAATATGGGCTTTCCATCACATGTAGTACAACTCACAAAAATGCTCTATCTAGACCAGTGGTTCTCAACCTTTTTTGGCCACGCCCCCCCCCCCTCTTTACCATATGTACAGAATGTCATTCCCCCCTTTCGAATGTCCTCACTATAAATCCCCCCACCCTTACACAGTATACATAAAAGTGAAAGCTAAATTTAATAACACATACTAGAACAAGTCGAGACATCTACATAAAACGTGATTTGCGGGTCGATGCCATGTAGCAGAAGGAGGAATAAACAGCACTACAGAATGAGATACAGAAGTTAAAGCGAAAAGGGACCCGAAGAGTTAATATCGAAGCAGCATACGGCAAAGGTTGCTAAGCGACGTCACTGTTTGAAAAACGTCACTGTGTATTACGTCATGAACCGGCAGTTATGTCTGGGAATGATGGATGCAAAGGCGGACCAAAGTGTCAGCGGTGAATTATTATCTTAAAATCCTTCAGAAAAGATAAATCGGTGCTTTTGCTTTCTTTCACCCCAAACAAAAGGGAATCCCAGGGTATGACGTCACATCTAGGGGTTCCCTGTGTTGCGCCGAACATTCAGGGGGTTTCCGTGTGTTGCGCCGTAGCTCGGTGCGCAATTCTATGCGGCGGCGGTGGTGCGCTATTCTTTCACTTTCCGGTTAGGGTTAGGGGGTAGGGTTAGGATTAGGGTTAGGGTTAGTGTGTGTACCCTACCCCTAACCCTAAGCCTAACCCTAACCGGAAAGTGATTGCAGGACCGATGCAAATGAGGATCGAAGGGAGACAGAAACGGTTGCCACAGCCCAAAGAAACAACACTGTGGTGTGGGGCAATTGAAACGCACTGACACGCACTCCACCCGAACACAGAGGAGATCACCGTCGGCGCTAAATATGGCTGGTGACTCTAAATATAGCTCGCAAAGTTTGTTTGGGGTGAAAGAAAGCAAAAGTACCGATAAATCAAAGAAGTATGTAAAGAAGGCACACTCTGGAGTCAAGACGGAAGGTCGGCCATGGATATTTAGATCAAAAATTGATGGAATGACAGGACGCTAGAAAGTTGTCGTTCGATTAGCAACCAGAAGTCACAATTTGTCAAAAGACACGGTTTCTTTTGTAGGTGTGACGAAACGCCTACAGATCGGCAGATCTCTGCATAATATCCCTTTGAAGGGAGTGCGATGCGTTGGTCTCCCTTGAAATTAATATCAATTAATAGGGGATTTCCCTAGAAAAGTAGTGCGGGCGGCGCTATTCTAGTTATTTATAGAGAAATCTAGAATGTTCCCCCAAGTGCGTACGTGGTCAAGATCTCTAGGTTCACGAGTGCTTCATGCAGCACGGGTTGGAAGAACTTATCGTGACTCTGGTTTTCTCCATGAATCATGGAATTCACGCGGCCCGTGTAGACAGGTTGAAGGCGCACTGAGTTTGTCGTGATCAGTCGCCAGCCGGACCTCAGCGTAGACAGATCACAGCCACAGGGCTGCTGTAATTTTGATGTCAATGAGCGCGGCCAGAGCGGACATCTGCAGTCAAGTTGGTGATTGTTAAATCACAGGTTAGTTGAATACTTATTCTATTGTTTAACTGTTGTCTTTATGCCGTGCCGACCTCCCCGAACGAATTAATTGCCGTCGGAAATGAGTAGTCGCGTAGCGTTACAATTTACAGCAGGCTGTCTGCATATTGAATTAGCCTTTATCTATCGGCGACGTAATGTGTTACCTGACGGAACAAGCCTTATTCCACAGCGAGAAGTGTGTAAATAAAGTAGGCCGAACGATGTGCTTTCGAGGATTGGGGAAAATCCCATGTGTTTAGATAGATATATTTGTTAACTGATTGTTTACGAATGAGTGGCAGGGACAGTGATATATATATATTATTACTGCGTTGTGCTAGGGAGATCCCGGTTCTTTACAAGGTGTGTAGTAGTTACTTGTTTGGTTTATTTATTACACATGCAAGGCAGGAAGTTTGTCAGTCATTGCAGCGATATGCTAGACGCTGTAAATAATGAGGTAGAACTTATTATTATAGATGTGTAATGTGCTTCGTGACATTAGAATGATAACTTAGTTGTTCTATCAGTGGTGGTGATTTTTCGAGGAATCAAGGTGTGAGCGGCCGTGGTGTATTTGCTGTGTGAAGATAGCAGTGTTATTCCGCGTAAGCAGAATGGTGTTACATCGGTAGGATAACAGTGATAGGAAGTATTTATGATACTATTGTGACTGCGGGTTTTCATGTCCGTCCGCTAGAATGACCGTGCGTGTTCCATCTTACGTTTGTCTAGGCAGCTGACTGGGAGGTAGGCCGGTACGCCCAACCCGTTAGGTTACAGGTCCGACCCAAAGCGATCGTGCATATCCGATGGTTGAACATACCCGATCGAGGGTGATGCGGCACTCCGTAATTCGAGGCCGTTAGGTCTAGATAGATCGAAGAGTTGAACCTAACCGTTTCTGTCTCTAATATTCTACTCTTCTGGAACCCTGATTCGGTTCATGGAGTATTGGGAATACTGCCGTGAAGTAGTAGTATATGAGGGGAACCCCCCCCCCCCCAACAAAGGTGGAGCCAGAGTGTGGTGGTGGAGAGTCTGGAGGCTTGCTACATTGGATGACGTGACTTAATTCGTCACGGGACAAGGTACACGGGACCCACAGTAGCTGTGGGAAAGTGTAATGGTGGATGGCCACCAAAGCTGTGCTCGACCGGCACAGGTATGACTATCCTGGAAGATAGTCAGTGAATAAAAAGGCAACTCAGGATCTGGGACAGGGATCCCAGAACTGACACAATGGCTGTGATATGAGTTTGTTATTTAAGTGTAACAATTCATGAGTTCTCCTTGGTTAATACTATAGTAATGAATTATCAGGAGTATAATTTATTATGGTCATATAGTTATTAATGTGTGTAATTGATCAGTCCATGGGTTAACGGATTGGTGAATTGATGAGTCTGTCAGGAAGGAGATGTCCGGCTGGACACCTTCTCGATAAAGTAATCACTACACTGAAAGGGAAGTAGGTGTATATGTTGATTGATGATGGAAGGTGAAACAGGATGGGACTGGCACCAGGCGAAAGATGCTTTGACAGAGTCATACAGTCGACTCTGGTGCTAGGGGCTATTTGTAGTCCAGAAGTGTTACTTGACTGAACAGGTGTGCTATTGCTTTCTCTAACATCATTATGCCTATACATTATGGGTACAAGTAGATCTGCCCATACTATGAAGGGAGAATACGAGTGGCGGTATTACCAAACCCATGTGCAGGACTTATGATAGGTAACATACCGGGGGCAAAAGATTGTACGGAAGAGGAAGGCCGGACATGGGATTACAGTAAGGCATATGGCAATGCGATTACCAGACAGCAGGCTAAGAAAGACAAAGAAGAAGATAACATGGCCATATCTCGGGCTGAACAAACAGACAATGGACTGGTCCCAGACATCCAAACCGACGACTTTACAAAACAACAAAGAGATGACAAGACACTGCGAACGTGTTTTCAGCTGGCAAACCGCCCACCTAAACAATCTAGCGAGAGTAAGTGGTCATTCGTAATTGATAAGAACATCCTCACGAGAGAGTATAGCAAAGGGGCAACGCTTCTCACACAAACCGTGCTGCCGTTACATCATCGCAGCAACGCGCTAAAATTAGCGCACGACTCCCCATTTGCAGGCCATATGGGGATGGCCAGGACGAGACAGAGATTATTATCTCAGTTCTACTGGCCAGGCTATTGTAAGGATGTCAGAAGCTATGTCCGTTCATGTGAACTGTGCCAGCAAACTTCACAAAAAGGAAGGCATCCAAAGGCTAAAATCCAGGAAACGGACTTGGCTTCTAGACCATTCGAAAAGATAGCTGTCGACATTGTGGGACCCCTTAATACGACAACGGACCGAGGGAATAGGTACATCCTAACGATGATTGACCTATGCACACGATGGCCAGAAGCGGTTCCCCTGAAATCCATATCGTCTAGATCCATCGTAGAATCATTCCTCCTTATATTCAGTAGAATAGGATTCCCATCATGCATCCTATCAGATAGGGGTACCCAGTTCATCTCAGAAGCCACACAGTGCGTAATGAAGTTAATGGGGATAAAGCAATCATTCAGCTCCCCATACCATCCGATGACCAACGGAGTAAATGAGAACTTTAATTGGGGTACTAAAACGTACTCTAGCCAAAGTCACGGCGGAACGCCCAAAACACTGGGATGTGATGCTCCCTGCAGTGCTGTTCGCATACCGAGAGGTACCACAAGCGAGCACAGGATTCTCTCCATTCGAGTTAGTATACGGGGCAAACCCAAGGGGTCCATTGCTACTGTGGAATGAGCTGCTCACAGACAAAATACATGACTCCCTGAAAAGGGAGGCATACGACATGGTGATAAGCCTAAGGCAGAATGTAGTCACGGCATGTCAAGTAGCAAAAGAGGCACTGCAGATCGCTGGACAGAAATATAGACAGTATGACAACCGGAAGGCCAAGACATTAGTCTTGAAAGAAGAAGATAAAGTCTTGTTGCTCCTCCCAGACCCCAGAGACTCCCTCATTGTATCATGGCAAGGACCATTCCAAGTATTGCAGAGAATTAGTGATGTAGATTATCAGGTGCAGGTGAGAAATAAGAAAAAGATCTACCACATCAATATGCTGAAACCGTTCGTAGACAGAAAGACGGACGAGACAGTAACAATAGAAGAAGGTGAAAGTCTTAGACCTACCTCTGGATGCTGGGTCATTAATGAACAGCAAAACGACGCGGCGGTGGATGAAATTCCAACACCTGACATTAGAGACGATGACAGCTGGAGAGGAATACAGCTAAACCCGGAATTAGGAAAACAAGACAAAGCCAAACTGGAAAGGTCTATTGTTAAATTTAGACACATATTTTCCAACAAACCTGGAAGCACTGATCTCATAACTCATAAAATCACCCTATTATCTAATGTGCCAGTAAGGGTGAAACCGTATCCTATTCCGGTCCACTTCCTTGAGAAAATAACATCTGAAATATCTGACCTTGACCAGTGTGGTATCATTAGGAAATCCACTTCAAATTACTGCTCACCTTTGGTGATAGTAAAGAAAAAAGATAACACCCTGAGGATATGCGTTGACTATAGAAAGATCAACGCATTAACCCTCTTAGATGCGGAACCCATGCCAAACATCGACGATCTCATAGACGGCATGGCCAAATCACAAATTGTCTCCAAAATCGATTTAACCAAGGGATACTGGCAAATCCCTATGGAAGAAAAGTCCATGTATATCACGGCTTTCGCTACGCCGTTAGGCCTTTATGAATGGGCCTATATGCCTTTTGGTCTACAGAACGCACCAAGCACATTCATGCGAATGATGCGCAGGCTACTGCAAGGCATTGGAAATGTAGCCACGTATATGGACGATATATGCATCCATACTACGAATATAGATAAACACACCGAGGTCATGGAGCAGGTGCTTCAGAGATTACAAGACCATGGGCTGAAAGCTAAGCCCAGTAAGGTCGAGATAGGGTATTTGGAAGTGCAGTTCCTTGGACATAGAATCTCCAACGGGTTTCGGAAAACCGACCCGACTGTGGTTACAAAGATTTTGCAAATTAAAGCTCCCACCACCAAGAAAGAGGTTAGGAGCGTTTTAGGGCTTATTAATTATTATCAGAAGTTCATACCGAACTTCGCCAATATGACTGCAACTTTCTCCGAACTACTGAAGAAAGGTCAACCGACAAAGGTAAACTGGACAGACAAACACAGCAGACTATTGGAGGAAATTAAGACACTCTTCAGTAGACAACCTATCTTAAAACTGCCAGATATCTCAAAAGACTTCATTCTTCAAACTGATGCGAGCTCCTACGCAATCTCTGCTATCCTGCTACAGTACCATCATGGACGATTACACCCCATACTCTACTATAGTAGGAAACTTACAGACACCCAAAAGAACTATTCCATCACGGAACTGGAAGCCTTAGCGCTAGTTGAAAGTGTTAAGAAATTCTCCAAATATTTGTTGGGGGAAAAGTTCATTGTATTGTCTGACAATAAACCATTAAAGGTATTCAAAGAGGGCCATCCAAAAAAAAAAACTTCTGCAGGACTATGACTTTGATATTTGCCACACACCAGGCAAAGATAACAACCTTGCAGATGTACTGAGTAGACTATAGAAAGACATTAGAAATACATGAACGAATTGACATGTAATTACTGTGATAGAATGTAAGTATAGATATGTATATTGTAGGTACTGTATAGATTGCATAAAGGTTAGATATATGATTGCAGTAATATAATATACAATTGCAAATGTGTAAATATGTAAATGTGCATATGGATGTATGGATATATATACACCCAAGGCTGTTACTAATTTCAGATAGTTAAGGGGTGTAAATGACTGAGCAGAAGAGATAGTGTCGAAGGTACCTCAAAGATGTTACCTCACTAGCTGACTGAAGAGGCTGAGACAGACAGACGCAAGTGAAGATTGAGAATCTGATTGGTAGAAGATACAGTCAGCGAAGACAGATACCAGCCAGAACCAACCAAGGGAGTAATAGTTAATAACATTCACTACCATGCAATAAACAAAACTCATAATACATATAGAGATAAATAATATCATTTTAATGGCTTATAAGTTCATACATAAACATCAATACATTCTTATGATCATAATCATCATGCCATGTATATTCATAAACAGTATGCATGTAATTGTAACATTATTGATTGTACTAGTACCTGATGGTAACACAGGACAAGTAAGATGAGAGGTTGGTAGAAACGACATCTGCGAAAGCAGGAAGGTTGACAGTGGGTCTAAAACCACGATACATCACAGAGGACTCCCATAACATAAAAGAAAAAGAAGAACTTAACTGAGACACTACTACTGGTAAAACATATTGATGGCACAAAGATGATAATGATGTGCGAGTGAAAGTTATAAGAGTGCTTGCAATATTACATGTGAGTTTAATTTTATGTACTATTCAGGTTTTATGACAATATTGTATATTGGAGAGACAGACATGTACAATTGGTAGGATAAACTTATGTGATTGTGGTAACGTGGACATAACATAGGAATATGATGAGTGACAGTGAAGCGAGAGAAAGAGTATGGAAAGACTGAAAGGAACTTGTACGAATGAGAGTCAGCAGAACAATGTTGAACATAAGCTGGATATTTGCACACCTGTACACAAGAAGCTTACGGGCAAAGATGGAACATTTGAGTTTCTAGTATGCTTGTTGTGAGGCAGAGTACATAATAAAAAAATTAAACACTATTTTAAAAAAAAAAGAGAGAGAGAGAGAGGGGGGGGGGTGGGGGAGAGAAAGAACAGTGTACAAGGGAAAGTGAAAGAAAGAATACAAGGATAGTGGAGTAGGATTATTAGTAGTGCCATTGATAATAGTACCAAGTGGTAGTACTGTGTACATAAAAGATTTTACCATGTAGTACGTCGGCATGGCAGTAGATGTATATAAAGGTATATAAGGGTCATGGTATTAGAAACACTACAAGGAAAAAGTTGGTAGTAAGAACACCAGGGATAAACATAAGGCAAATGAAGGGAAATAGATAGCCATAGAGCACAAGTAACTAATGGCAGCCGACCACGCACACACATTGACAAGACAAATACAAGAGTCATAGGTACCCGCACCAAAGAGATCCACAGTCGTAGCATAGACTACTCAGGAGCAAGATAGAGCTTAAATAAAACATGGGTGAAATTGATATGTCTGCAATACACACGTTCCTGCACCCAGTGCTTAAGGGCTGGGGAGGGTGTCAGTTGCTTATACCGAGGTATAAATGCGGAACCTTCTGGGATTGTCCGGGGTGGGACATTGGGACTCATAGTAGGTTGGTCCTCAACTTGCCGAACACAAAGGGGGTTGAGGCCACACGAGGTCTATTTGGGAATAGACGGATATTCGCGTCCGACATTATAATTTGTGTGAAGGTATAGCAGGATATCAACGTAACAGAGGGAAGTTAAAGGTATCTGAGAAGCAAGCTCTAAGGCATGAGGCAGTAGACAGATATGTGCGACCAGTGGACAGGCATGTGCGACCAAGCTGACTCATGTCAAGTGTAGAGATAAGGAAGAACCCAAAAATGTAGAACATTTTTGAAATTGCGGGGGGCATATGCCATGAGTCTGGTTAAGTCAAGTCTGGTTGAGTAAATTACCGGGAAACGATAGGATAAATTGTCATGGGCGATCAGAGGAAAAGAATACACCGGGGGAGCGGGTATTCGTAAGGGCCAATAGAATTGCAAGGATTAGGCCACGTGATAAGAAGGGTCGAGAAGGGCCACGGACAAAGGCAGTCAGTCGGAGTTGGGACGCCATCACGGACAGATCACGAAAGCAGAGAATTGTGTCGGCTGAGAACTGAATATCCCCTGTGGCGATGAAACGCCGAGAGTCATCGACGGCAAGTAACTGAGTGTACGCTAGATATTTCAAGCGTGTACCGATGGCTGAGAACAGCGTTGCCGCGACCAGGCGGGTGGACACGTTACAGCACGGAGTCGAGTGGTGTGCCGTGGGCAGAGGGTGCCGGCTGGTGAATGTAGGCGCCATGCGACCAGGTTTAACAGGACTGTAAGTAGGGTTAGAAGAGTGTATGTGTAGACCATTGTAGTTGATTAGATAGCCTGGATAGCAGGACGTACTACAATTGGTGTCTAAACAAATGTCGTGGGTGTGCATGTAACATTGAATATCCCAGTGGTTGTGTCGTATAGAAACAATACATGATGCCATTCTATCACTCTGTGGTGACGAGTTATGTTCACGGTGTGTCAGTGTGTAATTCCTAAAGATCATATGTACTGGAAGTAGAGAGAAACTTCAGAGCAGAAGAGAGTGAGCGAAGAAAGTCAGAAATTGAGCTTGCAGCTCGAAAGTTAGCACTTGAAGAGCAAAAGTTAGTAGCAGACCAACAGGCACAAAAACTTGCAGCTGACCTAGAGTCTAAGAAATTAGAAGCTAGGAAATTGGAAATGGAACATGAGTTCCGTATGAAGCAACTTGAGGTAGAGGCTAAATCTGTTGGTGATTCTGAGGGAGCAGTAGGTGGAGTAGCTTTACCTAGCTCATCAGCAGCCAGCAGACCAGCTTACCATGCTATGAAATGGCCTTTTCCACCATTAGAACCGGACCAAGAGAAGATAGATCAATTCTTAGAGAAGTTCGAGGCAATGTGTAAAGCTATGGGCTTAGAGCCTGAGCGTTGGAATCTTAAGCTTTCACAAGGACTCCGTGACACCGCGTACGAAGTGTATGCGCGTCTTCCCCCAGGGATGGAAAATGATTATCCAACCCTGAAATCGGCTCTTTTGAAAAGATTCGAAATGACAGCCCATGCTTACAGGCGGAGGTTCAGAACTTCCAAGAGAGAACCAGGTGAGATGTTCTCTGCCTATAGTGTGAGGCTGAACTCATACCTGTTGAAATGGATGGCGTTGGCCAATTTCAAAGAGGATTATGAGAGTCTGAGAGAGTTGATGGTGGTGGATCAAATGAAAATGCAGATGTCCAAGCCTTTAAGGAATTTCTTGGGGGAAAATGGGGCGGAAAGGCTAGACATAGTAAATAAGTTAGCTGAAAGGTATGTGGAAGTCTATGGTGAGACTGGGGATTCCAGTCAGACTGATTCACAGAAAAGGCAAAAGGGGCTTGATGAGAAGCCCAAGACCAAAGGTCCCAAAGAATCATCCAATGTAGCAGATCCTGTGGTAAAAGACTCTGGTAAGAAACCCGATAAGCAAAGCCCTCCCGCCTCCCCAAAACGGAAGTGGAGTAAGAGGTGGTGTAAATACTTTAAGTCTCCTTCCCATAATACTGTAGATTGTCTGAGGAAGCCAAAGGACTTGCACTTTGCGTGTCTCGCCTCTAATAGGGGTAGACCTAGCGAGACCACACCTAAGGGTCGGGAGAAACCAAAGTCTGAGAAATCACCTGTGGTCGAAACGATAGAGGTGAATGGGAAGCAGGTGGAATGTCTATACGATACAGGATTGCAGTTTGAAGCTGTAATCTCATCCCACCTTGTGAGCCCAGGGCAGCTCACCGGCAAGACAAGAGAATTCCAGCTGGCCATGAGGAGCTCCGTAGCTATAAACTTTCCGATTGCTAGGATTGACATTCGGTGCAAGTATGTTACTGGTAGCATCAAGGCGGCTGTGCTGCCTGATCCTATTTACCCTTTGATCCTCGGTCGTCCACATGTATTCCTGGGGGACCCCAGGGAACATTGTCTAGTGAGCGCTAGGCAGGCCAGGGCTAAGGATGGAGAAAGGCAGTGTGGTAAGGAGATAGACCATTCTCTTGCGAGGTTAGTGAGCAGTGCTCAAAGTAGGGACCAGACTTTGCATCATTACTTACTGGAGGTATCCCAAAGTTCTGACCCGCCAACTCCGGGTCAGTTCTATGTAGAAAACCGGTTGCTTTATCGAAGAGCCGGGCAAGGGGATAGCCAGTACGGTCAGATGGTAGTCCCTACTGACTACAGATCCCGCTTGATACATAGAGTGCATACCTTATCCTTAACCGGACATAAGGATGTGGGGACAACAGTCCAGTGTCTTTCCAGCCACTACCACTGGCCTGGAATGACAGGCGACGTGTGGAGATATATCCGGTCGTGCCCAACGTGTTGTTTGGCAGCACCAAAGCACAGGACCAGAAACGGTTTATCTCTGCAGATTGGAGATAGGGTGCTCGCACTTCTCCCAATCGAGGGGGCGGAATTCGAACTCGGATGGCAGGGCCCTTTTCCTGTGGAACGGATAATGTCCCGATCCACGTATGAGGTGAAGGTCCGCGGGGAATTGCGTAAGTTCCATTGTACTCTCCTTCAGAATTTGGAGAGGTCCGAGGTAGTTTCTCCAGAAGGTAGTGCGACTACCATCGCGCTAGATTCGGTTCTGGGTCCAGACGAGGGCGAGGAAGACTCAGTCCTACGCAGTACATCCTGTGGGGGGGGGGGGGGTCTGCGGTCTCCTGAGCGTTCAACCGTAGATAGGGCGAACAGGCTCCGTCGGGAAGAGGCCCATGGTGTTAAGCACACTGGAAATCGAGGTCGGACAGGCGAAGTCACATCTGGCACGACGGGATCGTCGGGTGACTCGATACGCCGACAGGCTCACTGTCCTTAATCGCGGGAGAGAAGGCAGGAGCAAGGGTACTCCAGACGAAACTAGAGTAAGCGACCATTCATTTCGGTCGACATCCGCGAACAGTCCACGAGGGTGATGCCTAGTCGGGATAGGAAAAATCCTATTGTCGGAAGGGACGAACGAACCTTCAGTAACGTAACCGATGGCCTACACCAGGTGGATGCGGAACAGTCCAGTGTAGACAGATCCTGAAAGACAATCACCAGGCCGTTACGTTTCGGGCCTAATCGCTGGAGATAACGTATGTTTGAGGCGGTGGTTGGTGATCCAGCATCCATACCATTCTGGTGGATCTCCCCAGGGAAAGGAAACTTTATGGAACGTCCTTTCCTGGGAATCCAATCTTGATAGAGTAGAGGTTCAGAGTTCGGACCGATCTTTGTCTAGTGAGTTCGACCGGGTCGACCATCTTAAGTGGGGGCCTATGTGACGAAACGCCTACAGATCGGCAGATCTCTGCATAATATCCCTTTGAAGGGAGTGCGATGCGTTGGTCTCCCTTGAAATTAATATCAATTAATAGGGGATTTCCCTAGAAAAGTAGTGCGGGGCGGCGCTATTCTAGTTATTTATAGAGAAATCTAGAATGTTCCCCCAAGTGCGTAAGTGGTCAAGATCTCTAGGTTCACGAGTGCTTCATGCAGCACGGGTTGGAAGAACTTATCGTGACTCTGGTTTTCTCCATGAATCATGGAATTCACGCGGCCCGTGTAGACAAGTTGAAGGCGCACTGAGTTTGTCGTGATCAGTCGCCAGCCGGACCTCAGCGTAGACAGATCACAGCCACAGGGCTGCTGTAATTTTGATGTCAATGAGCGCGGCCAGAGCGGACATCTGCAGTCAAGTTGGTGATTGTTAAATCACAGGTTAGTTGAATACTTATTCTATTGTTTAACTGTTGTCTTTATGCCGTGCCGACCTCCCCGAACGAATTAATTGCCGTCGGAAATGAGTAGTCGCGTAGCGTTACAATTTACAGCAGGCTGTCTGCATATTGAATTAGCCTTTATCTATCGGCGACGTAATGTGTTACCTGACGGAACAAGCCTTATTCCACAGCGAGAAGTGTGTAAATAAAGTAGGCCGAACGATGTGCTTTCAAGGACTGGGGAAAATCCCATGTGTTTAGATAGATATATTTGTTAACTGATTGTTTACGAATGAGTGGCAGGGACAGTGATATATATATTATTACTGCGTTGTGCTAGGGAGATCCCGGTTCTTTACAAGGTGTGTAGTAGTTACTTGTTTGGTTTATTAATTACACATGCAAGGCAGGAAGTTTGTCAGTCATTGCAGCGATATGCTAGACGCTGTAAATAATGAGGTAGAACTTATTATTATAGATGTGTAATGTGCTTCGTGACATTAGAATGATAACTTAGTTGTTCTATCAGTGGTGGTGATTTTTCGAGGAATCAAGGTGAGAGCGGCCGTGGTGTATTTGCTGTGTGAAGATAGCAGTGTTATTCCGCGTAAGCAGAATGGTGTTACATCGGTAGGATAACAGTGATAGGAAGTATTTATGATACTATTGTGACTGCGGGTTTTCATGTCCGTCCGCTAGAATGACCGTGCGTGTTCCATCTTACGTTTGTCTAGGCAGCTGACTGGGAGGTAGGCCGGTACGCCCAACCCGTTAGGTTACAGGTCCGACCCAAAGCGATCGTGCATATCCGATTGTTGAACATACCCGATCGAGGGTGATGCGGCACTCCGTAATTCGAGGCCGTTAGGTCTAGATAGATCGAAGAGTTGAACCTAACCGTTTCTGTCTCTAATATTCTACTCTTCTGGAACCCTGATTCGGTTCTTGGAGTATTGGGAATACTGCCGTGAAGTAGTAGTATATGAGGGGAAAAAACCCCACAAACAAAGGTGGAGCCAGAGTGTGGTGGTGGAGAGTCTGGAGGCTTGCTACATTGGATGACGTGACTTAATTCGTCACGGGACAAGGTACACGGGACCCACAGTAGCTGTGGGAAAGTGTAATGGTGGATGGCCACCAAAGCTGTGTTCGACCGGCACAGGTATGACTGACCTGGAAGATAGTCAGTGAATAAAAGGGCAACTCAGGATCTGGGACAGGGATCCCAGAACTGACACAATGGCTGTGATATGAGTTTGTTATTTAAGTGTAACAATTCATGAGTTCTCCTTGGTTAATACTATAGTAATGAATTATCAGGAGTATAATTTATTATGGTCATATAGTTATTAATGTGTGTAATTGATCAGTCCATGGGTTAACGGATTGGTGAATTGATGAGTCTGTCAGGAAGGAGATGTCCGGCTGGACACCTTCTCGATAAAGTAATCACTACACTGAAAGGGAAGTAGGTGTATATGTTGATTGATGATGGAAGGTGAAACAGGATGGGACTGGCACCAGGCGAAAGATGCTTTGACAGAGTCATACAGTCGACTCTGGTGCTAGGGGCTATTTGTAGTCCAGAAGTGTTACTTGACTGAACAGGTGTGCTATTGCTTTCTCTAACATCATTATGCCTATACATTATGGGTACAAGTAGATCTATGATGTGATGATTTCATACTCATGTTGGTAGACATGAGGAATGTCTGAGAGGCAGGTGACATGGTGGAGATGCTGTTAGTCTTTGTTGTAGTTGAGTACTCACACCAACCTCTCCGTGTTTCAGGATCTGTTATTGCTATACTGAAGAAGATTCTAGAGCTTTACCATGAGCTCTATGGGCCCACTCATTCCAGTGCCTATCAAGAAGTTGATTGAGGCCATACTGGGAGTGGTCTTCTGATTCTGCGAGATCAATGTTGGAAGGAGCTGAGTGCTGAAGATGTCGGTAGGTCTAGGTTAGGACCTCCGCCAAGAGTCCGACGAGTGTCATACGATCCCGAGGGGATCCAACACTGAAACGTCTGGTGATTCTAGCCAGTGAAGCACTGGTGAAATTCAAACTCAAGGTAAACCTTGGTGATTGCAAGGTCATGAACTTTCAAGTTGAGCAAAGTGATCATTGTTACCGGTCATCATGGACTCTGTTATGCTTCCGGCCCGGCTAGGTTGTCATGGGACACCGTGTATCATTTATGCTTGAATAGTGTTTCTACATTGGTTTACCTTTTTGAAGCCAACAGGTGGTCCAGTGACCTAAGACATTGATTACCGAAGTGGTGGGAACACAAGAGTGACATGTTTGTGAAGGTAGGGAGCTACCTCATTCCAACGTGGTGAACTGTTGACAGTGTATGCTAAGTTGTGATTGATACCCATCGATCAGGGTAATTACATGAGACTGTGTGAAGATCTATTTGTCCAAGGACATGGAAATAAGGTGAAGTGTTTAGTCACCTGATAGACTTTGCCAGTGACATTTTGTGTTCATGTGGAGCAACCGCTCATTTTCTAGGTGACATATCAGTGTGTGGGTCACTTATGAGATAGAAGAGTGACCAGGCTCTTGTGTATTTGGATATGGTGCTACATGTACTTTTTCTGCAAGTGGGAGACCGCTAATGTTCTAGGGTCGGCCCAGACTTCATCAGGAGTGTGACGAGTGACATAGTACGACAGCAAGGAAGGATCCTTGTTCATCGGTGCAGTGTCAGTCAGGCAGTGGTACTGCGCTTGATCAGCCCGTGATTGGTTCTCTGTGGGAAGAAGGAACTTTGGAGAGGCAGCAGACCTTGGAGTTCCGGTCCACTGGAGGAGCCTGGGTGAGTCGCTCCCACGACTGGACAACCGCACGAGCTATCGTCCGCCTCCATGATGAAGAATCCTCATCTGCATATCTGCTATTGTACATAGTATCTTCTAGTCTGGCTTTCAGCCATCCTTCTCTGTGTTGTGGCTGACTTAGTTCAGAATTAAATTTGTGTTTTCTTAGCTATGACTTTGTGCAGTGATATGACTGGTGTCTGGTCCGAGCCCCCTTGGGGTAGGGAACCCTAGGTGAGGGAGGGGAGGTCCAGCTGTCCCGGCTTGTGTGGGGCCTGGTAGATGAAGAGTGCTATTGAGGTGGTTGGAGCAAAGGCTGGGGATAGTATCTATCGTGGCAAACCAGTCCAAGCCCCGGCGGTCTTGTCACAGTAGGTAACCCTTTTTATGATGATCGGCAGTGATGCAGTCTAGGGAACGATAGGCGGTCGGAAATTATCCTAACATTCTGATATATATATATATATATATATATATATATATATATATATATATATATATATATATATATATATATATATATATGCCGGCTCCGTGGCCGAGGGGTTAGCAGCTTTCTCCGCTAACCCCGAATACTCTCGTCACGTGACGCGACGAGAATTAGCAGTGGTTCGAATCGCAAAATGGACATATGAGAGTATGGAGCCGGTCGCTCAGAAAGTCGTGGCGTGCTGATGAGCGTAATCTAGCCTAGGAATCAACATACAGCTGAAAGATACTGGTGTTGACCGCAATATCCTGTAACAGGATGGAAACGCGGAAAAAAAAAGAATATATATATATATATATATATATATATATATATATATATATATATATATATATATATATATATATATATATATATATATATATGGACACGGCAGTTAATACTAACATTATATTTATATTTGTTAACATGGCGACAGCCCTCCTATCAACATGTGAACGGAGACCTGCTCTGACGTGACAACGTGTAAATAAAAGTTGAATGATGAGAAATGCTGGCCGTTACTCAAATAATTGATGTTCTATTAAATTGCTCCTGTTGAGTTGTCTTACTGTTGTTAGACAGCGAGCTGGACAAAAAGGGAGAAACAGTTCTTGGCAGTCTACTTACGTTATAAAACAAATTCCATTAGGGCGAGAAGTACAGAAAAACAATATCAAGTAACTGATTCTTGTATTAATGCGATCTTGAAATAATCTTAATTTCCCCCCGCCCCCTGGAAACCCAAAAATTCCCCCCTGTGGGTGGGGGGGGGGCGGAATTCCCCACCGGTTGAGAACCACTGATCTAGACCAACAAACAGCGGTTAGAATAGTTGGCGAGACATCAGAGTGGATTTGACATCAAGCAATCCGTCAGGGTTGTGTGCTGTCCCCCTATTTGTTTAACCTGTTCGCCGAAAATATAATGAGAAATGTCAGAGATGATATAAACATGGAGCAATATGAGCCCTAAATATCGGTGGTCATGACATACCAGAGATTCGATATGATGATGATACAGTATTGCTATCCACAATACAGAATTTTATTTTTATAGAATACCTAATAACCCCAACCCAATTGAATAGTGAAAATCACAACTTATATCTTAACATAGCAAAAACAAAGAAAATGCATATAGATAAAAAACCATGGAGAAAGAAACATATGTTAATGAGGAAAAATGGAGGTGGTGGAAGATTTCGAATATTATGGGTCATTAATTACAGATAGAACTACAAACATTAGATGTTTAAGAGCATGAATCCTTCCCATTGCAACATACGCCTGTGAGACTGGACACTTACTAAACAAGCTGAACAACGCATAAGTGCCTTTGAATATAAATGTTATAGACGAGTTCTAAGAATATCTTGGATAAAGAAAAGAACAAATGCATCCATACTTCAAGAGCTGAATATTGAAGAAGGTTGGCTATTAAAGACGATAAAACAAAGAAAATTGAAATATTTTAGTCACTTGAAACGTCATGAAAGTTTGGAGAGAACAATAATGGAGGGGTATATCCCTGGGAAGAGAGGAAGAGGAAGGCCAAAGGGAAGATGAGTTCAGGATGTGGCGGATTATCTCCAGATGGGTGTATCGGACGTAGGACATCCTGCTTATTATCGAGAGATTTTCCGGAAGGTTGATATAGGAGCGGGGTTCTGCAAGGGACACGCTACTGAGTGAATGAACGCTATATGTTACATCTCTATGCTATATGTTATATCTATATACTATATGTTACATCTCTATGTTATATGTTACATCTCTATGTTATGTGTTACATCTCTATGCTATATGTTACATCTCTGTGCTACATGTTACCTCTTCATTATGTGTAAAATCTTAGTGCTATATGTCACATCTCTATTCTATATGTTACATATATATTCTGTATGTTACATCTTTATTATATGTTACATATTTATTATATGTTACATCTCTATGCTATATGTTACATCTGTATACTATATGTTACATCTATATACTATATGTTACATCTCTATGTTATATGTTACATCTCTATGTTATATGTTACATCTCTATGTTATATGTTACATCTTTATTATATGTTACATATTTATTATATGTTACATCTCTATGCTATATGTTACATCTGTATACTATATGTTACATCTATATACTATATGTTACATCTCTATGTTATATGTTACATCTCTATGTTATATGTTACATCTCTATGCTACATGTTACTTCTTTATTATGTGTTACATCTCTGTGCTATATGTTACATCTATATGCTATATGTTATATCTCCTTGCTATATGTTACATCTGTATGCTATATATTACATCTCTATGCTATAAGTTACATCCATGTACTATGCACTTCGCACTCAGGGCAGACATCAACATCGCTGTTCTGGAACTGAACGAGATTGGTGATCTGTTGAGGCTCTACCAGAAATGGTGGTATGACAAAGGACAATGTGCCGCTGACTCAGGGAAAGTGAGCGTCCGTTTTCTCTGTCATGTGTAGCTATAATTGGTGTGTATAACATAAATCAAAAGCTCCATCATCATCATCTTCATCGTTGTTACTATCATCATTATCATCATCATCACCAACATAATTATCATCATCATCAGCTTGTAGTCTATTTGTGTTTCTGTCTTAACTTTGTTTAAATACGGTAATTGAGCCGTTTTTTAATTCAACTTTTTATATTAGCTATGGCTTCTATGTGTCTTTCAGTATTAGTTTTGCTTTTACTCGGAATTTAGCTGTCCTCTAATCAATTTTATGTATTAGCTTTGTTAATACACGGATATTGTCTGACTCGGGCTCCGTAGGATCTGGGTTCGATTCCGGGCCTCGAGCTTCGGTTCACGAGTACATTTTTTCGGAGACTATTAGTCGTCGCTGGAGCTACGGACTTCGTGCTTTGTGCGACGTTTTCCGCGCTGCGGAAAGAGATCGAGCCATATAGGATAAACCCCGTTGCAATGAAGTCGACCATGTCGACTTTTTAGCGACTTTTAATACACGGACATTTAGCTATGTCTTTTGTAAAAACTGTCTATATTAACTTTAACATTGTTGTTACATTGATTGTGTAGTTATGTCTTCTATTAAATATTCTGTATTAAATTTGTTTATACACATAGATTTAGTTATGTTTTCTATAAGATTTTCTCCACAAAGATCGTCTATAGTCGGACAACTAGCTATATTCTATATATAATTTTCTCTACAAACTTCGTCTGTATACAGACACTTAGTTATGTCTTCTATAAGACATTCTCCACAAAATTCGTTTACACACGGACAACTAGCTATGTTTTCTATAAGACTTTCTCCACATTTTTCGCCAACACACGGACATTATTTCATCCTTGATCTTCAGTAACCACGTGACTATATTGCAGGAAACCACCACCAGCGCCCTGACTCTCAGCAACGTGTCGGGGATATTCCACATCCTCATCGCCGGCCTCATTCTGGCCATGATTACCGCCCTTATTGACTTCCTGGTTAAGTGGAAGTTACGTCACAGGAAAAAGATCAAGGTAACGTTTTTTGTGCATTTCTTTTCTTAGTTTCTAACTTCTGAAGCTTGCGTTGCTTATCTATCAAGTTCAACCTTGGACTGCTTGGTTATATTTGTGGTAGATTACCTATGGACAAAGGAGAGGTGGTCGTGTGCATGTGGGACCAGGTAGAGACGGCGGGGAAACAGACTGAGAACCCGTATGTGGAAAGAATGAGATTGCGGGGGATCGTCAGGGGTTCTGGAAGAATATCAAAACTGAGAGAGAAGATTAGGAGAACGTTAAATCAGATAGCGGTGGGAACGATTACTAGTATGACTCTTCGCTGGCGGTTGAACGAGGGGATGGAGCGAGTATGGGAATGTCCTGAGTGCAGTGATGTCGGTTCTTAGCTCAACTCAACTCAACTCAGCTCAATTCAACACAACTCAACTCGGGTATGTTATCATTATAGCCTGGGGATGATGGGGCCGCAGGGGGTGACCAGAGAGTCTTGCTGACAATTTGTACTCCAAGGAAAGGTCAGATGGACTGATCATCAGACTAACACTGGTACCATTAGTATTGACACTCTTCGCTGGCCGTTGAAGATATTTATCAACTTGTCTAAACCCTACTTGTTCACTTACTAATAGCTAACACGTATGTCTCATACTATCTACATATCTAGCTACTATGGAGAGTAGCCTAACCTATAAACGTAGCTAATAATATTCTTGTCTGTCTACTTTGTGTCTACCTATCTACATATCTACTTACTCATCTACATATCATCTGACATGCTGTTGACATGACTGGCATCTGACGATCTTGACAGACGACAGTTTGACAAATGGAGTTAATATCTTTCCATAACACAAAGCCTGCACTGAATTTAGTGACCATGTGTTGCAGTATGATCCCCCTATCAGCCTGTCTAGTTGATTCCAGAGGAAAATTAACACCAATAAGTCGGAACAAGGCAAGCTGCAGAAGCTGCCATATCAGCAAAGCAATGCTCGAACTATCCGCCCGCTAGAGCTTCCATTCTAGACCAATTGCCAGTTAAGCCTGGTCTGCCCTGACATTTAGTCTTAGCTTCCGTTTCCTGGCACCACGGTAAAGCTTTTACCCTCCCAATTGCGTTCATCCGCCCGAAGCCGTTGGCACAATGTGGGGTGTCGGGTTTGATGAGCGCCGCCCAACATTCGGCCCTAACAGAAAGCAGGTTGTACCGTCTACTGCCATACGTTAGCTGAGTCACATCTGACTCAGACCTGACGTAGTTGTTGACATATCTATCTACTGTCTGTTTGTCTACGTACCCGTCTCCACATATAGCTACATACCTTCATACTTACTGTCTGCCTGAAACCTAGTTATATCAATGCCTACCCAGTTACTGACGTAATAGATGCTTATTAACGTGCTGACCTGTCTATATACTTATTTATTAACTAAATTATTTTCTACCAAAGTAACTAACTATCTATTCTCCCGCCTACCTAACTGACTGCTTGTCTGCCTACTTATCCGCTAATATAACATTCGTTCTCTACCAGTGTTTGAATCTAAAGGTCTCCGACCTATCTCTCTACTTGTCTACCCACCTATTGATCTACATACATTTCCAACCATGCCGTGTGGCATTGGTGATCGTGTCACATATGCACCTATCTGCCTGCTTAATTACAATTCTATGTAAGTCCTTAATTGCTATTCTGCTAACACATGTACAGACCCACATCTCAACTTACACATACACCTGCTTACTTACCTGCCAGTCGCTTCCCTAGCTACCAACTTGCTATCCTACCCACTTGCCAATCTACCTGCTTTATCTATCTACACTCCCTATATGTTACGGCGTGCTGTTGTAATCATTAAAGGGAAATAACATTTTGTTGGTTATGATATAAGACATGAAACAACCAACCAATTACCTCCCTTATAATGTGTCCTCTTCTACCTATAATTGTTCACGCTCCGCGGCGTTGGTGATTATGTCTGTCCACAGCCTTCTGTCTCGTGTACTGCCAATCATATGTTTACTTACCGTAATATCAAACTGTCCATCATCTTCTAACTTCTTCAATTCCCCCCCCCCTCCCACCCCAAGCCTCTATTCACATTCTACTTTCTAGTTGTCATCGCGTACTCCGGCTTGTTCTTTTTCGTGACACGCCCAACGAATTTGGACTGTCCTCTTCTGATGCGAGAAACCAGTTCTCTTTGTGAGTTGACGTCTTTCACGATATCTTCATACCGCTGTTTTTCCGTCCATGGCGTTCTCTTCATTCCTGTATAACACCACATGTCCTCAGCTTCCCAGCCCCTGCGCCTTCCATCATTGTTTTCTCCAAACCACTGTGACGTGCTTGCTTGCTTGTGTTCGTTGGCTTGAGCTCCAACGCGAAGTCCAGTATGTCAGATGAAGGCATCCTGTTGTCCAACATCAGTGTGTTGTCATACAGGACCTGAGGTTTGCGTGAGTATCCGTTGTCCCATGTCTGGCTAATTGGTTTGCAGACTGGTGGTTCCTCGCCGTACAGGCAGACACTCTCCGACTTCGGAGGAATCGGCGATCCTACTGACTTTAGCCAGGACCCCGAAGGGACTGTGACGTGTAACATGGCCATGTTTATGTGACATATTTCTTCCGTGTTCGGATCTTGTAGAGTGTCAGTAGCTTTCTTCTTCTTGGTCCACGATATTGTAAGATCTTTCCTGTAACGTTTGAGCTTCTCTTCTTGGTCCACGATATGGTAAGATCTTTCCTGTAACGTTTGAGCTTCTCTTCTTGGTCCACGATATGCTAAGATCTTTCCTGTAACGTTTGGCCTCTTTTTGTGCCCTTTATTCCCCTACTGGGGCACAGGCCCTCAACCAAACCACACCAAGCCGTGTTCTATCGGTTGCTATCTCTTGCGCTCCCTCCGTGTTCTCCCAATATTATTAATTTCAGAATGTAATTCCCTTCTCCGTGTGTTTTTAAGTTTCTCGCTATTTCGTTTACCTTGTGAGTTCCACGCAAGAGAGTGCCTAGTTGCATTGTCCTCAGGTTTTCTCAGTGTGTGTCCTATCCAGTGTCCTTTCCTCACATCTTGGTTCACAGGGATTTGTCTAGTTCTGTCCATGAGCTCCACATTGGTGATTCTGTCGTACCATTTTATTCCCACTATTCTGCGCATTCACTATGTAGTCAATGTTTGTAGTTCTTAGTAATTCCTTTAACAGTTCTCAATGTTCCTGACCCATACTTACAATTTAAGATAAAAAGTCCATATTGCTTTCTCTCTGTATTAATTGACAGGTTGTGTTAAAAACATCTGGCAGCCAACAGGAAGTGGATGTTTTGTCCTACCACAGGCGTCGGCAGCGGGCATCAGATGAAAATGGAGATGTAAGTAGCTTTTAACTTTTAGCTTTAACTGTTATGTCACCAATTGTCCCCATTGATGGTTTTAAAGTAGCAAATCATTTGCAGAATTGCTCTCTCATCATGGTGCCCCGAACAGCCTCCCTATCTCTTGCCATTTCTCCAGTCTCATCACCATCATCATCCTCATGTGCCATACTGATAAGCGTGGGCAGTCATGTTTCGCCATCTCACACTCGATCACCAGAGCCGTGGATCAACTCAGCGTTCCTGTCTCGACCATGCCACGTGGTCAAGCCATCCTGGTATTTACTTCTCTGCCTTCCCCTTGCTCTCTTCCCCTCGATCTTGCCAGTTGTAACCGAGTTCTCATGGCCAAGGTATCTGTAATATTTTGTGTCCACTTCCGTGCTGGCCAATCATTGTCTCCGTCTTCGAGGAACCAGGTCTTCCTTCTCTGTTATCTCCCAGCCACTGTACGCTTACTTTGACCAAATTATTTTATATACAGGGGGGATGAGTGGTCTCGAGGTATGGTATCCGCCTCAAGTGCTGGAAGTCCCGGGTTCATGCCCCGGTGAGGGCCGGGATTTATTCACGTGGACTTCTAGTAACAAAATTTCCCCTGATCTCTGGACAGTGAGATCTGACACCCTTGTGTATTGTTGCGAACGTAAAAAATCCCTTCTCAGTTGGGAATCGAAAAAGAGTAGCCTAACGGCGCTGCCCGGGCAAGATTTCGAGACATAAAATCTACCCAAAGTATTTCAGGATCCTCGCCGTTACTACGGAGTTCGTGCACTGAGATGAGATTCTCCGAACTTAACCATGTTTGACTTCTGCAAAAGTCGTGAGAGAAAATAAACGCGGAGACAGTGTACATATACCTTACAACGAACGCAAATACGGCAAACGGAAAACACATGGTAAAAATAACAATGGTAATAATATCGTAAAAATGCAGATAAAATAATTTAATCCACAACACAAAGAATTGACGTTTCGCTCTCAGCGTTCTTCATCAGGAACAACACAAACATATCTAATGAAAAACATGAAATTCGTAAATTTAATAACAAGTTCAAAAGTTAACAGAATAAAATGTGGTGGTATCGTCAGTCACGGTCTCCTGTAGGTCAGTTCGCATAGGCAATAGTGGGTCAATGGAAAAGCAAAATGCACATGTGCAATGTATTTCAGGAGACACGTGAGAAGAGGAGGAAGAAAAAGAGCAAGAGGAGGAGGTGGAAGAAGAGGAGGAAGATGAGGAGGAGAAGGAGGACTTGATGATGTTGATTACAATATTGAATTAGTTACTCTTGAGATGATGATGATGATGATGATGATGATGATGATGATGATGATGATGATGATGATGATGATGATGATGTCATCCTCCACTGTTGCGTAAAACCCCGTAGGGAGGATTTGTTGACTCTTAAACGCACGATGGGTGGCACTGGATAGTGTCATTCCGTGTGATTATACAATGTCTTTGATGTCGTCAATCAATTTTCTTCTCGGGCGTCCTCTTGCATTCGTATCATATCTTCTTTGATGTAGGGCCAGTGTTGGTAGTTGATGGTGTTGCATTCTAACGAGATGGCCAAACCATTTGATCTTCTGTCTTTCATTTCATGTTGTTGTAAAATGTCTCTGATGTCGTTAATCCATTTTCTTCTTTGGCGTCCTCTTGCTCTCGTACCAGGTCTTCTTTGATGAAGGGCCAGTGATGGTAGTTAATGGTGTTGCATTCTTACGAAATGGTCAAACAATTTGATCTTCTGCCTTTCATTATATGTGGCACAAGGTGTTGATCACATTTTCTGTCTGATAACACAATTTCTTACTTGGTCTCGGATACTTAAGTTGGCAGCTCTTCCCAAACATCTCGCAGGTGTTGATTTTGCGAAAGTGTGATTTGGATAATGACCACGTTGGACGTTGGAGCATAGGGCTGGTGTGAATATGCTGTTTATTATCTGTCGTTTTGCGGTCATAGATATATTTTCATTGTTTCAGTATGGGTGATAGTTGATGTATTTAGATGTTTCAGTGTGGGTGATAATTGATGTACTTATATATTTCAGTATGGATGATAGTTGATATATTTGGATGTTTCAGTATGCGTGATAGTTAATATACTTGGATGATTCAGGGTGGGTGATAGTTGATATATTTGGATGTTTTAGTATGGGTAATAGCTGATATATTTAGATATTTCAGTATGGGTGATAGTTGATATATTTGGGTGTTTCAATGTCTGTGATATATTATATCTTGATGTTTTAGTATAGGTGAAAATTTATATACTTGGATGTTTCAGTATGGGTGATAGTTTATCTATTTTGATGTTTCAGTATAGGTGATAGTTTATATATTTAGATGTTTTATTATGGGTGATAGCCGCTCTCCCTGGTCTAGTGGTTACACGACTTTCTCCGTAATCCCGTATACTCTAGTAAGTAACGTGATGTGCGCGAGAATTGGTAGCGGTTCTCTCCGCGTCGGTAACTGACAGGGTATGTGAGCCGGTCGCTTAGAAAGCAATGGAAAACTACTGAGCGTAATCTTGCCAAGAAATCAACAATCAGCTGAAAGATGCTGATGCTGACAGCGATGTCCTGTAAAGAATATGCGAAAAAACAGCAACAAGTATGGGTGATAGGTGATATATTTGGATGTTTCAGTATTTTTGATAGATGATAAATTTGGATGTTCCAGTATTTTTGATAGCTGATATATTCAGATATTTCAGTATGGGTGATAATTTGTATATTTAGATGTTTCAGTATGGGTGATAGTTTTTATATTTAGATATTTCAGTATGGGGCATAGTTAATATATTTAGATATTTTAATATGGGTAATAGTTTATATATTTAGATGTTTCAGTATTGGTAATAGTTGATATATTTAGATGATTCAGTTTGTGTGATAATTTATTTATAAGCTTGCTTATGTAATTGTAATAGTGTGTCAAACTCTCGATGTTTCACTCTGTCTTTGCAGTGCCGCTATGGAACCCTGGAATCATCACTCTCTAGGATGATGGACCATCACCACGAGTGTCTGCAGCCACCAGATGACGTGTTGTGATGTCTAAATCCTGGTGTTTATTCTGTAAATATCACCACTTTGTCATCTGTGTCTTACAAAGAGCGGGCGATGGGCTGGGATTCTCTTATCTAGCATTATGTCTTGGGTATGTCAGGTGCAGTGAGATGGCATTGATATGACACGTATCAAGTACATACTTGATTGTCATTTGCTCGCTGTGAACACATGTGTAGTCCACACTGGATTGATGTCTGCGTGTGAGCCAACTTTACCTATTACCAACGTCCCTCGTCATCAGGCAAAACCACTCCGACTTCTGTGGTATTTGTGATTTACGTCCCAAAGTCAAGGATAAGAAGTCAACATTCCAGCCCAATTGACCTTTGTAGGGAGAAAACCGCCTTCCTCGCCAACAGCGCATCGGAAGTTTAAGAGCCAATGCTCTTATCCATTCGACCTGGCGACTTTCTCTTGTGCGTAATGACATTTGCTCTGACATCGAAGATGACATTCATGTAGAGATGTCATTGCTATTACAAATGTGGGTACGTTGTGCTAAATGACATTGAAGATTATGAAATGACATGCCTGCTGTTACATCAAACATAATTGGTTTGTCTGTATTGTCATACATCAAGGCATGTGTGTTCTTTTATTCTAGATAATCACCTGAGAGGTGGCATCATACACTATGGCATGTGTAATGATGTCATACATAATGACAATCATCGTTGTGTTGTTCATAATTACATTTTATTCTTAAGTCATATGTAATTATAGATACTAGGGGGGAGGGGGGGGGGGGTGTTCAGAAGGTAATGCAACACCAGTGTCGTGCAAACGGGGGGTGCGGGGTGTGCGACGGCCCCGGGCATCCAGCCGGGGGGGGGGGGCATCCAATTAGGGAGAAGGGGCAGCACAGTGCAGTGGGAGGGGAGGAGGAATGAATTAGGGAAAGAACAATTTAGGGGCATCCAATCAAGTGGTTGGCCCCGGGCATCAAAGAACCTCTGCACGCCACTGTGCACCACATCGTTGTTCTCAGCTAATAATAAATATAGAAGCATGAAATGTTGCACACTTCATATAAATCATGTGCCGATTTCGTGCACCAATTTGCAAGCCAATCGGCCAAATAGAATGGCTGCCCTAAACAGCTGAAATGGAGCGTGTTAGCAACTTGCGTTATAAGCAGCGAATTGTAACAGAATTTCTCGATACAGAGAAGGAAACTGTTTTTGCAGAGAAGGAAACTGTTGTGGACAAGAGTCCTGCGAAAAACGGTGTGGTGCATTACTTTCTGAACGCCCCAAGTATGTTGCCATGTCATACACAATGACATATGTAGTTACGTCATAAACACATATCTTTGTTGTGTTGTCATACATAATGACATGTGTAGCGATTTCATACACACAGATCTTTGACGCGATGTCCCATATAATGACATGTGTAGTGATGACATGCACACTGGCATATGTAGTGATGTTATACAGCATGACATGTGTAATGATGTTCTACATAATGACATGTGTGGTTATGTCAAAACACTTGTACAATGCTTTGAAGTGACGTCACCCACTTTGACATGTGTAGAGGTGTCACACACAATGACATGTGTTGTGGTGTCATACACAATGACATGTGCAGTGGCGTCATACACACATACCTTTTTAATGGTGCCACACATAATGACATGTACGGTGATGACATACACAGACCAGTGTGGTGATGTCATATATAATGGCATGTGTAGTGACATCATATATAATGACATTTGCCGTTATGACAAACACACAAACATGTGTGGTATTTCCATACAAAATAAATCTGTAAAGTGATGTCAGTAAAAATTATATATATGTTGATATTATATGAGGAGAAATCACTAAATAAGTTACACATATAGATTTTAAACAAATAATAAGAAACGAACTAGAACATGTATGAATATATCACCTTTATTTCTCACCATAATCTTCACTGTATCAGTGATGCCAAATGTGACATACATGCTCTACTATTTCAGTTACATTCCACCTCACATTCAGTCTCTGCATCATTGTAGTCTTATCTCTAATGTGAGCAACCGGCTGAAACATCACACATCAGTGTTTCCCAACGTGGGGTCCACGCTGTAGTACTTGGCAATTCGATTGTTAAGGGGGGCAATTCGAAAATTTGTCTCCCAGTCATCAGTCCTTGGTGTAGAGTGGACTGATTTGAATGGCCATGGGAGTGATCACATGCCATGTTTAGTCCTGATCTCTAAATCCAGGAAAGTTAAGGCCGGGAGAGCGCGCAAGACCTTCCGGTATGAGTGGACCGACAGCCTTCTTGGACGCCTCAGACAGGGAGCATGCAACATGACCGTTAAAACTCCTTTTTTGCAACCCCCCTTGGTGGACTCCAGAAGTAGACCAAGCTTGGAAGGCAAAGAGAGCTGCAGTGAAGCAGCTAAGGAAAGTGTGACAGACACCCCGAAGCTCACGAGAGGAAGTGGACACGGCGGAAAATGTCAAGAAAGACAAGGTGGAGGTTTTCAAGCGCTTTGCTTCAGAGGCCAAAAACGCAAAATAGGAATGTTTCATGAAGGAGATTCAATCAATCATGTGCCATGCCGTAAAGCGTAGGCGGTCATGACTCGCCATTTCACTCGATCACCAGTGTCGTGGATCAGCTCAGTGTTCCTGTCCCGTCCATGCCATGTGGCCAAGCCATCCAGGTATTTTCCTCTCGGTCTTCCTCTTGGTCTGTTCCCCTCGATTTTGCCAGTTGTCAATAAGTTCTCCAATCCATTTCTTCCCATAACATGTCCAAAAAATGTTGACTGTCTTCGTCTAATTTCTCTAATCAGTCTACGATTTTCATTTGTCTCCTGTAGTACTTGGTCATTGGTTTTTCTGTCTGTCCATGGTATTCTTTGTATTTTCTTCAGAAACCACATTCCTGCAGCCATCAGATGTTTTTCACCTTGACTGCACATTGTCCAAGTTTCACATCCATACAAAACAACAGGCTCTATGTATCCCCTCAACACTCTTTTTCTCGCTTCAATTGACATCTTTTTATTGGTCAGAATGTCTTTCATCTTGCTAAAGGTTACTTTTGCCATGGCGATTCTTGTTCTAATCTCTTCAAGGCATCTCCCATCAGATGTTATGACTGTTCCGAGATAATTGTATCGATTCTCTTGTTGCAGAATATTCCCATTTACTTGTATATTACATTGTGGTACTTCGTTCTTCCTAGTGACGACCATAACCTGTGTCTTCTTACAATTTAATTCCAACCCCAGCTGCTCACTGTGTACAACAACCGCATCTACTAATTGTTGCAGATCCTGTGCATTGTCTGCAATCAATACTGTATCATCTGCATATCTAATGTTATTGATGTTTCTTCCACCAATGCTGATTCCATTTATATCTTCTACATTTCTGAAAATATTTTCACTATATAGGGAAAAAAGATCTGGAGACATTACACATCCCAGCCTAACACCTCTCTTAATAGGTTGATATTGTCCCACTTCATTATCAATTCTTATGGCAGCTTGTTGTTTCCAATATATGTTTTTTATAAGTCTAATGTCTTTCCCATCAATTTGTAGATCTGCAAGCATATCCACCATGTTGATATGTCTAACTCTATCAAAAGCCTTTGTGTAGTCAATAAAGCAAAGATGTATATCCTTGTTTACTTCTATAGCACGTTCAATAACTGTTCGCAGCATATACACAGCATTTACTGTACACTTTCCTTCTACAAACCCACATTGTTCTTCCCCTATTTCATGTTATATTTTCTTCCTCACTCTTTGCATGATAATTCGTAACAAAATCTTTGTGATGTGACTCATTATACTAATTGTTCTATGTTGATCACATTCCAAGGTTCCTGATTTCTTTGGGATTGCAATAAATACAGAGTTACATAATTCAGAAGGTATATCTCCAGTATCATATAATGTGTTCAGCAGTCTGGTGACTTGCTCTAATCCAAATTCTTCTAAAGCTTTAATCATTTCTGTTGTGTTGTTATCTGCACGGGGGCCTTGCCAGTTTTCATATGCTTAAGAACATTTTGAACCTCCATCTTCAAAATTGATGGTCCATCATTATTATTTCTTACTGTGTTTGCTCAATAATTTCCTAGTGATTTCTTCCTAAAACCGGCACTCTTCCGAATTCCGGTCCCAAATAGTTCTGCAGTGAATAATTTTATATAATTAACACTAACCCTAACCCTAACCCTAACCCTAATCACTTATTCACTGCAGAGGGGGGTACGGGGTGTCAGGCATAACTATTTGGAAGTATTTTGCAGAACTATTTGGGACCGGAATTCGGAAGAGTGCCCTGAAACCTATCATTCAAGTTTCTTTAGTGAACATTTTTATTTTTGAATATTAAAAATTATGCATATGTTGGGAGTAGGAAGGGGGGGGGGGGGCATAACAATTTTAGAAAGGTTTAGGTGGGGCATAGCGCAAAAAAAGGTTGGGAAACACTGTCATACATGGTTCAGCCAGGATTCCAAAAGTGTTTATACAGTTGTATCCTGAATTAATCGGTAAATGATTTTTGCGGTATTATCGTAATGGGAGTGACAGTGGGCGTTTCCATTTGAAAATACCCCGAAAATATCAACAGAACTTCCCAGTAGAATATAGCATTCACATTATTATCTTCCTTCTGGAAATGGGCCAACGAAGTCTTCGGGAAACTCAAGATACTTTATGAGTAACTTCCCTGCCCATGGCAAAACCTAACATTTCTAGACTGAGGTTGAAGAAGAGCGCTTTAGCTATGCACAGGGCTTTTCACTGGATAATTATGATGCTTCTGCTGTTTAAGCTCATGATAATGCTTGGTCCTGCCGCCACAGAATTACACCCTTAGAAACTGTCATCTAACATTGTCAGCTTGCCCATATCATTTTACGGTTTACTAATTTTATTTTATACGACAAGTCTAGAAGTATAGCATGTAATGACATATGTTGTGATGTAATAGTTAATGGCATGTGTGCTATAGTGCCAAACATAATTACGGGTCTGTCATAGTTTCTAGAAGTATAGTACATCATTAACATATGTCGTGATGCCATAGTTAATGTTATGTGTATGATCATGTCATACAGAATATTACGGGTCTGTCATTAGTTTCTGGAAGTATAGTATATAATTAACAAATGTTGTGATGTCATAGTTAATGGCAAGTCTGGGATAATGCCATAGAGAATTACGGATCTGTCATAGTTTCAAGGATTATGAAATATTGTGACATGTGTGCTGACATCAGGTAGAACAACATGACATGTAATGATATCACACATTATGCTGTGTATAATGATTTTAATTATAATGACACATATGCCATTATATTATACATAATGACATGTCTGTAATGATGTAATGCATAGTGCACTGTGTGTAACAATATTATACATAATGAGATATGTGTAATGATGTGAGATATACACGACATGATGCTACAATAAAGGCATATGTATAAAGATGGTAAAAATCTAGGACTTGAAGATACAATACAGACATACCTGTAATGATGTAAAACATAAACGACGTGATGTTACAATAAAGACATATCTGTAATGATATTACAATAAACCCATCTCTGTAATGAGGTTACAATAAAGACATATCTGTGGTGATGTTACAATAAACACATATCTGGATTGATGTTACAATAAACACATATCTGGATTGATGTTACAATAAACACATATCTGGATTGATGTTACAATAAGCACACATCTATAATGATGTAACTGTAAAGACGTACATGTAATGATGTTACAATAAACACACATCTATAATGATATAACTGTAAAGACGTACATGTAATGGTGTTACAATAAACACATATCTGCAATGATATTACAATAAACACATATCCATAATGATGTAACTGTATAGACATATATGTAATGATGTTACAATAAACACATATCTGCAATGATGTTACAATAAACACACATCTATAATGATGTAACTGTAAAGACGTACATGTAATGATGTTACAATAAACACACATCTATAATGATGTAACAGTAAAGACATATATGCAATGATGTTACAATAAACACATATCTGCAATGCAACGATGTTACAGTAAAGACATACCTGTAAAGACGTGAAACATAAATGACATGATGTTCCAATAAAGACATATCTATCATGACGTGAAGAACATATTTATAATGATGTTACAATAACCACATATCTGTAATGATGTTACAATAAACACATATCTGTAATGATCTTAACCGTACCAATTTATCGAACTTCCTGTCATGAACAAGAAAATCAGACATATATGTTTATAAATATGAAATTATATTCAGATAAACAAATTAATTGAATGTCCTCTTCAGGACATCGCAGTCAACTCTAGCATTTATTGGCTGTTTGTGGTTTGCTAGACAATTTTACTTTCAGTGGTTTGTCATTGCTTTCTGAAGGAGCGACGCTCATACCATCAAAACCAACATTCAGTGGTCTGCTCCCGAGTCGGCGGCGACCGATTTCGAACCCTCAGCTCGGTATTTCGCTGTCTATCAGCTATACAAGCAATTATGTTATCATAATGATAAATATGTAATTATATTATTCATAATGACAAATAGATATTTAGATTATACATAATGATAAATTCATTCATTCATTCAGTAGCATGTCCTTTGCAGAAACTCGCTCCCATAACAACCTTCCGGAAAACCTCTCGATCACAAGCAAGATGTCCCGCGTCAGATACACCCATCTGGAGATCATCCGCCACATCCTGCACCTATCTTCTCTTTGGTCTTCCTCTTCCTCTCTTCCTAGGCATATATCCGTCCATTATTGTTCTCTCGAAACTTTCGTGACGTTTAAAGTGACCAAAATATTTCAGTTTTCTTTGTTTTATCGTCTTTATAGCCAGCCTTCTTCAATATTCAGCTCTTGAAGTATGGATGCATTTGTTCTTTTATTTACCCAAAATATTCTTAGAACTCGTCTAAAAAAATTTATATTCAAAGGCATTTATGCGCTGTTCAGCTTGTTTAGTAAGTGTCCATGTCTCACAGGCATATGTTGCAATGGGAAAGATGCATGCTCTTAAAAGTGTAATTTTTGTAGTTCGATCTGTCCCACTCCATAATTTATTCAGTTGTTTTCATGATAAATAGGTAATTATATTATACATAATTACAAATAGGTAATTATTTTATTCATAACTAGCTGACCCGGCTCGGCTTCGCCCAGGCCCTGGTGGGGAGCATCTCATTTAATTCATATAAGTAGTCATATAAGTTCTCGTTCCCGTTACCGACAATCTGTCTGTCTGTCTGTCTGTCTGTCTATCTGTCTGTCTGTCTGTCTGACCCGGCCCGGCTTCGTCCAGACCCTGATGGGGAGCATCTCATTTAATTCATATAAGTAGTCATATAAGTTCCCGTTCCCGACTGTCTGTCTGTCTGTCTATCTATCTGTCTGTCTGTCTGTCTGTCTGTCTGGCCCGGCCCAGCCCATGGTGAAGAGCATCTCATTTAAATCATATAAGTAGTCATATAAGATCCCGTTCCCGACTATCTGTCTGTCTGTCTGTCTTGGGTAAATGGGGGAGGGAGGAGGAGGAAGAGGGAGGTGGAGGAGGGAAGAGGAGACAGGAGACAGGAGGAATAGGAAGGAGGAGGAGGGATTAGGAAGAGGAGGGAGGGGGAGGAAGAGGAAGAGGGAGGAGGAGAACGCAGGAGGAGGGAGGAGGAGGAGAGAGTAGGTGGAGGGAGGAGGAAGAGGGAGGAGAAGGAGGGAAGAGGATGAGGGGGAGGGGGAGGAATGTGAAGGGAGGAGGAGGAGGGATGAGAAGGAAGAGGGATGAGGAGGAATGTGAAGGGAGAAGGAGGGAGGAGGTAGAGGGATGAGGAGGAGAGGGAGAGGGAGGGGGAGGAGGAGGAGGGCGAAGAAGGAAGGAAGAGGAGGTAGGAGGAGGAGGAGGGAGGAAGAGATAGGCGGAGAGAGGAGGAGGAGTAGGGATGAATAGGAGGGAGGAGGAGGGATTAAGAGAAGGAGGGGGAAAGGGGAGAAGGAGGAGGGAGGAGGAGGGTGAAGGAGGAGGAGAACGCAGGTGGGGGAGGAGGAGAGAGAAGGAGGAGGAGGAGAGAGAAGGAGGAGGGAGGAAGATGTAGAAGGAGGAGGGGGAGGTGGAGGAATGATGAGGAGGGAGGAGGAGGAAGAGGGATGTGGAGGAAGGAGGAGGAGGGAGGAAAAGGGAGGAGAGAGGAGGAGAAGGGAGTAAGAGGGATGAGGAGAAGGGAGGGGGAAAAGGAGAAGGGAGAGGGAGGAGGCGGAGGGAGGAAGAGGGAGGAGGAGGAGGTAGGGGAGGAGGGAGGAGGTAGAGGCAGACGGAGAAGAGAGGAGGAGGGAGTTCGCCATTCCGAATTCATACTCGTCTAGGTTCTGTGATTTCGGTCCTTCCATTGATTGTTCTTCCCTACTACACGACTGTAGATAACTTCCTTACACATAAAAAGATGAATTGTTATTGATATTGCCGTGGCATGGAGGCATATATATCAGCAGCAGAGTTGAACGCCTACGCCAGCCGGCACGGCACTTGATGATGATGATGATTGCCGTGTGACGATTCTGTGTAGTCACGTCATTTTCTTCCCTTTCCCTAGCGTTTTGGTTCGGGGATTCTTTCATCATCATCATCATCATATATTTACGTACGTATTTTGGGAATGGGAGGAGGGAGGAGGAGGAAGAAGAAAAAAAATACGACAGTTGGCAGCGCTGGAATGAAAGGAAGGCGTGTAGAAAATTTCATCTCAATCGGATGAGCCGTTCGCGAACGCATAAAGGACATACATACATACATACAGACAGACAGACAGACGGAGATCCTAATTTATATATAAGACTAGCTGACCCGGCCCGGCTTCGCCCAGACCCTGGTGGGGAGCATCTCATTTAATTCATATAAGTAGTCATATAAGTTCTCGTTCCCGTTACCGACAATCTGTCTGTCTGTCTGTCTGTCTGTCTGTCTGACCCGGCCCGGCTTCACCCAGACTCTGATGGGGAGCATCTCATTTAATTCATATAAGTAGTCATATAAGCTCCCGTTCCCGACTATCTATCTGTCTGTCTGTCTGACCCGGCCCGGCATCGCCCAATTCCTGGTGGGGAGCATCTCATTTAATTCATATAAGTAGTCATATAAGTTCTCGTTCCCGACTGTCTGTCTGTCTGTCTGTCTATCTATCTGTCTGTCTGTCTGTCTGTCTGTCTGACCCGGCCCGGCTTCACCCAGACTCTGATGGGGAGCATCTCATTTAATTCATATAAGTAGTCATATAAGCTCCCGTTCCCGACTATCTATCTGTCTGTCTGTCTTGGGTAAATGGAGGAGGGAGGGGGAAGAGAGAGGTGGAGGAGGGAAGAGGAGGGAGGAGGAGGGAGTAGGAGACAGGAGGAATAGGAGGGATTAGGAAGAGGAGGGAGGAGTAGGGTGGAGGAGGAGGGAGGAGGAAGAGGGAGAAGGAGGGAGGAGGAGAACGCAGGAGGAGGGAGGAGGAGGGAGGAAGAGATAGGCGGAGGGAGGAGGAGGGAGGAGGAGGAGTAGGGATGAATAGGAGGGAGGAGGAGGGATTAAGAGAAGGAGGGGGAAAGGGGAGAGGGAGGAGGAGGGTGAAGGTGGAGGAGGAGGGGGAGGGGGAGAAGGAGGGAGGAGGAGAATGCAGGTGGGGGAGGAGGGTGAGGGAGGAGGTGGAGGGAGGAGGAGGAGGGAGGAAGAGGTAGAAGGAGGAGGGGGAGGAGGAGGAAGAGGGATGTGGAGGAAGGAGGAGGTAGAGGGAGGAAAAGGGAGGAGGAGGAGGAGGGAGGGGTAGGAGGAGAAGGGAGGAGGAGGGCGAAGGAGGAAGGAAGAGGAGGGCGAGGAGGGAGGAGGAGGAGGGAGGAAGAGATAGGCGGAGGGAGGAGGAGGGAGGAGGAGGAGTAGGGATGAATAGGAGGGAGGAGGAGGAATTAAGAGAAGGAGGGGAAAAGGGGAGAGGGAGGAGGAGGGTGAAGGTGGAGGAGGAGGGGGAGGGGAGAAGGAGGGAGGAGGAGAATGCAGGTGGGGGAGGAGGGTGAGGGAGGAGGTGGAGGGAGAAGGAGGAGGGAGGAAGAGGTAGAAGGAGGAGGGGGAGGAGGAGGAAGAGGGATGTGGAGGAAGGAGGAGGTAGAGGGAGGAAAAGGGAGGAGGAGGAGGAGGAGAAGGGAGTAGGAGGGATGAGGAGAAGGGAGGAGGAGAGGGAGGAGGAGGGAGAAGAAGGAGGAGGGAGAGGGAGGAGGAGGAGGGGAGAGGAAGGGGGAGGAGGGGGAGGAGGTAGAGGGAGAAGGAGTGGAGGAGAAGAGAGGAGGAGGGAGTTCGCCATTCCGAATTCATACTCGTCTAGGTTCTGTGATTTCGGTCCTTCCATTGATTGTTCTTCCCTTCTACACGACTGTAGATAACTTCCTTACACATAAAAAGATGAATTGTTATTGATATTGCCGTGGCATGGAGGCATATATATCAGCAGCAGAGTTGAACGCCTACGCCAGCCGGCACGGCACTTGATGATGATGATGATTGCCGTGTGACGATTCTGTGTAGTCACGTCATTTTCTTCCCTTTCCCTAGCGTTTTGGTTCGGGGATTCTTTCATCATCATCATCATATATTTACGTATGTATTTTGGGAATGGGAGGAGGGAGGAGGAGGAAGAAGAAAAAAAAATATGACAGTTGGCAGCGCTGGAATGAAAGGAAGGCGTGTAGAAAATTTCATCTCAATCGGATGGGCCGTTCGCGAGCGTATAAAGGACATACATACATACATACAGACAGACAGACGGAGATCCTAATTTATATATAAGACTAGCTGACCCTGCCCGGCTTCGCCCAGACCCTGGTGGGGAGCATCTCATTTAATTCATATAAGTAGTCATATAAGTTCTCGTTCCCGTTACCGACTGTCTGTCTGTCTGTCTGTCTGTCTGTCTGTCTGTCTGTCTGACCCGGCCCGGCATCGCCCAGCACCTGGTGTGAAGCATCTCATTTAATTTATATAAGTAGTCATATAAGTTCCTGTTCCCGACTGTCTATCTGTCTGTCTGTCTGTCTATCTGTCTGCCTGACCCTGTCCGGCTTCGCCCAGTCCCTGGTGGGGAGCATCTCATTTAATTCATATAAGTAGTCATATAAGTTCTCATTAAATTCATACAACAAAAAAAGTAACTTAAAAGAATGTCCTTCCACACACCATCCATTATTTTTAATGAAAACTCTTTCTAATCACCTGCATGACTACAGTAACTTCTTAAGCAAAAAAAGATGAGTTACAATGTTATGCATTGTGCATTATTTTTATGAAAACTTTGAAAATGCCTTACAGATTGTATCATTATTTATTATAACTCATATGCCGGTACATAACTATGGACAAAGAGTTTATAAATCTTTGAAAACGATGCCACAATATGACTATAAGTTATACAGAAAAGTTATGCCCCTTGAAATAACTTTTACAGAGTTAGGTCCCCTGAAATATATGAAATTATGATGAAAAATGAAAAATGAAATAATACTGAGTAAGCAGGCGATTTCACACTAACAAAATATCACAGTTGGCAGCTCTGGAATGAAATGAAGGCGTGTAGAAAATTTCATCTCAATCGGATGGGCCGTTCGCGAACGTATAAAGGACATACAGACATAAATACATACGGACATACATTTGGACGGAGATCCTTTTTTATATATAAGATGATAAATAGGTAATTATATTATTCATAAGGATAAAAGGTGATTATATTATTCATAATGATAAATATATGATTATATTATACATAATGACAAATATGTGATTATATTATACATGACAAATAGGTAATTATATTTTATATAATGGCAAATATATTATTGTATTATAAATAATGACAAATATATGATTATATTACACATACTACGCCGGTCTCCCTGGCCTAGTGGTCAACGTCTTTCTCCGTAATCCCGTATATTCTCGTGAGTGACGTAACCTGCGCGAGAATACGTAGCGGTTCTCGCCGTGTTGGTAAATTACGGGGTATGTGAGCCGGTCGCTCAGAAAGCAATGGCAAACTACTGAGCGTAATCTTGCCTAGTACATCAACAGCAACTGAAAAATGCTGATGTTGATTGCAACGTCCTGTAAGGGATATGCAAAAATAAATTTACACATAATGACAACAATGTGATTATATTATACATAATGATAAATAGGTTATTATATTATACATAATGACAAATAGGTAATTATATTATATTTAATGACAAATTGATAATTAGCCGGCTCCCTGGCCGAGGAGTTAGCAGCTTTCTCCGTTAAACCCGAATACTCTCGTGGTTGACGTGAGCGCACGAGAATTAGAAGTGGTTCGAGTCGCGCCAGTGACTTATGAGTGTATGGAGCCGGTCGCTCAGAAAGTCGTGGCGTGCTGATGAGCGTAATCTAGCCTAGGAATCAACATACAGCTGAAAGATATTGGTGTTGACCGCAATATCCTGAAACAGGATGGAAACGCGGGAAAAAAAAATAATGACAATTAGGTAATTATATTATACATAATGACAAATAGGTAATTATATTATACATAATGACAAATAGGTAATTATATTATACATAATGACAAATAGATAATTATATTATACATACTGACAAATAGGTAATTATATTATACATACTGACAAATAGATAATTATATTATACATACTGACAAATAGATAATTATATTATACATACTGAAAAATAGGTAATTATATTATACATAATGACAAATAGGTAATAATATTATACATAATGACAAATAGGTAATTATATTATACATAATGACAAATAGGTAATTATATTTTACATACTGACAAATAGGTAATTATATTATACATACTGACAAATAGATAATTATATTATACATACTGACAAATAGATAATTATATTATACATACTGACAAATAGGTAATTATATTATACATAATGACAAATAGGTAATAATATTATACATAATGACAAATAGGTAATTATATTATACATAATGACAAATAGGTAATTATATTTTACATACTGACAAATAGGTAATTATATTATACATACTGACAAATAGGTAATTATATTATACATACTGACAAATAGGTAATTATATTATACATACTGACAAATAGGTAATTATATTATACATACTGACAAATAGGTGATTATATTATACATACTGACAAATAGGTGATTATATTATACATAATGACAAATAGGTAATCATATTATACATACTGACAAATAGGTAATTATATTATACATAATGACAAACAGGTAATTATATTATACATACTGACAAATAGGTAATTATATTATACATACTGACAAATAGGTAATTATATTATACATACTGACAAATAGGTAATTATATTATACATACTGACAAATAGGTAATTATATTATACATAATGACAAATAGGTAATTATATTATATATAATGACAAATAGGTAATTATATTATACATACTGACAAATGGGTAATTATATTATACATACTGACAAATAGGTAATTATATTATACATAATGACAAATAGGTAATTATATTATACATACTGACAAATAGGTAATTATATTATACATACTGACAAATAGGTAATTATTTATACATACTGACAAATAGGTAATTATATTATACATACTGACAAATAGATAATTATATTATACATACTGACAAATAGGTAATTATATTATACATACTGACAAATAGGTAATTATATTATACATAATTACAAAAAGAGAATTATATTATACATAATGACACACATGTTATTTTATTATACATAATGACAAAAAGATAATTATATTATACATAACGACAAAAAGATAATTATATTATACATAATGACTAATAGGTAATTATATTATACATAATGACAAAAAGATAATTATATTATACATAACGACAAAAAGATAATTATATTATACATAATGACACAAATGTTATTTAATTATACATAATGACAAAAAGATAATTATATTATACATAATGACAAATAGGTAATTATATTATACATAATGACACAAATGTTATTTTATTATACACTAGCTGACCCTGCCCGGCTTCGCCCAGACCCTGGTGGGGAGCATCTCATTTAATTCATATAAGTAGTCATATAAGCTCCCGTTCCCGTTACCGACTGTCTGTCTGTCTGTCTGTCTGTCTGTCTGTCTGTCTGACCCGGCCCGGCATCGCCCAGCACCTGGTGTGAAGCATCTCATTTAATTTATATAAGTAGTCATATAAGTTCCTGTTCCCGACTGTCTCTCTGTCTGTCTGTCTGTCTATCTGTCTGCCTGACCCTGTCCGGCTTCGCCCAGTCCCTGGTGTGGAGCATCTCGTTTAATTCATATAAGTAGTCATATAAGTTCTCATTAAATTCATACAACAAAAAAAGTATCTTAAAAGAATGTCCTTCCACACACCATCCATTATTTTTAATGAAAACTCTTTCTAATCACCTGCATGACTACAGTAACTTCTTAAGCAAAAAAAGATGAGTTACAATGTTATGCATTGTGCATTATTTTTATGAAAACTTTGAAAATGCCTTACAAATTGTATCATTATTTATTATAACTCATATGCCGGTACATAACTATGGACAAAGAGTTTATAAATCTTTGAAAACGATGCCACAATATGACTATAAGTTATACAGAAAAGTTATGCCCCTTGAAATAACTTTTACAGAGTTAGGTCCCCTGAGATATATGAAATTATGATGAAAAATGAAAAATGAAATAATACTGAGTAAGCAGGCGATTTCACACTAACAAAATATCACAGTTGGCAGCTCTGGAATGAAAGGAAGGCGTGTAGAAAATTTCATCTCAATCGGATGGGCCGTTCGCGAACGTATAAAGGACATACAGACATAAATACATACATTTGGACGGAGATCCTTTTTTATATATAAGATAATGACAAATAGGTAATTATATTATACATAATGACAAAAAGATAATTATATTATACATAATGACAAATAGGTAATTATATTATGCATAATGACAAAAAATAATTATATTATACATAATGACAAAAATATAATTATATTATACATAATGAACGTGTGTGATAACGTAATGCATTATAAATGTGCTAAACGCTCGCCTACTCACACAGTGGTCAATGGTTCAAGCCCCATCGGGGGCGGATTCTGATGTTAACATTGACCTGGGCAAACAAGCTGGCCAGCCTAAGATATCAACTCTCTGACCAGGAAATTTCTTGGCGAGTAAAGGCTACCAGCGTGAAGCTAACCACATCATCCACCCAATGCCGATCTGTCTATGAGATACGGGTCGAGCACCATTTACCAATTCGCCTTAAGGCCTTTAGTAGGATGATTTACTGCAGTCTCCAACCTGCCTCTGACGTGTAAATGAGTTCACTTTACGTACCATCTAATAGGTCCTAATCAATACTTACACATTCATTCGTTTCTTTGCACAAAGATTACGACTACTAGAAAATTCATTATTGAAGACTGATGTTTCCATGTGAAGATGTAATACATTTCATATTATGCACATCTTTGGCCAGTACATTATATACCGCATATAAACAATCATTGAGATCTGTTGTACAATCTCCAGAACAAAAATTTTTGTTGGGTGTACATAATGATAAGGTTGATTGCTAAATCTCATCATTTTCCCTCAGTTGGTTACTGAGTTATGGATTTTCATCCTGGGGAAACATTTGTGAATGCACTATAGGAGTTGTCAAGATGTGTGTAATCGGGGATACAATATTTGTGGAATAAAATCTAAATTTTAACATTTAAAATGAGTTGGTTTGTGTGTTTATTTTGTTTGAATGTAATGTTAGAAGTTGTTTGATCTTGTTGATGAGTTGCTAATGTAGTGTCTGCTGCTGTTGTTTCTGCTGTTCATGCTGATGATGCTGCGGTTACATTTGTTTCTGTTGTTGTCATCGCTGATATTGTTGTTTCTGTTGTTTTCATCGCTGACAATGTTGATTTTCCTGCTATAGTCGATTGTTTTGGCGGCTCCTATTGTTGTTGCTGTTGTGCTTTTTGAATAACGAAGAACAATATATTGCACGATTTATTGCCTGGCATATTTCGCTGCATCTCGTCAGGTACATACTGCAGAATTCACACAACATAAAGTAAATTAACTAGATAAATCCTTCAAGCTGAAATATACACATATTCGCACAGTAATGTCAATTATCTACCAGGGTAATTTTAAGCTGACTAACATGTCTTTCTGTTTGCACAAATCTCTCTTGCGTAGATTATTCATTGTTGCTTCTGCAAACTTTAACAAGCGAGTATTTTGTGTGTTAAGCAACACGTGAAAGGCAATGTCTCTATCAATCACATGGCCGCTTTCGAGCAGGTGCCTAGCAATTGATGACGCGGGAAGCTTCCGGTGTGTCGACCCCACTAGGCTCCCATCGCCTGTGTGTAGTATCTTGTCTACCCATTGAAGTATGTGTTCTGACACACTTTTGTTCAGCTGCCTGAAAATATGCCAGGCAATAAATCGTGCAATCTATTGTTTGTGTCTTCGTTATTAAAATTCACTAGGGAAAACATTGCTTTGAATTTCTGAGCTGTTGCTTTTATTGTTGTAGTTATTGTTGCTATTACTGATATTGTTGACGTTGTGTTGCTACTATTATGGTGTTATTGCTGCTGCGGCGGCTGTTGCTTGTTTTGATAATGAAGTTATTATTATTATGTTGATGTTGTTAGTGTT
>OY992876.1:311018537-311063537 GCA_963921405.1 Cepaea hortensis | reverse complement strand
ACTACTGAACGTGAACTTGCCCAGAATTCACAAGTTAAGTTAGTTGGATATCTGTACAGGACGTCGCAGTCAACCCCAGCATATTTTGGCTGTTTGTGATCGTTGGCAAGTTTATGTTCAGTATTTTGCCATTGCTTTCTGAACGACGGACACGCATTCGATTTTATGAAAACCAACGCAAGTCGGTAAGTCGTCTAATCTCCCGCAGCTGTGTTTCGAACGGGATATGTGGGATTACGAAATGCGTCCGTAACCCCTTCGCCACAGAGCAGGCGAGAGGTAGCAACAAAAATCCCAAACAGCCACAAAATGCTGAGGTTGACCATGACGTCCTGTAAAGGACGTGGGGTAAACTAACCCCTGTATACAGCACATGAACTGACAGGTCTCGGCCACTGAAAGCCAAACACGGTAGGCCGAGCACGCCACCGCCCTGGCAGAATTGGGAAAGTTACTTCTAATAGATAGAGGAGCGGCTGGCCGAGTGGCAAGAATGCCGCGTTCTCCTTCAGGAGACCCGGGTTCGAATCCTGGGTAAGGTGTGCATGTTTTTCGATCCGGGGCAAAAAGAAAACCCTAACCTGCACAGTTTGCGGCGACTGCACTAGCCAGGCCGCCCTAATTCCTCGGGCTCAAGACTTACACCGCAAGGTACTATAGGCAGCAGATCACAGGGTTGTTTTTGTTTGACAGATCACAGTGACTTATAATAGATGTCCACGTGACAGAATGGGTAAGAGCGCTTGCTCTGGAACTTCCGGTGATCTGATGGCGAGGTAGGTGGTTTAACCCCTAAACCGGCATTAACTTGGAATTAAACGTTGACTTTTCTTTCAGAAATCCGTAACAAACTATTGAACGTAAATTTGCCAAGAACATCAACCGGGGGTTGATCACAAAGTCCTACAAAGACATACAAGCTAAAACTAGTCCCAAGCTGTGAACATGTTGGTTTAATAATCTACACCTCTGTGGCTTAGAAGTAGCGAACGAAACTTCACAATCCCGAAGTACCTAGCTAGATGTCAGCTGCAGCTAATGTGAGGACAGTTCGTTATGGGTTGTTTTTCACAATGGTGGGCATCGGTTGTTCAGAAGGTATTGACAATCTACCGAACGATGTCGTGTTTCTGAACCAGCAACCCGAGCGCAGATAATTAGGTGAAAGGGGTTAGTCGGTGGCGTGTTGTGTTGATGAGAGGTGTCTCTGAGAGGCTCCGTGAGCGTTTATGTCAACACGGGTTTTGTACTAAGTGGTGGAGTGGCTTCGGATTACACTGCCCTCTTCTGTCGTGTGAGATGGTTTCTTCGCGGTCAGAACTGGGGATCATCATCATCATTTGCCCTGCCGACTGTTGTAGGCGTTCATGTCTCTCCACAGATCTCTCTGCCTTTGGTGTTCTGGATCAACTCTGGATCATTTGATTTATTTATTAATTGATCCATTTATTGATCTATTGATTGATTGATTGATTGATTGATTGATTGATTGATTGATTGATTGATTGTAAGGAAACCAGTTAAAGGAATACAACGCAACGACTTCCTCAGCGTGAGGATGGGAAAACAATGTAGCAACATCATCTCAAGGCACTTGCCTGTTCTGCCTCCCATCCCCCATTTGGACCTCAACCAGCTCATGCTAAGCCGGGCTGTCTGTTGCTGGCGCCTGCAGATCTCTCCCTCCGATCCCCAGATAACGGGAAAGAGTGTGCAGGAGACCAAAGTAGATACAAAGAGCATACAAAGCCGTAAGAAGGATTTCGTAGACGTGGACATGTAATTGAGAAACAGTGGAGTAAGGATATTTAGAAGATTTCTCCAACCCCAACGAGTGATAAAGACTATTATAGATCAGCATAGTCGAATGTATAAGAGCGTTTGTTCTTTAACATCTGGTGTGCTAATGCCGAGGTAGCGGTTTCAACAACTACACCGGACAGTTGGACTAAAATGTTGAGCTGAGGACGTGGATTATAAGTACCTCTGAAGTCGGAGTGGGAGCGCCTGATTGTGATGAACATTGGTAATAGGGAAAGCTAATCCACACGCAAACAGCGGTCTTGTGTACTAGAAGTAGTAGCATGTGTGTGGGTATGTAATATGTGTATTTGAGTTCAACGCGAGCGAGCGAACGCACAATAATAATAATAATAATAATAATAATAATAATAATAATAATAATAATAATAATAATAATAATAATAATAATAATTAAAGGCAACCAAAAGAAATTTTGCAGAAGTGAAGTTGAGAAGCCAAGCAACAGGGCGATCTAATGATTTCGCTCAGACGTCAACGTGCAATATAAAAAAGCATAAGGACGGTCTACAGATTTATCTCAACAGTCATCATGTAATTGAGGAGAATATCATTAAGATGGTCTAAAGATTGGCATGATTGGCAAACAATTTCCGGGCAATTATGGCGGTTGGTTGTGTTTATGTTCGTGCCTAAGTACGATTATTTTCGCCTAAGGGATGGATATTTTCATTCATCTGGCAGTAAATCCTTTTCCTAGATAGTCCTCTAGGAGGCCAACTTTTTTGTAATCTAAGAAGTCACTTCTTTTCCCTGAAGTCAACATGAAATTGAGATGACGAACATCTAGACCTTTTGAAGATTTCGCTGAAATCAACATGCAATAGAGATGACGAACATTTAGACGTTTTGACGATTTCGCTGGTATCAACATGCAATAGAGATGACGAACCTCTTGACGTTTTGACAATTTCGCTGGAAAAGTTAGCATGCAATAGAGATGACGAATATCTAGACGTTTTGAAGATTTAGCTGGTATCAACATGCAATAGAGATGACGAATATCTAGACCTTTTGAAGATTTCGCTGAAGTCAACATACAATAGAGATGACGAATATCTAGACGTTTTGAAGATTTCGCTCGTGCCAACATGCAACATAGATGACGAAGATCTAAACGTTTTGAAGATTTCGCTGAAGTCAACATGCAATAGAGATGACTAACATTGAGACATTTTGAAGATTTCGCTGAAGAAGTCAACATACGATAGAGATGACGAGCATCTAGGCGTTTTCAGGATGTCACTGGTATTACAGGAAGGGGGAGAATATTACAGGAAGAAGGGGATATTACAGGTAGAGAGAGACTTTTTTCGAACCAACAAGATAATATAGGAAGTTAAGGTAGATGATTACAATGAACTGGTGTCGGAGTATAATTAGAGATAGAAGGTCACAAGAAGAGGGGACTGTTCATAGCAATAGGGAGAATATAACATGACAGGAAAGAAATTTCAGAAGGAGGGAATATATTACAAAAAGCAAAAGAAGGATTAAGGAGAAGATTATTGGGAAAGGAAGAATATAATAGGAGTCGGGAGTAGATTACAGGAGGCATGGGGGATTTAGAGGAGACTGGAAAAGATTACAGTGAAAGGTGGGAAATAACAGGAAGAAGACGAAGCAGAAACAGGAGGCAGAAAGTAGGGGAGGACGGACATCGAGAAAAAACGGTGAATGATGAAAGAAAGGGTGAATTTAAAAAAAACATCGACTTCATCGCACCGGGTTTTATCCCAAATGGCTAGATCTCATTCCACAGGGCGGCCTGCGGAAAGCGTTGCACAAAGTGCGAACTCCGTAGTTCAAGCGACGACCCCCAGGAGTCTTCGAGAAAACTGCACTCGTGAACCGAACGACGTAGCCTGGAATCGAACCCACAACCTTGGGAGTGTGAATCAGGGGGCGTAACCACTTCGCAATGGAGACTCGGAGGAAGACAGGGAAAAAGAAAGAAAGCGGAAGAAAAGGAAAGATAGCAGAGAAGAATGCTATGGAGATGAGCGGAAGAGGGAAGAAAGGGGAGACATCGGGAGAGAAAGCAAGAAAGAGAGAGAGAGAAGGGAAGAAAACGGAAGAGAAAGGACAAACTCCGAGAAGGAAAGAAACTGAGAGAGATGGGAAGGATGCGGAAGAAAGAGGAAGAAAGTGGGAGAGAATGGTAGAATTGGGGAGAAGGAAGCGATGGAGATGAACGGAAGAGGGCAGAAATGGGAGAAAGCTAGAGAATAAGGAAGAAAGCGGAAGTGAAGGGAACAAAGTGGAAGAGAAAGGAAGATCGCCGGAGATTGATTGATTGTTTGATTGATTGATTGGTTGATTGATTGATTTAGGAACCGACATCACAGCATTCGGGACATTCCCATAAGCGCTCTGTCCCCATCCTCAGCAGCCAGCGAAGAGTTCCAACACTAATAGTTCCAGTCGATCGCCGGAGAGAAGGGAAGAAAACGCGAGAAATGAAAGAAAGAGAAATACAATTGAAGGTAGCGGGAGAGAAGGGAAGAAAGCGAGAGGGAAGGGTAGAAAGCGGGAGACAAGGGAAGAAAGCGGAAGACAAGGGAAGAAAGCTGGGTAAGAAAATGACAGATATTAGTGGCCGAGGGAAGAAAGCGGGAGAGATGGGGAGAAAGCTCGAGAGAAGGGAAGAAAGCGAGGGAGAACGAAAGAACGGGAGAGAAAAGAAGAAAGCGGGAAAAAATGGGAGACAGTGGGAGAGAAGGGAATAAAGCTATCGAGAGGAATATGAAATATTGAAACAAACAAAGAGTTTTCCCGTAGTGAATTTGAATAATGAAGACACAAACAGGCTACAATGAACGTGGCACATAAAAACATCTCTCTATCTATGGAACACGAACACAACGAAGCGTTGCCGTTTCTAGATATCCTAATGAGAGCAGACGGCACAATTCAAAGATCAGTGTACCGTAAAGAAACATGGACTGGCCAATATTTAAATTTTCAGAGCTTCGCACCTGTCCAGTACAAACGGGGCTTAGTACGGACCCTGTTTGACCGTGCTAGAAAGATATGCACCCAGGAAACACTGACATAAGAATTTGAAACTCTGAAGAATGCCTTAAACCTGAATGGGCACTCCATAGGATTTATAAAGCGCTACTGCCAACAGCCCAAACCTAAACCAGAAGAAACTACAGTCCCTAAACTCAAGGTTTTCATCCAGTTAACCTTCCGAGGAGATGACGTAATGCAACTTTTGCAGGACCGGCTCATCACAGCAGTCGGACGAACATTCTGTGCTGCAACTCCGGTTATCAGGTACAAAACTACACCGAACCCCCACCCCAGCAGTTAAAGAACCTGTAGCTTTGTACACCAAATCGAATTGTATTTACCAATTTACATGCAGGTGCGAGGCCATCTACATAGGTAGAACAGAGCGACAGTTACATAACAGGGTATTGGAACACCTTCCGAACTGGGTGGTCAAGATACTACACACAGAAGATGGTAGCCAAGGCAGGCCGACACACCGGAACAGTCCTGCTTCATCGGTCGCGAGACACGTGCTCGAGAGTGGTCATATGGTTGAAAGAGACAGTGCCTTCCGTGTGTTGTTCAACACACAGAGTAGTCGGTTGTTAAGGTTTGCTGAAGCCATATTGATCAACCTGCGTAAGCCGGCCTTGTGCAAGCAGAAAGACATGTTAGTCAGTTTAAAATTACCGTGGTAGACAATCGACATTACTGTGCGAATATGTGTATATTTCAGATTGAAGGATTTATCTAATTATTTCACTTTATGTTGTGTGATTTCTGCAGTATGTACCTGACGAGACGCAGCGAAATATGCCAGGCAATAAATCGTGCAATCTATTGTTTGTGTCTTCGTTATTCAAACAAAGAGATGATGAAAAGGTAATAAAAACTGCTTAATTTCACCCTTACATTTGAATGAACAAACACACGGATAGACCGACAAGATGCAAGAAAAGATAATACAACCTTATTCAGTTCAGCTCCCATGAGACAAAACCCACAAAAAACGATGATAATTCCTCTTCGAAAGACAATTACTTGAACCCGGGGTCGAATCACATGGGCGGGTGAATCCTAGATTGCGATTGGCCGGAATGACAGATTGATTTTAGGGGAAGTTGTTTGGTCTAGCGACGCGAGAAAATTGAGGGCGAAATTTGTTTAACTGCTGGACAGGTTAAACCGTAAACACACAGCTTGGTAAGCCCGTGGCTGTATGAGTGAGGGTGGGTGTGTGTGTGAGGGTGTATGTGTGAGGGTGTGTGTGTGAGGGTGTATGTGTGAGGGTGTGTGTGTGTGAGGGCGAGTGTGACGTAGGCGGCAGGGGATGTGAGATCTGTGGGAGTACTTGAAATCAGGGAAAACAAAACATAGCATTTTAAATTGATGTTGTTGTTGGGAGGTTGCTGTTGTTGTTGTAGCTGATGATTTTGTTGCTGATGTCGTTAATGATTCTGTTGTAGTGTTGTTTTGTTGTTGTTGTTGCTGCTGCTGCAGTTGTTGCTGTTATTTTTTGCTTTTATTGTTGTTAATTATGATGCTGTTATTGTTGATAATTATGAAGCTATTATGGTTATTTTTGATAATTATGATGATATTGTTGGTAATGTTGATAATTATGATGATGTTGTTGTTATTATTGATAATTACGATGCTGTTATTGTTATGTTTGTTAATTATAATGCTGTTGTTGTTTTTGTTGTTAATTATGATGCTGTTGTTGTTATTGGTGATAATTATGATGATGTTGTTGTTGTTTATGTTAATTAAGATGCTGTTGTTGGGTTGTTGTTTTTTTGTTTTTTTTGGTGATAATTATGATGCTGTTGTTGTTATTGCTGTTAATTGTGGTGATGTTATTGTTATTGCTGTTAATTGTGATGATGTTATTGCTATTATATTAATATGCTATTGTTGTTATTGTTGTTAATTTCGATGCTGCTCTAGTTGTTTTTGTGTATTCTTTTTTATATTGTTCTTTCTGTTGATTCTTTTGTTGTTAACGTTGTTTTTGCCTTCGTCGTCGTCGCGGCGGCCATTGCAAATGGTACTAGACCCATATTTGTATAGACCAATCGGCTCTCGGTGAGTGACGTGGTCAGTATCACGCCGTCCACTTTTACTTCCCAATGCACGTGCTAGTAGCCATGTCACATTATTTCTACCTGGGAGCCTTGGTGGACATTGGAAGTCCGTCTTAACACGGATTGGAACCCATGTCTATCGGGCCGACAGGCAAGCGTCTACCTACTACGCTATCACAGTTGCTCCTGGCTCACTTTATTCCCTCATATTACGATGTTGATTTTTATTCCAATGTCCCTGTAGAAGCTTTCTGACAAGGGGAAATGATCAAGGTTCCTTGTTGACAAGGAAGATTACTTAATAGTTGGAAGTTAAAAGGATTCCTGCTTGGCACAACATTAATGAAATGAGAAGAGACACAGATTTGTAGTTGATAAGAGAACGTAATAAAGACGGAAAGAGTGAAATTATTGGTTTGACCGATAAATTAATTAAACACAAAAAAATCAAGGGAATGTGATTGGAAAGGGTATCGTGCTTGGGGGGGGGGGGGGGGGATAAAGAGTGGAAGGGACTATCTCCTTCAAATTAATATTTTCAGTAATTTTCTTCTGTGGATAACAATCACTTTCAATCGGGGATTCAGACGCCTCGCCAGCCGTGATAATGACTACCAGTAGTAGTAGTTGTTGTTGTTGTACTAGTAGTAGTAGTGGTGGTAGTAGTTGTTGTTGTAGCAGTAGTAGTGGAGGTAGTTGTTGTTGTTGTTGTACTAGTGGTGGTAGTAGTAGTAGTAGTTGTTGTTGTGGTGGTTGTTGTTGTTGTAGCAATTGTAATGGTATAGTAGTTGTTGTTGTAGTGGTGGTAGTTGTTGTAGCAGTAGTAATGGTGGTAGTTGTTGTTGTTGTTGTTGTTGTTGTTGTTGTTGTTGTTGTGGTAGTAGTAGTAGTAGTTGGTGTTGTAGTGGTGGTAGTAGTTGTTGTTGTTGTAGCAGTAGTAGTGGTGGTAGTTGTTGTTGTAGTGGTGGTAGTTTAAGGTTGTTGTAGCAGTAGTATTGGTGGTAGTTGTTGTTGTAGTAGTGGTGGTAGTTGTTGTTGTCGTAGAGGTGGTAGTAGTTGTTGTATGTGTTATTGTAGCAGTAGTAGTGGTTGTTGTTGTTGTAGCAGTAGTAGTGGTGTAGTAGTCGTTGTTGTTATTGTTGTAGTAGTGGTAGTAGTAGTAGTTGTTGTAGTAGTGGTGGTAGTAGTAGTAGTTGTTGTAGTAGTGGTGGTAGTAGTAGTAGTTGTTGTAGTAGTGGTGGTAGTAGTAGTAGTTGTTGTTCTTATTTAAGAAGTGGTAGTGGTGGTGATAGTGGTATTAGTTGTTTTTATTATTGTTGTAGCAGTAGAAGTGGTGGTGGTGATAGTAGTAGTAGTAGTAGTAGCAGCAGCAGCAGCAGCAGCAGCAGTAATAGTAGTAGTAGTAGTAGTAGTAGTAGTAGTAGTAGTAGTAGTAGTAGTAGTAGTAGTTGTTGTTGTTGTTGTTATTGTTGGTGGTGGTGGTGGTGTTGTCGTTGTTGTCATTGTAGCAGTAGTAGTTGTGGCGGTGGTAGTAGTAATAATAGTAGTACAGTAGCAGTAGTAGTAGTCGTCGTAGTAGTAGTAATAGTGGTGGTGGTAGTAGTAGTAGTAGTAGTAGTAGTAGTAGTAGTAGTAGTAGTAGTAGTAGTGATAGTAGTAGTAGTAGTAGTAGTAGCAGTAGTAGTAGTAGTAGTAGTAGTAGTAGTATTAGCAGTAGCAGTAGTAGTAGTAGCAGCAGCAGCAGCAGCAGTAGTAGTAGTAGTAGTAGTAGTAGTAGTAGTAGTAGTAGTAGTAGTAGTAGTAGTAGTAGTAGTAGTAGTAGTAGTAGTAGTAGCCGTAGTAGTAATAGTAGTAGTCGTAGTAGTAGTAATAGTAATAGTAATAGTCGTAGTAGTAGTAGTAATAATAGTAGTAGTAGTAGTAGTAGTAGTAGTAGTAGTAGTAGTAGTAGTAGTAGTAGTAGTAGTAGTAGTAGTAGTAGTAGTAGTAGTAGTAGTAGTAGTAGTAGTACAAGTTGTAGTAGCTGTTGTTGTAGTAGTGGTGTTGGTGGTAGTAGCTGCAGTAGTAGTAGAAGAACAAAAACAACGAACAAGAAGGAGGTTGGCGATAACGACAGGGAAGAGGAGGTGGACGATGAAAACATAGAAGAAGAGCCGGAGGAGTATATTATGATGAAGATTGTAAATGTTTCTAATTGATAAAAATCACCAAAAGAGGAAATACCCAAGTTGATCAACTCCCACAGGAGAATCACTCGGTCAATGATTGAAATGCCCTGTAGATAAGAGGGTAACTGGGAAGGGAGATGCCCAATCGACAACACAAATTGCTGAAACCACAATTTCCCAACAGACCTGGGCAATTACCGAGAAAGGAGATGGCAAAGATTTAAGGTTGGTAGGGGATGTGCAATAATTCATAATTGTATACGTCAAAGCAATGTTTTCTCCTAGTGAATTTGAATAACAAAGACGCAAACAATAAAGCAATTAAATCTCTGGCACCTTTCGTTGCATCTCGAATGATGCGTATTGCAAAATCCACACAGCATAAACGAAAGCAAACCGATGAATCCTTGAAGTTGAAATACACAACACACCATAGTAATTTAAATTACCTACCACGGTAAATTTAAACTATCATGTCTTTATGTTTGCATAAAGCTGTTATTTCTATATGAATAGCAAGGGTGCCTGTCACCTTTAACATTTACCAGTTGTATATTTATCACATTTATTTATTCAATAATAACAACCTTTATCAGCCAGTGGTATACAATGTATATAGGTCTGAATCGGTAAGTCTGTCGAAATATGTCTCTTACTATCATCATGTGCCATGCCGATAAACCATGGTTTGCGATCTCAAACGATCACTTTAAAAATGTTGAGGTGCGTTGAGTTGAGTTGAGTTAAGAACCGACATCATTGCACTCGGGGTATGCAGGCTCATACCTATACAGGCTCATGCCTCATCTTCAACAGCATCGAGGAGACCCAATACTAATTGTGTCCTTTGCAATCTGGTTATATGTCCGTGTCATAGTCTTGCTCGTATCTAGATAACTAAACTTGGGTTCATACAGGCAACAATAAATCTGTTCGTTATGAGATCGAATATTTATTGTATTTACATATACAGTATGCGTTGGCGCAGTGGGTAAACAGACCCGCGCTATATTACATCTGTCAAATAGTAAACATCAAACACATAAGTATCATTTAACAGTCTAGCAAACTATCTAGCCTATGTCTATATATCTATTGATATCTATAGAGTCCCTCAAAGGCAGGCCCTGTTGCCTCTCTCAAGTCCATCCGTCCTCTGCCGGTCTCCCAGTGTCCTAACTCGACACGGGCGGTAACTCTGTCCGAGTTCCTCGTGGACCCCGCATTAGGCGGGCCACATCAGTGTCCACGGAATCATGGACTTGGGGACCATCTCTTTCGAGAAGGGTCTAGATTACTCGGGTCCTGCTCGACTCAATGGTTTCCCTTGGGCTGGAATTGCAGCCCTTTACTAAGTGAGGCGGTGACAGGATCCCTCCTCCCCCGTGACATGATTTGTTGTTGGGAATTAGATCCGTTCTAATTCTGTCACCGAATCACATACAGTTGGTGTTTGTAGTTTGGTGGATAGTAACCTGGCAACCTACCTATTAGCACTAAAAACTCATGTATTCTACCATACAACACTTGTCTGATTTGGTGCAGAGATCCCTGTCTCTCGTGTGCTTAAATATGCTTATCAGACCGAAGTTACGTGGCATTTTAGTAGTTGTATTTACAACTTGCCCTTCTCATAGTACCCAAAATGGTACCCAGACAAATAACCCCTATATAATAGAGGGTTAACAAGACCGAAGTCTTGGCTAAATAAGTACACTTTCAAATCATGATCTGTGTGTGTATTTCTATACACTTTTACTCCCGTATGTTATGTAATGCTAAATATGTAGTTACCTTGTTATTTTATCCCCCTCATACTACAAGTGTCCCTGTTGGCTTGTTAGTGTGCTTTGACTAATAAGTTGATGTTTCTAATAAAGTGACTGTATTTTAACTTGATAGTGTTGAGTTTTAAGGTTTGTGTACTGTGTGTGCTGAAAGTGTGGCGTATTTCCAAGCGTCACGAGTTGGGATAACCTCGATCATGAACTACTGCACTGTGTGCAATACATGAACAGGCATTCCAAGTAGTGGTGCTTGGATGTATCCTAACTGCTAAGCTAAGTATATTAACTCACTATTAAACTAAGTACTACACATGTATTCACAAATTAGACAAGTCATACAATTTACATGAAAGACGCAGACAAACTAAAATAAATACGGTTTGCGTACAATTTGTCCGCTAAGTGTATCGTTCTCTCATTTAATCCATTCACCCAGTCATTCACTCGTTTTTCATTAAAAATAGTATTTGGTTAAAATATATAATTAAAGTTGAGGTAAGTGTTATTGCCCTTAGAAAAAATGGGCTAGGCGATATTTGCCCTTTAAGTAAATCCGTACTTCTTGTACGATGAATGACAAATGGGTTACAATTTAAATAGAGACAATTGTATAGGACGGTTCTTTAGCTTAGGAATGGTATCGCCTGTAATATTAATGTCGAATATGTACAAATTACAGGTGAATACAATTTATATACAACAATAATGGAAATATAATACATATTTAATCCTAAACTAATTAATTAATTAAATCCAACGATGATGTGCGCGTCGTTCTCCTGTCGCTAGCGTGTTATGCCATGACTGGTAAAGCTAGTATGGCTGTCTCTTGAGTGTCGTAGTCGATGGGGTTCTGTTTCGGCTGTTTGTAAAGTTACGTAGTAACAGCAAGTATGGCATGTTGTTAATGTCCTATATAACGAGTTCTTCCAGAATTCGGAGTTAGTTCGTTGGTTGATCTTATTGGTTGACACGAACACAGTTACTGTTTCTTGCTGGAAGTGTTCTAGCGCTTAGGCACTTGATGGTATAGTTCTCAACGTAACGTATCATGTTCTTGGGTGTCGTAATTCAACTAATCACTGAGAGTTCTCTAGCAGGTGTAGAGTTCCACTGTAATATGCAACCGACTAAAAGTATCACAGTTTATAGTATGGCTAATGGTCGATGTGATCAGAGTCATTCTACTGGCGCATTCACCTGCCGTGACAAAAGGTCAGCCACAATGTTGTCGGTGCCTCTGATGTGGCGGATTTTGAAGTCGAAATCTTGAAGTAGAAGACACCATCTTTGTAGCCGATGGTTTTTAGGCGACCCCTGGTTAAGGACTAATAATGGCGAACTGTCAGTGAGGACCACAAAGTGACTCCCTAAGAGGAACTTCGATAATCTCAATATACAAAACACTAGGCTTAAACACTCTAATTCAACTGTGGCATACCGAGTCTCAGCCTTCTTTAGTTTGCGGCTTACATAGAGAATTGGGTGTTTTATGCCATCCATTTCCTGCATCAGGCATCCTCCTATTGCGATAGCGCTCGCATCTGTGGTCAAAATAAAGGGTAAATTAATGTTGGGTAATCGTAAGACTGGTGGCTTAGAAAAAATATGTTTCAATTTACACATTGCATCATCTAAGCTGGTACTTTTACAAATTTTTGATGGATGATTTTTAGTTAACATATCAGAAAAGACTGCGGTTAATTCTGCCCAATGTGGAATAAATTTCGAATAATAGTTAATCAGACCTAGTAAACTTCTAACTTGCTTCTTTGTGGTAGGTACTTCTAGCTTAAGGATCTTGGAAACAATTTTATCATCAGTCAACAATTTTCCTTCAGAAATTCTATGACCAAGGAAGTCTATTTGTGTATAGCCTCTTTCAACCTTGGAAGGTTTGATAGTAAGTCCAAAAAGAGAGATTTGGTGGAAGACTTGTTTAAGGGTGAGTAAGTGAGAAGTCATATCAGAAGAATGGATGCATATATCATCAATATAAGCAACTACGTCATTAATTCCGTCGTCAGTCATGATTGGTACAGGGATTTCCATGTTGTCCACGTCTGTCTGATTTATCACAGATGCCACTGTTTGTACATTGTCTTCAATGTCATTGTCGTCGTCGTTTTTGTCGTCACATGTGTTGTCGTTGTCGATATCACAGATTGTCGGTAATGTCCATATGTCTTCGTCGTTTTCGTCGTCGTAAGAGTGTGTCGTTAACGATGCTTCGTTTGTCGAGGTGTCATTTCGTTGAGAAATTGTCGTTTCGTCTCCGTCGCCAGTTCGTTGAGTCAGTTCATTTGTCTCATTGTCTCGTCTAACATAATATGGTGTCAACATATTTCCATGGGATAATTGCAAGTTTCTATTTAAAGAGAATACAGTAGGGTTATTCCCCTTGTTGACCAGTTTCTGACATATAACACACGTTGCACAAAAGGTTTTAATATCCTGGTCAAACTTTGGCCAATAAAGCTGGGTCAGGATAATAGCCTTGGTCATTTCGTATGTCATATGACCTCCAAAAGGGGAGTCATGGGCTATTTTTAAAACTTTGTTTCGAAGTGCTTGTGGTAGCACTATTTGCTGTGTCGTGGTCTGGTTTGTTGTGTAAAATCTAGTTAAGATGTTATCCTGTAGCCTAAATGTCCACGATACGTTCTTTGTTAATTTTGGCTTAAGGCCTACTAACTTAAAGTATGGTGCTAGTGTAGGGTCATTTTTCTGTTCATTACCAAAAGTGATGTTAGTTGAGTTTGGCGCTACTATTTCTAATGATTCCTGTAGTTGGTAGGTGTTGGTTGTGTGGGTTGTCTGTCGTGTTATTGTGTTTGTGTGTTGTGTGTTTTGTTGCACATTTACAGGTTCGGTACTTGGTAGTTTGGTCGCATCCTCAATTCGAGGTTTTAATTCGGTCGTATCGTTTCTTGATTCGACCGCCCCTGCATTGTACACATCGGTAAATTCTTCCTGAATTACCTCAGTGGTTGTCTCCCTTGGTATTTTGGCCGTTTGAGACAAGCAAGAATGGTGTTTCTCTTTTGTGTTGCTATTTCTGTGGTGGATACCGTGTTTTTGCTCCCACCTTTTTATTTCTGTTTCAGAGCATGGATGTAAGTTGGGTAAATTACCAAGTATAATATCCGCGACGGGATTTTCAAGGATAGCACACAATACTTTCCCCGATATGAATGGTGTTTGAATTTCGACCAAAGCAAGGGGATATTTCTCTGTTGTACCTGAAAATGTGCGACACGTCACATGTTTGTCTGTGTAGTCTTTAGCGTCTATTAATGTTCTCCTCACCCCACAGAGAGTTGCGCCGGAATCACGAATTAACGTGCCCTTTTTGTTGTTAACAAACCCTGTATAAAAAACTAGCTTGCCTGTAGATGATAAGGCAGCGTTAGCTATTTCATTTGCAATTGGGATAATGTGACCACAATGTAGTGTTGTGTCCAGTTGGAACTTTGTACAGGTGTTACACTTACTGTCTGTTATGGTGTTGATGACGTGTACAGCATTCCCAAGCTCGCTTTCATTGTCGTGTTGATTTTCACATTCATTTAGTGACTCAAGCTCTTCGTCAGTCGACGTTTCTATTAATGCCGCATTGGCCTGTTTCAATAACTTTCGGCCTTGACAATCTTTATTATAGTGACCCCAGCTATTGCAGAAATAACATTTAATTGCTCTGTGGTAAGCCATGCGTTTAGCTGTTTGCTTCTCTACCATCTTTTTGAGGTGTTCAGGGTAGGTGGGTGATTTGTCACACATACCGCAACTGTCGTGATGACAATTGCAATATTGGCACCTTACTACTTTACCGACATTGGATCGTGGTTTAAATCTGCTCTGTGATTGTTTGGAGTATTTGGTGTTCACTACTGCAGCTGCTGTATCATTGTGACTTATATTATGTTGAAAAATATCCCTATTTGCTGTAAAAAATGCATTTCCTTTCGCCTCGATTTCCTGAATGCTCTTACAATCCATTTGTTTTAAGAACTTGGCAAAAGGTGTGGGGATGGTGCTAACTATTTTATCTATTATAATTAGTTCCTTAAGTTTATCATGGCTATTGTTGGTTTTAGCCGAGTTAATCCATTTTGTGCATATGTCTTGGACTGTACTGACATAATCTATGAAGGTTTGGTTTGGTTGTGGAGATAATTTGGCAAATTGTTGTTGGTAACCTGCAGTGTCTAAAGAAAAATGTTGGAGAATGCGTTGTTTTAGGTACTCATAGTCTTTTCGCATTTCCTGTGGTATTGTTTCTATTACTTTCAGTGGTTCAAGAGCCAAATTCCTCATTAGAATAAATGCCCAATCTGATTTACCGATTTTATGATGAGACATGAGACATTCAAAATTTTCTAAGTAGGCGGAGATGGAATCTCCAGAACAGAAAGCCTTCACGAGACCTTTATATTTATTATATTTTTGTTCTTCTTCTTTGCTTCTTAACTTATTTATTGATATTTCTGCGTTGGCCTCCATTTCCATCTGTTTTAGTTTAATCTGTGTCTCGGCATTCAACTGGGCCTGTTTGGCGGCGGCCTCAAGTTCCATCTGTAATTTCTTTTCATCGGCCTCGATTTGTAATTTCTTTTCATCTGCTTGCATTTGCATCTGCAATTTCTTTTCATCGGCCTCTATTTGCATCTGAATTTTCATCTCTTCGGCCTCCATTTGAGATTTCTTTTCTTCTCGTTCTATCGCTCTTTCTTCACGGGCAATATTTTCTGCGTGTGTTTTCTGTGCCCATTCTGACAATTTCTCTTCTTTATAACCTAACTTTATTCCTTGCTCAATGCATTTATCTAAGGAAGACATTTTGTGTTTTATTTGTATGTAATGTTTCTAAAGTTAAATCCCTTAGAAGGAATGTTGTGTACTCGAAGATGTTAACTCCCTTACTTACTAATGTGTAAATCAAAATGCAAGGTTATATTGGTGAAAAGTTCATGAATATGCAACCAAATCAATATGAAACAACATAATACATTGATGAAACATGAGAAGTACAGCTTAGAAGTACAATGAGTATGAGGTGAAACTTAGCTCTGAATTTTGAAGCTCCTCGATGTTATCTTGCACTCTCGTTCCTGTTGGAAAGGTTTCATCGGTTCGACGCGGCACTTGTTGCGGAACAATCTGCTCGTGGAGCGAGAACACATTAGTCACTGTCACACACAAAAAAAAAAAATGTCAAAATAGTAACATGTCAAAAAAAATTGTTTACAGAATCAAAATAAAGAGGCGCTGTGGAGGCAATGGTGAGACATTGCCGAGGGACTCAGATTACTTCTATTTTATCGCTAGATAGCTACTAGTTTTATGTACCCTTGTAACGTTAACAATTTCTTTGATTTAAACAAATCAATGTGTTATCAAAAATCAATGTGATATGATTAAATAATTAATTTTTACATGGCATTTAATAGGATTTTAAGAAAACATTCTATGCCAAAACCGGAAAACTAGCCCCCAAAAAGCCTGTCATAGTCTTGCTCGTATCTAGATAACTAAACTTGGGTTCATACAGGCAACAATAAATCTGTTCGTTATGAGATCGAATATTTATTGTATTTACATATACAGTATGCGTTGGCGCAGTGGGTAAACAGACCCGCGCTATATTACATCTGTCAAATAGTAAACATCAAACACATAAGTATCATTTAACAGTCTAGCAAACTATCTAGCCTATGTCTATATATCTATTGATATCTATAGAGTCCCTCAAAGGCAGGCCCTGTTGCCTCTCTCAAGTCCATCCGTCCTCTGCCGGTCTCCCCGTGTCCTAACTCGACACGGGCGGTAACTCTGTCCGAGTTCCTCGTGGACCCCGCATTAGGCGGGCCACATCAGTGTCCACGGAATCATGGACTTGGGGACCATCTCTTTCGAGAAGGGTCTAGATTACTCGGGTCCTGCTCGACTCAATGGTTTCCCTTGGGCTGGAATTGCAGCCCTTTACTAAGTGAGGCGGTGACAGTCCGTCTTTGTTTACCTCTGAGTGACGACTGTCTACCAGATCCTCTGACCACCATTTGCTACCGCATTCTCTCTAGACCATGATAGTCTGTTCCTCTGCGTTTTTCACGCTCTCCAGATGGCCTTCACAACATCTGCCTTATCGAGCATCAAATCACCCCTTAGTGATGCGGCACCAACCAATATGTCTGCCTGTTCATTTCCAACCACGCCAGAGTGTACTGGAGGAAAGATCCAACGAATGCTCACATCCCGCGCCCTCGGAATCGATGCATGCCATTCAAAACGAAGCAGGCTAGGCTTCACCCTTGTCAACCTGCTTTGAGAATCAAAGTCACAATCACAACGTGCGTATAAAGTTTGTTCTCCAACCAGCGAAAATCTGCAGTAATCGCCTCTTCCTCCAATCTCAGACTTGAGATTGTGGTGTCGTATGACAAGTTCTCCTTTGTAAAACATTGGCCATTTACGTTTGCTATGAATCCCCAGGAAATTTTTGGCCTCTTAAGACAGAGCCATCAGTATAGATAATCACATCGCCAGGACGAGAGTTAGTTAGTTGCAAATCCTTTTCAGGACGTCGCAGTCAATCCCAGAACTTTTTTTACTGTGCTATCTTGGCAAGTTTACGTTCAGTAATTTACCATTGCTTTCTGAACGACCGGTACCCGTACCGTTTTATTTTTAAAAAAAAACATAACGCAAGGCGGTCTGCTGTCGAATCTGTGTGTTACGAACGCTGTATGCAGGATTACAAACTGCGTCCATAACGCCTCCGCCACGGAGCCGGCTGGGCGAGAGTAGTCATGAATTAATTGCTGAATTTTAACTTTCCTAGCGCCTCCTGCCCAATGTGTACACTGACGGCACAACGTGGTTACAACACCACATAAATCTGAATATTTATTCGGCACTCCGACTCACTATTTGACCCACTCCTAGTCCCACTCATTGACCCACTCATTGACCCACTCCCTGTCCCTCTCAGCGATTCACTCCTTGTCCCACTCCTTGACCCACTCACTCATTGACCCACTACGTGGCCCACTACTTTACTCACTCCCGACCCACTCCCCGACCCTCTCCTTGACCAACTCCTTGGCACACTACTTTACCCAATCTCCGACCCACCCCTTGCCCCACTCCCTGACCCACTCGATTACCCACTTCCTGACCCATTCCCGACCCACTTCCCGACCCACTCCTTGCCTCTGCCAATGTTGCTTGTCTTTTTCAAGACATTGCGATCATCCCCAAACAAAAATTGATTATTTTCTAGGCAATTGTATTTCAGAAGTTTGTCATAGCTTTCGGAACGAGAAATCAACTTTGAGGTTCAACTGACTGGTGTAAGTGTTGAACCCCGTCACCCACCGTCAGCGCACTTGAAGTTTAAAACCTAGAGTGCTGTTATCCTTCCGGAGAGATGAAAGTCTGTGTTCTTGTCCCAATGTCGTGAGAACTATGGCTGGGAGTGTAGTGAGGAGTGGATCACCCGTCTAAATGTCGTGGGAGATATGGCTGGGAGTGTAATGAGGAGTGGATCACCCGTCTAGATGTCGTGAGAACTATGACTGGGAGTGTAGTGAGGAGTGGATCACCTGTCTAAATGTCGTGGGAGGTATGGCTGGGAGTGTAATGAGGAGTTGATCACCCGTCTAGATGTCGTGAGAACTATGGCTGGGAGTGTAATGAGGAGTGGATCACCCGTCTAGATGTCGTGGGAGGTATGGCTGGGAGTGTAATGAGGAGTGGATCACCCGTCTATATGTCGTGAGAACTATGGCTGGGAGTGTAGTGAGGAGTGGATCACCCGTCTAGATGTCGTGGGAGGTATGGCTGGGAGTGTAATGAGGAGTGGATCACCCGTCTAGATGTCGTTGGAGGTATGGCTGGGAGTGTAATGAGGAGTGGATCACCCGTCTAGATGTCGTGGGAGGTATGGCTGGGAGTGTAATGAGGAGTGGATCACCCGTCTAGATGTCGTGAGAACTATGGCTGGGAGTGTAGTGAGGAGTGGATCACCCGTCTAGATGTCGTGGGAGATATGGCTGGGAGTGTAATGAGGAGTGGATCACCCGTCTAGATGTCGTGGGAGGTATGGCTGGGTGTGTAGTGAGGAGTGGATCACCTGACTAAATGTCGTGGGAGGTATGGTTGGGAGTGTAATGAGGAGAGGATCACCCGTCTAGATGTCGTGGGAGGTATGGCTGGGAGTGTAATGAGGAGTGGATCACCTGTCTAAATGTCGTGGGAGTTATGGCTGGGAGTGTAATGAGGAGTGGATCACCCGTCTAGATGTCGTGAGAACTATGGCTGGGAGTGTAGTGATGAGTTGATCACCCGTCTAGATGTCGTGGGAGGTATGGCTGGGAGTGTAATGAGGAGTGGATCACCTGTCTAAATGTCGTGGGAGATATGGATGGGAGTGTAATGTGGAGTGGATCACCCGTCTAGATGTCGTGGGAGGTATGGCTGGGAGTATAGTGAGGAGTGGATCACCCGTCTAGTGCCGATTGGTGTATTAAACTATGGGGATTTCACCATATACCGTATTTGACACACCACAAGACCCAGGGGTTACGGGGGTAGTTCATAAGCTCGCATCCCGCGCTCGAAACACAACTTCCGGCGATTTTTGGAAGCAGACGACCTTGCGCTGATTTTCATACAAATGGTAAGAGTGCTAGTCGTTCAGAAAGCCATGGCAAACTGCTGAAAGTAATCTTGCCAAGAAATCACAAACTGCCAAAATATGCTGGGGTTGACTGCGACGCCATGTAAAGAATATGCAACTAACTTAAAGCTGGGTTAAAGAGTTGTTTACCTTTTTTTTTTTTTTTGGCTGTCAACACCAGCATCCTATTGCTATTGTTGATGTGTTGGCAAGTTTACGTTCAGTAGTTTGCCATTGCTTTATGAACGACCGGCTCCCATACCAACACGTTAAAACCCAGCACGACACGGCCTGCTGCCAAATCGGCTGCAGCTGTGTTTCGAACGCAGGTATGCGGCCTCGCGAATCACGTCCGCAAGACCTTAGCCACAGAGGCCTGCTTACTTTACTTACTTAATAATAATCTTTGCGCTAGTGGTTTAAAAGGGGTTAACATTTCAGAAACTCGATTTCATTGCGCCGGTGTTTATCCCATATGTTTCGGTATCTTTCCGCAGTGCTGTCTGCAGAACGCGTTGCATACAGAACGAACTCCATAGCTCCGGCGACGAACCCGAGAGTCTCAATGAGAAGGATTCAGTTAAGAAAAGCAGCTGTTGTTTGATTTATTACAGACATTCTGTAACACCAGGAAGTCTTTGCTAGCACACACACACAAACACGCCGATTTAACTACACTTTTTTTTTGGGGGGGGGGGAGGCGGGTGGTGGGTGTGTTGTTTGTTCGCTTGCTGTGAACCCCAGCGTATTCCACACATGTCCTACTGTTACTAGTTGTTGCTAATACTGGGGAGTGCACTGGTCTTCGTGTGGATAAGTTTTCCATATTACCAGTGTCCCTGTGACGCAGACGTGTTTCCAAGGCACCAGGGTCGGGTTATAAACTGGCCAAGACCTATTGACGCGTCCTCATCGAGCGTCCTGGGCAACAGGTCCCTTCGGGGTCCTGGCTAGAGTCAATAGGATCGCCGATTCCTCCGAAGTCGGAGAGTGTCTGCCTGTACGGCGAGGAACCACCAGTCTGCACACCAATAAGCCAGACAGGGGACAACGGATACTCACGCAAACCTCAGGTCCTGTATGACATCACACTGATGTTGGACAACAGGATGCCTTCATCCGACATACAGGACTTCGCGTTGGAGCTCAAGCCAACGAACACAAGCAAGCATGCAACCAGTGTCCCTCGCCATCAGGCGAACCTAGTCTGACTTCTGAGGTACTTGTAATTTACGTCCCCAGTTCAAGAACGAGAAGTTAATATTACCTCCAACTGACCGGTGTATGGTCACGAGAGAAAGTTTAAGCCCGTTAAACCTTTCAGTCACGTCGACTTCCATTCAGCTACCTTACAAACCAGTCGTAGAGGGTGGGGGAAGAGTTTCAACTGTAAAGTGCGGGTATTAAGACAATTCCAAATAAATTACAATCATTGATTAACTACCTCAGCAGTCGGAATTCATTCTTCTGATAACGAGGGACACTAGTAATATGGAAAGCTGGCCTACACGCAGAAATCATTCTAATGTCGACTACACCCGAATTCAAAGCGAGCGAATAAAACAATTAATTTATTAACTGATGCATACAAGAATATAAGGACTACAATAAAAAGACGAATATGTAGTACTCCACAACTGTGAAGGCGGCGCTTGATGGATTAATTTGTAGTAATAAAACCGCATGATATCACCCAAGCTTAAGGAATAAAATGAACAAATACAATCACAAAGTTCTGAGCAACAACGCCATCAGCTTACAACAATGTGAACAATAACATTTATTACATTCCGGCCCGTGTAGACAAAAACATCCCATCTGATTCCACTGGACTGTAAGTTGGCGGGAAAAATTAATTTCGTTTGGATGTTATGGATTCAGTGTTGCAGATAAATTCTCCAGATAAGGACGATATAAATGGATTTCTGGAAAGTTCTTTTCGATAAGTTCACGGGCTCTTGCAGATGAGGTTGTTTGTAAAATTAGGAATGGCGGAGGTTTGCGGTGGCTGGTCGGCGACTGTTGGTTCATAAATACTTCAAATGAAAACAATAAAAGTGTGATTTAATTACAATAACCACACCATTGTCTTGTAACCTGTCAATATTGTTGTTATTAAGGATATGAAGAGGGCTAAGCACGTGACATAATGGTGCAAACGAACACAGTTTAATGATGGTAGCCCCATTTTTGACTTGCACCAACGAGAAGCAGCGTTTATTTGTCTGTTTTTAATCAGTGAAGAGGTGAAACCTATAGAAATGTATCGACTAATGAAGGTCCCGTTGGTGATGCATGCCTATCAGTCCATCATGTGTATGAGTGGAGTAGGAAGTTTCAAAACGGCGTGACTTCTGTGACAGACTGTTCACGGCCGTGTCAGGCACACAGTGACCAAGAGAATTATTTTGTACAGGAATCCGAACACTTATCTTTGCTGGAGGACTTGCATTGAAAGCAATGGTGACTACATTAAAAAAGAATACATTTGTTCTTTACATTTTCAGAATATATTTAAAAACAACAACAACAAACGTTTACGGTTTTCAGTTGAAGCCCCCTTGTTTATTTATTGTAATGTATGAATTCAACCAAATTTACACCAATATCGTGTTAGTGAAGAGAACTGGTCACTCGTATCAGAAGAAGACAGTCGATTTTCTGTAGGCAGGTCATGAAAAGCTGGAGTATGCTGTCAAAATGGGAAAATCCGGGGGGGGGGGAGGGGGAGAGGCAGGAGAAGACCAAGAGAGAAGATGCTCAGCAATTTTTGACTGCATAGCATGGAGGAACATCGGTATCATCAATTATTGGCAGCACATGGGACAAAAGTCTGAGGACTGACATGATCAGCAAAGCTGTACGACATGGATTATAAGAAGATTGGCAGCACAAGAGACAGAAGGTTGTGAACAGACATGATCAGCAAAGCTGTACGACATGGATTATAAGAAGATTGGCAGTACAAGAGACAGAAGGTTGTGAACAGACATGATCAGCAAAGCTGTACGACATGGATTATAAGAAGATTGGCAGTACAAGAGACAGAAGGTTGTGAACAGACATGATCAGCAAAGCTGTACGACATGGATTATAAAAAGATTGGCAGTACACGAGACAGAAGGTTGTGGACAGACATGATCAGCAAAGCTGTACGACATGGATTATAAGAAGATTGGCAGTACAAGAGACAGAAGGTTGTGAACAGACATGATCAGCAAAGCTGTACGACATGGATTATAAGAAGATTGGCAGTACAAGAGACAGAAGGTTGTGAACAGACATGATCAGCAAAGCTGTACGACATGGATTATAAAAAGATTGGCAGTACACGAGACAGAAGGTTGTGGACAGACATGATCAGCAAAGCTGTACGACATGGATTATAAGAAGATTGGCAGTACAAGAGACAGAAGGTTGTGGACAGACATGATCAGCAAAGCTGTACGACATGGATTATAAGAAGATGAATTATATTATGCATTCGTTTACCTTGGACTGAGAATTCCTTGGACTGCCAGAGTAACTAACAACGACTGCCTGAAAGAAACTAATGAAACTAGAACATTATATAGAACAATAAGGAGACAAACAGCTTTCTTTGTTCATGTGATGAGAGGAGGGGCATTGGAGAAAGTCGTGACTACTGGAAAGATCGAGGGGAAGAGAGGCAGAGGCAGACCAAGAGAAATGATGCTGGATGGATTGAGACGGTGGCATGGAGCAGAGTTGATCCGGAACACCAACGACCGAGATCTGTGGACAGACATGACCGCCTAAGCCAGCTGGCATGACATTTGATGATGACGATTCGTGTATTTTTTGTCGTTTGCTCATCGTCATCATCATCATCATCATCATCATCATCATCATCATCATCATCATCATCCTCTTCCAATTTTGCCTTCAAGCGTCGTGGGGGTGGGGTGGGGGAATAATGGACGTTCCAGTGCCGGATGGGTGGAACAGGAATGTGTCATTCCGTATGATTTAACACAGTCTTTGATATTGTCAATCCATTTTCCTCTCGGGCGTCATCTTGCTCTGGTATCAGGTTTAGATCAAACTGGATAGAAAATCAACATGCGATTGCCGTTGATCACTACGCCCTGAAAAGGACGTGCAATATTTATTTTTTATTTTGTTTTGTTCGCATATCCTTTACAGGACATCGTTGTCAACATCAGCATCTTTCAGCTGATTGTTGATTTCTTGGCAAGATTACGCTCAGTAGTTTGCCATTGCTTTCTGAGCGACCGGCTCACATACCCCGTAAGTTACCAACGCGGTGAGAACCGCTACCGATTCACATGCAGGTTACGTTTCTTACGTGGATTCTGTCCTTCTCTTTACACTGGTCCGTGTGTGCCAGCTTACAGCCGTTCGTTATTGTGTTTTATTCGCAGTCGCAGCCATTCATACATTGACACCCAACATCACGCCATTTGTTCATTGACAATTGATGTGTTCACTGAATACCTGTCACTCGTATTTGAGCGGGCAGACAGCGGTGACATGTGAAACAAAACCCACATTGTGTCACACAATTACCCTTCCCGCCTCGTGCTGTCAGCGTCAGACCTGGGCCTTGTCGAGAATGGAAACCGGGGTGGGGGTAGATGGAGGGGGAATTGTCACGACACAAATGAACTGTCTCTGATCGATTGGCAGACAGGGGCTCAGTTTCCACAAATAACAGGTAATAAAATTAGTGGGACTGCAGTAAAGCTGTAGAATTGTCAAAAATATCAAATAACACAAAGTAATTCATCTTTACAGATTACAATTACGAAAAACACAGGGCGTTGCGGCGACAAGCCTTCATCAGCAAACAAGTTGAGTTGAGCTAAGAACCGGCATCACTGCACTTAGGACATCCCCATAAGCGCTACATCCCCTCGTTCAACAGCCAGCGAAGAGTCACACTATTAATCGTTCCCACCGCTATGTAATTGTAGTTCTCCTGATCTTCCTTCTCACTTTTGAGATTCTACCAGAACTCCTGCCAATCCCCCACAATCTCATCCTTTCCACACATGCGTTCTCAATCTGTTCCTCCACTTTCTCTACCTGTACCCACTGGCGCACGACCACATCTCCCTTGTCCATAGTTAATCGAACACCAAGAGGTGCATTCCCTGCCAGCCTATCAGCTTGTTCTTTCCGCACTCCCGCATGGCCAGGGCAAAAAATCCATACAGTTCTTACAATCCGTGACCTCTGAAGCGAGTTGAACCATTCCACACGAAACATTCCTTTCTCCACTTTACTAAGCATACTCCTCGAGTCCGTGATGAACACAATGTCATGTGTGTTGCGGTATCTCCTCTAACCACCGGAATGGCGCTGTGACATCTTCCACCTCCATTCTCAGTCTGGAGGTCGTAGCCTCATAAGCCATACTCCATTTTCAAGAATCGCCCATTAGTCTTCGCATTGAAACCACTCCCCCTGTTTCTCACCACTAATCCATCAGTATTGACGTGTGTTACTCTGGATCAGTTGTTGCACCTCAAACTCTGTGCGGCCCGCTGCACATTCTCTGCAATCAAGACCCAGTGTTACTATTACATTGTGCCAGTTCGTCCTGTCTGCCGGTATTTCAACCCAATATTTTTCACGATTGATGGTTTCTAGATCACACACCTGACGTATAGATATTTCCACCTGAGCCATTCATGACCTGCCTCGTCGTAATCTATTACCCTTGATCATATCTATGGCTTCATGCGAGGGGGGGGGGGGGGTGGAATCCCTATCTGCAGCAACTCTCAAGTCCCATTTGGCCTGAAGGACCCTATGCCTATCCGCCATTGTCCCTAGCGCCAGGATATGCCTCATACAAATAATTGCTGTGTCCTTTGAGCACACCAGAATCACATGCATGGCCACATTTTGTATGCGCTCCAACCTTTCAAGCTGGCTCTTCTATACTGTCAGGAGCCCCAAACCATGCTCAATGATAGACATTATTAACTGCTGAAAGAGCCTGTAAAGCATCCTCTGCTCTACCCCGGTTGCTGCCATCGCCCTCGAAGCAATAAGTCCCCTACCAGCCTTTACCACATGATCTTTAAAAGACATACACCTGTTAAAGGTGATACCCAAGTACTTCAATGTACTCCCTGTCAGAGTCTTGCATAACACAAGACTAGTAGCTCGTTTTCTGGCAAGTGTGAAGTAATATCAAACTATCAAATCACACGAAGCGAATATCCGAAAGTATTATTCACACGTTTTATTAACGCGCTGCATTTATAATCGCACAAACATCGCGCACTGACAATCCATAGCAATCATTACGGCATTAACAATATCACTACAATACATAATAATACATGCAAGCAATAAACATCTCACTTACACGTCAAACTCTTCAAGCATTCGAACCAGTCTCCCACTGTCATACAGGCTAGCTCTCAAGGCAGATTCAAACACCTCTCGCAAACCCATGCGACCTCTCCATTCGACAACCTAAACCCGTCTGCCAGTTCTGGCGTCCTACACGCTACACGCTCATGTCAGCTGGTGTCCCCTGCACGGTTCACGGTGTGAACTCAATTGCTGTGCGTGGCTGCTTATCCAGGCGTCGGCAAAGACGCCGCGTTCTCTCTGCCGTGTTTCACATTACTCAGGGTTGCGTATTGTTATGGTGTCTGGCGTTGGTACAGACAACGCGTCGCAACCTCGGGTGTGAGACCTTGACACTCTCCACACCCCTTTTTCATGAAAGGATTTCCTTTCATGTACAATCTATATCTAGGTGTTATTAAACATGTCAAAGTCGAACATTATAGATTAACAATTATAATAAATATGTACAGGTGAATAGTCAACAATATGTATACACCACTTATGTTGGACTATGAAGTACAACAGTCAATTACAATCTATTTCATGGGCATTACCTCGCTGTGACCCAGCTAGTCCGGTAGGTATCGGCTAAACTGGCCCCTACCTCACAACCAAGAACAAAAATACTAAAATAATCAGGTCAAGCCGTGAGCATCTCCCTCTGAGATGACTCCTCCATCAGACCTCTATTTAGAGTTTCTAATGAAGGTCAACAGTTTTGGCAATCTACTGTCCATATCTAAACGATGTTACATTGACATGTTATTTATCAAGCACACATGTTAATGGTTACAATACATATTTACATATCACCAACAATTTAGAATAATGTCCCCTGGTTATTATACAGAAAAATTAGGAACAATAATTTATCGTCGTTTACAAGACATAAATTACAATTGGAAATTTATTTCTTAGTGTCATAATTTGATCCTTATTGACAAATGTGCACAAAAAGTCACGTTTGTAACGAAGCAATCAAGTTATGATGCTGAGATTACATCCTATACAAATCAACATATACAATTCCGTATATGGGAATATTTTAAATCACATTTTAATACAACGTCATACATTTATATACTTTTAATAATATGCAAAAACTCGGAAGTATACAGCTGTACTATTACACGTGTTGTGCTGTCATTCAAACAAAGCTGGTCCGTTCTGGATGGATCTTCTATAAACGGAGTAGTAGTTGTTACTATCAGCTGTTGGATCATCTCTTCCGTCTTCTGCTCGGATTGTACTGTCGCAGTCATCTTTCGTACCTTGTTAAAACGTCTTGGGCACCTCGGTCTGGATACTTTAGGATTACCTCACGTTTTAGTGGCTTGGTAACTTCTTGGATCCTCTAGTGTTGTCCCGTGACACTTCTCCATAGTGTCTGGTTGTTAAAATATTTATGTATTTACAATAATAATTACATTCTTTCTCATATCTCACAGTTATACAACACATTAGTTTACATAATACTGATTTCATTCTTTCACATATCTCACAATTATATACGCATTCATTCGCATGATAATAATAAGAATTACAATATGTACATAAGTTATATACATTGGGAGATACAATCTTCCCCATCACAATGGTGTACACAGCGTTACTGACACATTGTCACAATTGGCTGTGGTACTGAGCACTATCTACGTTGCAGTTTTTATACACCCTCTGCACTGTGCTCTGGTGTCGACTGGGTATTAGGTTCGTTGTATGGACATCTCGACAAAAGGTCTGCAAGACAGTTTTGTGAACCTTTTATGTGGTTAACCTCATAGCTATAGTCCCGCAGAAGAAGGGACCATCTTGCCACCCTGCTGTTACTAGGCGTTCCTCTGGTAACAATTGTCAGCGGAGTATTATCTGTTTCAATAATGAAATGTTTGCCTAACAAAAATCTAGAAAGTTTACGTACCGAAAATACCATGGCAAGAGCCTCGAGTTCCGGTGTACTGTAATTTCGTTCGCTGGTGTTCAGTTTTCGAGAGACGTAGTATACTGGGTACAAGATTTGGTCGTGTTCTTGGAGAAGCACACCTCCAATGGCTACGGAGCTCGCATCACATCTTAATCTAAAAGTAATATTCAAATTTGGCAATTTCAAAATAGGTGATTTAGAAAAATAAGAAAGAATTTTCGTAAATGCTGGCCTTAAACATTCACTGTTTACAATCACATTGGGGTGTTTATTTGTTAGTAGATCAGTGAAACATTTGGTCAATTCAGCAAAATGAGGAATAAACTGTCTAAAATAGTTTAACAAACCTAACACACTTCGCAACTGTTTCTTAGTTGTCGGAAGCGACAATTTCAAAATTCTGGACATGATGTTATCGTCAGTTGATATAAAGCCATTTGAGATCTTATAGCCCAAAAATGAAATTTCCTGAAAGGCTATATCAACTTTGGAAGGTTTTACAGTCAGTCCATGATGTCTAATTCTGTCAAATGTCTGCTGTAGTGCTGTTATGTGCTCTGTCATGTCCTTTGTGTGTATGCAAATGTCGTCCATGTACCAAATGATGTTAGCAATGTCTGTCAGAAGAATTCTTGTCATTCTGACGAAGGTAGCTGGTGCATTGACTAATCCGAAAGGTAGTTTACACCATTCGTATAAACCCCAAGGTGTGGCAAATGCAGTCAGATGTATACTATCAGGATGTACAGCTATCTGCCAGTAGCCTTTTGTCATGTCAAGTTTAGTAAAATAACGTGAGTCAGATAGTTCAGTCAAGATGTCTTCACAGTTGCTCATTGTTTCTAAATCCAACTGTGTAATACTGTTGAGTTTACGATAGTCCACACAAAGTCTAATAGTGTTGTCCTTTTTGCGTACCAAAACTATTGGTGAACAGAAATGAGATTGTGAACGTCGAATGATTTGATTTGTTTCTAAATCAATGATTTCTTGATGAAGTTTTTCTTTATAGTGTATAGGGATGGAATATGGTCTACACTTAATAGGGACGTCAGATGTTAAGATGATTTGGTGTTGCACTAAATCTGTCTGTCCTGGGCTGTCAGAAAAGATCGTCCTGTAGTCTTGTATCAGTTGTCTGCAACTGTCAGTTTGTGTCTGAGTCAGTTTAGGATTTACCTTAATGTCTTGTAAGTTGGTCGTCGTGTCAAGACCTGGTGTCGGTATCTCGTCAGTGTCGTTGTCGTCCGTCTGGTCCACTATGGAGGTGCTTGCTGCAGTCTCTACTTGTTCGTCTTGCCTGTGGTGATATGGTTTGAGCATGTTAATATGGAAAATTTTATGTTTGTCCCTAACTGCAATCTCGTAATCTACTGTCGAAATTTGTCGTAGCACTTTGAACGGTCCTTGCCATGAGTCAGTTAGGAGATGTCTATCACTTGGCAAAAGAAGAAGCACGTCCTGTCCTGGCGTCAGTGTAATAGTTCTATTTCCTCTGTTAGCATATTGTCGGTAAATAGCTCCTGATTTTTGGAGAGCTTCTTTAGCTAATATACATGATTTCATAATTCTATCACGCAATGATGTTACATGTTCATAAGGTGAAATGGGTATAGACACAGTTGTACTTCCAGTTAACACAGATTCATACACAGATAATGGGCCGCGTGGTTGTGCACCATATAACATTTCGAATGGTGAGAACCCAGTGCTGGAATGGGGCACTTCCCTATATGCAAACAAAATGGCAGGCAGATAAGTATCCCAATCTTCAGGATGTTCTTGGGTTACCTTAGAGAGCATATGTTTCATATCGCCATTAATCTTTTCTACTATACCGGTGGAATGTGGGTGATATGGACTGTTGAAGCATTGTTTAACACCCAACATTTTGGTAAAGGCTTGTGTAGCCGAGGAAATAAATTGGCTACCCCGATCTGAAAGGATGGTATCAGGGAATCCTACCCTCGCAAAAATATGAAAGAACACTTCCATGATGTCGTTGGAAGTTATGTTCTTCATTGGAATCGCTTCTGGCCAACGAGTACATAGATCAATGAGTGTTACAATGTATCTATTACCTTTAGATGTAATATTGTTGAGAGGACCAACTATATCGACCGAGATCTTTTCAAACGGTCTACTAGCCAAATCAGTAACTTGCAATTTAGCTTGTGGGTGTTTACCCTTTTTGACAAGCTTTTGACAGATGTCACACGATCTGCAATACTGTTTGGTATCGTTGCAAAACTTTGGCCAATAAAATTGAGTAAGCAACCTTGCTCTAGTTTTAGCATAAGCCATGTGTCCCGCAAAGGGTATGTCATGAGCTATATTCAATGCTTGCTTGCGGTTTTCTTACGGTAGCACTGTTTGTTCTATAGTGCTGGAACCTTTGGTGTAGTACCGTGTTAGAATTCCGTTCTTGAGAGCAAAGTACCATTGAGCATTCTTTGCTACTCTTGGCTTTTGGCCTATAAGTTTAAAATACTTTTGCAGAGATCGATCGGCTTTCTGAGATGTTATAAACGTCTCCCTTGTTGTCTCAGGAGATGTTACAACAGGACTTACTCGTTGTAAAGCCTCTGTTTGATCGATTCGATCTTGCATCTGTGCAGTAGATCGAGTTACTGCGTTTACTACATTACAACGATCATTCTCATCACACATTGATGTTACATTCACACAATTACATGTATATTCTGGCATAGCCAGGTTGGTATTTGTACATTCATTTACAGGTGGTAATACATCATGAATGGTGATTGGTGATGAAGGTGAAGTGGTAGTATCGATATTACAACTGACAGATGATGTATTGATGTCATGTGGTATATCATTCACTTCAGGAAGGTTTCCAATAATAATATCACAGCAAGGATTGGTTAATGCTGCGCATTTCACCTTTCCTGTAAGGAATGGTGTAGTTATATATGCCCACGCAAGTGGATATTTCTCTATGTTCCCTGAGAATGTCCTGCATGTGACATATTTACCACTATATTGTGTTGGTAAAATATAATCTCTCTTTACACCAATGAGAGTACTCCCGCTATCACTTAAGACTGTGACAGCTTTACCATTAACATACCCCTGGTGTATGTTTAGTATACCTTTGGAGTTTACTACCGAATTGGCCTCCTCACTGGTAATAGGTATAGAATGGCCGCATGTTAACACGCCATCCTCATGAAATTGATCACAAATGGTACATTTTTCCTGATGGAACACTTCAATGGAGTGTGCCGAGTTTACTGGGTGATCTTGTACACTTTCATCTTCTGACGAAGAAATGTCAAACATGGCTGCATTACCCCTTTTTGTCATTGACTTGGCTTTACAATCTTTACGCCAGTGACCAAAAGCCTTACAAAGGTAACATTTTGTTAGTTTTTTGTAGTTCTTCCTCTCTTTCTCTTGCTTAGAAATGTAATTATGCAAGTAAGCAGTGTACCCAGGATGTTGGTCGCACATATCATGCTCATTGTGTGCATAGTTGCAATATTTACACTGATATAATTTCTCTGCAGTTTGCCTATAGGGTCTTTGTTTGCTATTTGACCCTGCCTGATATTTGCCATATGTAGCTGCTGCTACAAAGTCTGTGCTGGTCAGACCACTAGAGAAACAATGCTTATTGGCTGCAAAATAACCAGAGCCACGACTTTCAATCTGTTGAACACTTTCACACTGACATTCCAACAAAAATTTAGAAAAGGGGGATGGGAGAGATGCAATAATCTTATCTCTCAACATAAGGTCAACCAATTTGTCATAACTTCCATTTACTTTAGCTGCTGACAGCCATTTAGAAAAAATATTTTGAATTTCTGAGATGTAATCAGAGAACGTGTGTGTTGGCTTAGGAGACAACTTCCTAAACTGTTCTCTATAACCTGATTCATCTAGCAAAAAATGTGACATAATTTTTGCTTTAATGTAAAGATAATCTTCTTTCAGGTCATTTGGGATCGACTCTATGACTTTAAGAGGTTCCCCAGAAAGACTTCTTACATATACTATCCCCCATTCAGGTTTTGGGATTTTGTAATGATCCATAACAAATTCAAAATTTTGGGTGAATGCTGCTATGCAATCACCTGTGTTGTAACTTCTGATCAGACCTTGGTACTTCTTATGAGGTTGATCTTTGTCTGTTTCTCTATTCCCTTTCTCTTTAGAACATTCAGCTTTTAGCTGTTCAATTTTCAGTTGTGTTTCTTGCTCTTCTCTCTTACTTTGGGCTAAGATCTCAGCTTGCCTCACTGCCGCTTCTGACTGTGCTTGTTGAAGCTTTAGAGCAGCTTCTGATTGTGCCCGTTGAAGCTTTAAAGCAGCTTCTGAGTCTGCCTCTTTATTTTTCAGAGCAGCTTCTGATTGCTTTAGAGCAGCTTCTGCTTGTGCCTGTTGAAGCTTTAAAGCAGCTTCTGAGTCTGCCTCTTTACTTTTCAGAGCAACTTCTGATTGCTTTAATGCCCTTTCGGCCGCTCTCTCATCCCTCTCACTAATTTGCTCTTGTTTCAAAAGATATTCTGCATATTTATTTTCACTCCAGGCTCTCAATTCCTCACCAGACATATTCAATTTTAAACCCATTTCAATGCACTCGTTCAAAGAAGACATGATGAACAATAGGTATGATGGAATAAATATAAACAAAATTACTTATGATGTTAGTAAGTTACAAATATTTATAGCACAGTTAATGTCCAAAGCCAGACTAACGAAAGTATAAAGAAAGCTGGGAAAAAAATTTTATACTCAAGTAATCCTTGGGTACTGTGCTGTTCAGTGGTGCTCGAAATCACACTGGAACGTCTTTCGGGTTGACGCACAAAAAATTTTTGAAGTTCACCAGACTCAGGTAAAGTTGTCACAAAAACCCTGTACTTTTTAAACTAAACGAAATTAGAACGTTTGTAAATGTATGGTGTGTGTAATGTCACTGAAGTCTGTAAAGGTTTGTATGCTGTCAAGTATTATTGTTAGTCGTTACCACTTTCAACAACTTTCACGCTCACACTACCTCTACTCAATGACATTCAAGGGCACGGCCGCCATTTTGGATTTTAGGTACAAAATTTGTTGAATTTAGTGCTAAGTCTGAAGACGCCTCGGTTGGCTTCAAATAATATCTTCACACTTATAATTTAATTAAATCAACTCTATTAATTCCTTACTTTACCTTAATCTATGACTTGCGCACTTCTATCGGCATGTTCACATTCGCTTCAACCTCGGACAAAAAAATTTATACGTTCGCATTTGATTCAAAACCCGGACGAAAGCCACCACATTCGCACTTGTCAGAGTCTTGCATAACACAAGACTAGTAGCTCGTTTTCTGGCAAGTGTGAAGTAATATCAAACTATCAAATCACACGAAGCGAATATCCGAAAGTATTATTCACACGTTTTATTAACGCGCTGCATTTATAATCGCACAAACATCGCGCACTGACAATCCATAGCAATCATTACGGCATTAACAATATCACTACAATACATAATAATACATGCAAGCAATAAACATCTCACTTACACGTCAAACTCTTCAAGCATTCGAACCAGTCTCCCACTGTCATACAGGCTAGCTCTCAAGGCAGATTCAAACACCTCTCGCAAACCCATGCGACCTCTCCATTCGACAACCTAAACCCGTCTGCCAGTTCTGGCGTCCTACACGCTACACGCTCATGTCAGCTGGTGTCCCCTGCACGGTTCACGGTGTGAACTCAATTGCTGTGCGTGGCTGCTTATCCAGGCGTCGGCAAAGACGCCGCGTTCTCTCTGCCGTGTTTCACATTACTCAGGGTTGCGTATTGTTATGGTGTCTGGCGTTGGTACAGACAACGCGTCGCAACCTCGGGTGTGAGACCTTGACACTCCCTCTACTAAGATGACATATATTCAGTATAATACATGAGACATCTGCCGTCACAATCCGGTTATCCAGGGAGTTCCAGACAACCGATGCCTTGTCTGGGTTTATTACAACTCCTGCGTCCCTACACCACTCTGTCACCCTGTTTACTGCCACCTGTAAATCTGCAGCCAAACGTTCCCTATCTCTTCCCTGTCTGTACACCAGCACATAATCTGCAAATGTCAAGATTCTACAAACACCTGATGTCTCAATAGCTGCGACTTTCTTAGTGCAGACATTAAAGTGCACTGGGGACAAGGCAGATCCCTGTGGCAACCCAGGTGTAACGGTACAGGGATCAGAAGTCCACGAACCCATGCGCAGTGGAACCTTATGCCCACAAAGGACTGTCGCAACCCATCCGACAAGGGAAGGGCAGATCTCCATGTCCAACAGTGTGTGTATCAACCGATCATACCTAACCTCGTTATACGCATCCTGCAGGTCAAGAGCTAAAGCCACCGTCTCTTGTTTATCCTGGAAACCCTCGTAGACATCAAATGCAAAAGTAGCCGCATTGGCCCAGGTGTCCTTCCCAGGCCGGTAACTCCCGAGCCCTTTGTGAAGCAGATTACGACTTTCCAAATGTCACTGGAGCCTGCGGACTACTATCTTTTCGAGGACTTTGCCATACGTGTTTTGCAGGGTTATGATTCGTTATCCATTAAGTCTGGAGTGATCCTTACGTGGCTTTGAGAGTGGGAGCAGATAGCTATGCAGCCAATCCTGGGGTATTTCCGTCGTATTCATGTTTAGGTTGAAACAAAGAGCCGTCTCCACCAAGTCACCATCTTTCATGTTACTCATATGGGTGTACCCCACCCCGTCCGGGCCTGGCGCTATGTCTTTAGCCCTCTGCATTACCCTTCTAATATCCTCCACCTTAACCTCACATTCCTCATTCCTAGTGACCAGTGAGACAAGTCTTCTCTGAAAACATTTGAGTATCACAGTCTGGCATGCTGAGATACATAATATATATATATATATATATATATATATATATATATATATATATATATATATATATATATATATATATATATATATATATATATATATCCATCCATCCATCATGTGCCATGCCGGTAAGCGTGGGCGGTCATGTTCTGCCATCTCACTCGATCACCAGAGTCGTGGATCAGCTCCGTGTTTCTGTCTCGACCATGCCACAAGGCCAAGCCATCCAGGTACTTGCTTCTAGGTCTTCCCCTTGGTCTGTTCCCCTCGATCTTACCAGTTGTCACCAAATTCTCCAATCCATTTCTTCTCATAACAAGCCCAAAAAATTTTGACTATCTACGTCTAATTTCTCTAATCAATTTACGATCTTCATTTGTTTCTTGAAGGACTTGTTCATTGGTCTTTCTGGCTGTCCATGGTATTCTTTGCATTTTCCTCAGAAACCACATCTCTACAGCCATCAGATGTTTTTCAGCCTGACTGCTCATTGTCCACGCTTCACATCCATACAAAAGTACAGGTTCAATGTAGCATCTCAACACTCTTTTTCTCGTTTCAATTGACATCTTTTTATTGGTCAATATGTTTTTCATTTTGCTAAAGGCTACTTTTGCCATGGCGATTCTTGTTCTAATCTCTTCAAGGCATCTCCCATCAGATGTTATTACTGTTCCGAGATAATTGTACCTGCTCACTTGTTGAAGAATATTCCCATTTACTTGTATATTACATTGTGGTATTTCGTCCTTCCTAGTGACGACCATAATCTGTGTCTTTTTACAATTTAATTCTAACCCTAGTTGTTCACTGTGTGTAACAATCTCATCTACTAAATTTTGCAGGTCCTGTTCATTGTCTGCAATCAAGACTGTATCATCTGGATATCTAATGTTATTGATGCATCGTCCCCCAATGTTGATTCCTTCCATATCTTCAATATTTCTGAAAATACTTTCACTGTACAGGGAAAACAGATCTGGAGACATTACACATCCCTGTCTCACACCCCTTTTAATAGGCTGATATTGGCTTACTTCATTATCAACTCTTATGGCAGCTTGTTGTTTCCAATATATGTTTTTTACAAGTCTAAGATCTTTTCCATCAATTTGTAGATCTTCAAGCATCCTTATCATGTTGACATGTCTCACTTTATCAAAAGCCTTTGTGTAGTCAATAAAGCAAAGGTGTAGATCTTTGTTTACTTCTATAGAACGTTCGATTATGTTTCTCAGTATATACACAGCATTTACTGTACCCTTGCCTTCCACAAACCCACATTGTTCTTCTCCTATTTCAGGTTGTATTTTCCTCCTAACTCTTTGCATGATAATTCTTAGCAAAATCTTCGTGATGTGACTCATTATACTAATTGTTCGATGTTGATCACATCCCAAGGCTCCTGATTTCTTTGGGATTGCATATATATATATATATATATATTTTTTTTTTCATTTTCTCATCGGTGTTCTCGGTTTTACATCTTTTCGTTCTTCTCATCCCGTCTCTATGCTTTAATGTAGTCATCACTGGAGGGACTTCTCCGTGATTATATGTTTCGATTCATGTATGTATTTGTTTGCTGATGAATTCTGGTCTCCGCAACGTCCTGTGTTTTCCGTAATTGTGTTCAGTAAAAATGCATACTTTTTGTTATTTTATATTGTTTATAAATAAAAGAGGACTATTTAAGTCCCCAGAACATGTCTTCTCTCTCCATTCCGTTACAGCTATTAGCAGTGGCCTAGACAGCTGGGTGAATGGGAAGCGTTCGCTGCTCTGGTGCCCTATTCTGAAAAAAGTGGCGCCCAGTTTACTTGTGCCATTAAAAGTAACCCTGAGCGTTCATCTGGAATTTTCGAACTTGCGCATAATAGTCTCGCCCCCCCCCCCCCCCCCCGGTCCCACCATTAAGAAAAAGTAAGGAAGATTACAATAGACGGAAAGAATAAGAGAAACTGCAATAAGCGGAAAGAATAAGAGAAACTGCAATAAGCGGAAAGAATAAGAGAAACTGCAATAAGCGGAAAGAATAAGAGAGACTGCAATAAGCGGAAAGAATAAGAGAAACTGCAATAAGCGGAAAGAATAAGAGAGACTGCAATTAGCGGAAAGAATAAGAGAAACTGCAATAAGCGGAAAGAATAAGAGAAATTGCAATAAGCGGAAAGAATAAGAGAGACTGCAATAAGCGGAAAGAATAAGAGAAACTGCAATAAGCGGAAAGAATAAGAGAGACTGCAATAAGCGGAAAGAATAAGAGAAACTGCAATAAGCGGAAAGAATAAGAGAGACTGCAATAAGCGGAAAGAATAAGAGAGACTGCAATAAGCGGAAAGAATAAGAGAAATTGCAATAAGCGGAAAGAATAAGAGAGACTGCAATAAGCGGAAAGAATAAGAGAAACTGCAATAAGCGGAAAGAATAAGAGAAATTGCAATAAGCGGAAAGAATAAGAGAAACTGCAATTAGCGGAAAGAATAAGAGAAATTGCAATTAGCGGAAAGAATAAGAGAAACTGCAATAATCGGAAAGAATAAGAGAAACTGCAATAAGCGGAAAGAATAAGAGAAATTGCAATAAGCGGAAAGAATAAGAGAAACTGCAAAAAGCGGAAAGAATAAGAGAAACTGCAATAAGCGGAAAGAATAAGAGAAACTGCAATAAGCAGAAAATATAAGAGACATTGCAATGAGCAGAAAGAATAAGAGAGATTGCAGCGAACAGAAAGAATATGAGAATTTGCACTAAGCAGATAGAAGAAGAGAAATTGCAATGGGCAGAAACAAAAAGAGAAATTGCAATGAGCAGAAAGAAGAAGAGAAATTGCAATGAGCAGAAAGAATATCTGAAAATAAAATGAGCGGAAAGAAAAGGAGACACTATAATAACCCAACACCACCACCCCCCCCCCCCCCACCCCTCCCCCCCCCCCCCCCAAAAAAAAAGAAAAATTGCTATAAGCAGAAAGGATAAGTGAAATTCGAATAATGATCAATGGACATAGAGACAGTGACGTCTATTGGGGCTCAGTGAACAACCGACGTGGGAGGCGGTGACAGAGACAAAAACGGCCGAGTGAAAGGAGCTGGTCTTCTCACTATCGAATGGAAGGTGCAGTACTAATTTTGGCAGGTCTTGATGCACCGGGTTATTAATGTTCGCCTCCCTGAAGGCAGCATGGCTTGTGGATATGCACAGATAGTGGTGTTCTTGTGGGATAAGTGCAATACACGACAAAAACTGCTGGAAACTGGAATATACACCATTATCTCCTATGGACTACAATTCCCTTCCAAATTAATTTAAGAAATGTTGTTAAATTAGACACGGGGTTATTAATCTGAGGCTAGGATGGGCCTTCATTATAACTTCGCTTATGGGGTTGAAAGGGGCAGGTGTAATAGGACAAATGACTGACTGGCAGAAACTGGAAGGCACGATGGGAATCTCACGAAAGGAGAAAGACAGACACCCGGAAGTAATGACCTGCGTAAGTCCACCGCTGAGCAGTGATAGGGAAGTAAAAAGGGCCAAAATATTCACCATAGGGGAATACTTCTGATGATCTGATGCCTCAATTTGTGCTGACCCTGCCGTGGAGTTTCTGTTGCAATAAAAGTTAATCAAATGAAACAGAAAAACATTGCCAGAATCAAAAAGCAAAACTGTATGGAAATAATACACTAAATAAATGATGATACTGGGAAACAAAATGATGTGCTCAGTGCAGACTGAAACTTCATGTGCGCTGATCGCTTAGTAGTAGATTTATTTCCTACATCGGTCATTGGGGTTTAGAAGTTGACTTCTCGTTTAGAAAGCAATGGCAAATTAATTAATGTAAAAATTGCATAGAAAATTAACTTGTTGTTTATCGCAACGTTCCGCAAAACACATGCAATTTTCTTTTCCGTATAGGATTCAGTGTTTTAACCCCTGGCAGATTAAGTACCCTGAGATTTCAACTGACATCCCATCATTTGTAATATCTGCAATCTAAATCCGCGACCACTGCATCACCAATGTTCGAAACAGATTTTAATACAATACGTTACAATGCAATCTTCTCATATTGTCTTCCCATATTATCTCATAACATTTATCAATTTAATTATCCAATTTACACTGTCAATATAATTTTCGGATATAATCTCATATAATTCTCCACATCATGTCTCCTATATAATCTACCCACACAATCTCTTATAATCTTCCCTTATATTCACGCGTCGCTATATAATTGTTCCATGTATATCTCATACAGTCTGTCCATATTAACTCAGATATAAAATTATGACATTTTGCCTTCACATACAAGCTTGTCCACGATATCATCCTACACTATGAGCCTACACATTGAGGTAATATGTGTTGTTTTCAGGTTAGTTAGTTAGTTGCATATTCTTTACGGGACATGGCAGTCAACTCCAGCATTTTTTTCGGATGTTCGTGATTCCTGGGAAAGTTTACATTCAGTAGTTTGCTATTGCTTTCTGAACGACCGGCACCCATACCATTTCATAAAACAAAAACCAACTAAAGGCAGTCTGCTGCCAAATCGCCCACAGCTGCGTTACAAAAGCGGTATGCGGGATTACGAACTGCGCCCGTAACTTCTTCACCACGGAGCAGGCTGTTGTCAAGTATCATCATTTATTTAATGTTTTATGCAAATCCATTCCGAAACATATAAACACTCACGCACTCATACACAAACGAACATACAAACACTCAATCACACGTATACTCACTCACATACACACCTCATAAGATTATTCACACATGTACTACTAACTCACACACTCACCCACACATGTATTCATGAACAGACAAATACTCATTCGCACATATAGTAAGGACTATACAAACACTCGCTCAAAAACACATGCTAAGGAACAAACAAGCACTTACTCACACATGCAAACACTCATTCACACATGCAAGCATTCTCTCACACATACACTACCACATGCAAACACTCACTCACACATACAACACTCATTCACATATACAAACACTTATTCACACATACAAACACACATGAAAACACTTACTAACACATGCAAACACTCACTCACATACAAAATCCTCACTCACACATAAAAAACTCACTCACACATGCAAACACCCATTCACACATGCAAACACTTACTAACACATGCAAACACTCACTCACACATATAACCACTCACTAACACATACAAACGCATACTCATGCATGCAAACACCCATTTACACATGCAAACACTCACTAACACATACAAACACTCAATCATAATGCAAAAATTCACTCACACATGCAAACACTCACTAACACATACACACACTCACTCACACATACATCCCTCACTCACACATACATCCCTCACTCACATATACAAACACTTACTCACACAAATAAACATTTACCCACACATACAAACATTCATTCTCACTCACACATGCAAATATTCACTCACACATGCAATCACCCACTCACTCATGCAAACAAATCGCCCACAGCTGCGTACTTGGAAAAATTCCCTCACACATACAAACACTCACATACTCACCCCATCAAACCACTCGCACACGCAATCAAGTCCACCAACAAGATCCTAAATGGCATCCCAATTCCCCACCATCTCCCCAAGTTCTCTAACTGTCTGATCCCATTCTACTACCCATTAGCCATCTTCCCCGTGGGAGAACTCTCAAATTAGGGACGCAAAATTGCACTGAGCAAGCCACGGACATTCCGAAAGAGCTCAAACCTAATCTTCCAAAATGGCTTTAAACCCCAGCTCTCTATAGAGCAACCTTAACGGGAATCTAGCAACACAAGGCCACAAAAGAAAGCCTCATTCGTGGAGCATGGCGCTGTAGTGGAAATTGAATTAAGTTGCTTTCTGGATGAACATGGGCACTAGAGGAGAGTGACGTGAATTGGTGATGTGTGGATACAAATATTATTACACGCCAGAGGCGGGGGGTGTGGGGGGGGGGGCGAGATGAGGGAGGGTGGTGTGTTGGAATGGATTATAGTGATTAGATAATGGAGATTATAACGTGAGCAAATTTGTATGAGAAGATTATATGGGGAAATGTTATTGCGGAGATTGAACAGGAGAAAAGGTGTAAGATTATATGAGAATATTTTATGAAAAGATTATATGTAAAGATTGTTATATAACGTGTTATACTGAAAGCTGTTTAGAATTATGGTGAGCGAGATGTCTATGGTTTAGCTAGCTGATGCTTGAAATGATGGGATATAGGTTTAATTTCCGGGATTTGTAACCTGTCAGAGGTTAACAACACACATCAACTGTACACTGAGTGCTTTGTTTTGTTTTCTAGTATTATTCCATCATCTTTCCATGTAACTAATATCTCCCTTATATAATTTCCCCATATAATTTTCACATACAAATTTGCCCATGATACAATCCCCATTCTCCAAAATTCATAATCCTTTTCAACTTCCGCTCCCATGTTTCTCCCCCACTGGAGTGTATTAATATTTGTATCCACACATCCCCAATTCACGTCACTCTCCTCGAGTGCCCATGTTCGTCCAGAAAGCAACTTAATTCAATTTCCACTACAGCGCCAGGATCCACGATTGAGGTTTTCTTTTGTGGCCTTGTGTTGATGGATTCCCGTCTAGGTTGCTCTATAGCGAACTGGGGTTTGCAGCCATTTTGGTAGATTAGGTTTGAGTTCTTCCGGAATGTCCGTGGCTTGCTCAGTGTAATTTTGTGTCCCTAATTTGAGAGTTCTCCCACGGGAAAGATGGCTAATGGGTGGTAGAATGGGATCAGACAGTTAGAGAAACTGTGGAGATGGTGGGGAATTGGGATGTCATTTAGGATCCTGTTGGTGGACTTGATTTTGTGTGCGAGGGAGTGTTTGTATATGTGAGTGAGCGTTTGTAGTTCATTTGTATATGGGTGGGTGAAAATTTGTTTGCTCGTTTATATTCGGAAGTGTGTGTTTGTATGTCTCAATGAGTGTTTGTACGTGTGAGTGAATGTTTGTATGTGTGAGTGAGTGTTTGTTTGTATGTTCGTTTGTATATGTACATGCGAGTGTATACTTGCCTGTTTATATGTGTGAGTGAATGTTTGTATATGTGAGTGATTTTCTGTATGTTTCTAATTATATGGGAACAACCAAAAATAAAAAAATTAAAAAAAACAATAAAAAATATTAAATAATACTAGAAATAACACAAAGTACTAAATGTGCAGGCTCACGTGTATTGTTAACCTCTGACAGATTAAGAACCATGGGATGTAAACCCACATCTCATCATTTCTAATATCTGAAACCTAGACCCTGGTCCACTGACTAAATGTGCAGGCTCACGTATGTTGTTAATCTCTGACAGATTAAAAACCATGGGATTTAAACCCACATCCCATAATTTCTAATATCCGAAACCTAGACCCTGGTCCACTGACTAAATTAGCAGGCTTACGTATGTTGTTAACCTCTGACAGATTAAAAACCATGGGATTTAAACCCACATCCCATCATTTCTAATATCCGAAACCTAGACCCTGGTCAACTGACTCGTCATAATTCTAAAGAGCCTTCAGCGTAAACTGTCCAATACAATTATTTTAATCAGACTGCTACTGGTACTATTAGAATTGGGACTCTTCGCTGGATTTTGCAGATAAGGATTGAGCACGTATAGAAATATCTCTAGTATCGTGATGTCGGTTCTTGACGGAACTCAGCTCAAGTCGTCCCAATACAATCGTTTAATATAATATTTCCATAATATCTTCCCGTATAATCTCATACAGTTTTCCCCTGTAATCTTCCCTATATAATTTCTCACTGTAATCTTCTCATGCAAACTTGCCCATGATATAATTTCTATTCTCCATTAACCATAATCCATTTCATCTCCCCCCCCCCACACACACACACACACACACGCACGCACGCACGCACTCACACACACACACACACACACACACACACACACACACCTTGCTCACATTTCTCACTCATTGGCGTGTAATAATATTTGTATCCACACATCACCAATTCACGTCACTCTCCTCGAGTGCCCATGTTCGTCCAGAAAGCAACTTAATTCAATTTCCACTACAGCGCCAGGCTCCACGACTGAGGCTTTCTTTTGTGGCCTCGTTTTGTTGGATTCCCGTTTAGGTTGCTCTATAGAGAGTTGGGGTTTGCGGCCATTTTGGTAGATTAGGTTTGAGCTCTTTCGGAATGTCCCTGGCTTGCTCGGCGTAATTTTATGTCTCTAATTTGGGAGTTTTCCCACGGGGAAGATGGCTAATGGGTGGTAGAATGGGATCAGACAGTTAGAGAAGCTAGGGAGTTGGTGGGGAAATGGGATGTCACTCAGGATCATGTTGGATGTGATTGCATGTGTAAGTGGTTTGACGGGGTGAGTATGTGAATATTTGTATGTGTGAATTAGTGTTTGTATATTTGTGAATGTACGTGTGAGGGCTGTTATGGGGTTACAATGTTAATGAGATCATGTGTGCAAGAATGTTTATATGTTGGAATGAGTGTTTGTATATTTGTAAGTATATGTGTTAGCTGTTTGGTGAGGTGATTATGCGCGTGTTTGTATGTGTGAGTGAGTGTTTGTATATTTGTGAGTATATGTGTGAATGGTGTCGTGGGTTTGTATGTGAGTGAGTTTATGTGAGAAAGAGTGTTTATATGCTTGAATGAGTGTTTGTATATTTGTGAGTTTATGTGTGAGTGATGTTATGAGGTTACTGTGTGAGTGAGTTTATCCGTGAAAGAGTGTTTGTATGTGTGACTGCGAGAGGAAAGTGCAGCAAGACAAGGTCCCACGTCAGGAGAAGATAATTCATCGGGGAGTGAGCCGAGGGTGTAGACGACTCTCAACCCAGCATGGAAGCTCTTCGTTGGCTACTGAAGGGACTGAGCACCTGATGGGATGTCTGAAGTGCAATGGGGGTTGATTCTTCATTTCATATTTTATATATTATTTCTTCGATGCATTCGTTTTGTGATTTATATAATGACTAATGAAATAGTTAATTAATGGATTGATCTCTACTTTATGCAATCTTTTATTCTTTCATTGGTCTATAAAACCGTATGGCTGATGGAGCCCATTACTCTTTCACTGGAAGGTATAGAAATTATTGTGCCATAGTAGCCTGCCACGACAGGTGGTCTGGGTTCAATCCCTTCAGGTGCGGAATTATTGTTTTTTACCAGTAAGACCGGGGGGGGGGGAGCGGGTCGACCCAGCTTTATCACATTTATGTGCCATATGACATATCTTCTGGCATGAGGTTACTCCATCCATATTAAATGTGGATTGAACATCAATTATAACTCGTTAACAAAATACGCTGAACTCACCTCGAACAGTCACAAGTGTGACAAATAGACTGACGCCAATCCAATGAACGAACTCACACTTTAATATCGTGTTGAGTGAAAACAATAGTGGATATTCTCGTATACTATAAAACTGGCCCTGGTTGTAGGAGCGGCGTTTATCATCTAGTATTTACGAAACTCCCTACTCTATTCAATAGTTCACCTTGAGGCGCAAACCCGCTATTTTCGCTGTTCTGAGTTCAGGCATGTCTAGGCTTGGGTCCTGCATTGTATATCCTTGCCAATCGATCGTTCCTGCTGTTATCTATTTGCCGAAGCTCGGAATAATCGCATCCAGCTCTTCACCAACACGGGCTCCTCGAAGATACGTCCTCTCCTTATCAGAATCACACAAAAAAGTCCTTTTGTTGTCTTGTGACGTCCTTTACGTTCCCAATGGGTTCTCCTCTTTTTGTTTGTCCACTTTCGTGCATAACTGGGAAACCCCATTTTCCTTTTGGTGGCGTGTGCCGTCATATGGCATTATGCAAAGCAATTGTCAGAATTTCTAGGAAGGAATGACGACAAGGGAAGGGAACCGACCACCACAGCTCGTTGTATTTGGTAAGAATGAGAAGATCTAACAGGTAACACCCCAATGGCAGGATTTTAGACTACCATTACATTCAGACTACCATTACATTCAGACTACCATTACATTCAGATTGCCATTACATTCAGACTGCCATTACATTCAGACTGCCATTACATTCAGACTACCATTACATTCAGACTACCAATACATTCAGACTATCATTACATTCAAACTACCATTACATTCAGCTTACTATTACATTCAAACCACTACTGACACCTTCCCGTCTTGACAGACGATAGTTGTTACATTATGCTTCAAAAGAGGCGTAATGACTACAACCCAGGGGGTAAACC
>OY992876.1:310998537-311013537 GCA_963921405.1 Cepaea hortensis | reverse complement strand
CCTCCATTATGTTATATTGTTTGAAGCCAGATGACTTATCATGACTCAAGAACGCCAAAAATATAGTGATTGCTGGCGTACGAAGGTGTAGAGTGGTACGATGAAAGTAATAGATATATGGTGCTTGATGACAATGTATGTTATGTTCTTCTAGATAAATGGAGCTATGGTAATAATTATTCATGACTGGGTGTAGTGATGAAGGTGCCAGGTTGAACACTACACATGATAGGGTGGTTTATGATTATAATAGTGTTCATGGGGATAATGATCTGTGTTGCTCAGGTTGGACACATGTGAACTTAGTAAGAATAGTCTCCTGACCAGCAAGAGATGCTGAATAAGGCACCCATAATGAATCTGGGGTATTATTGAGTGAGCTTTGTCATGGTGAGGGTGACCATGTAGTGATGTCAGCTAAGATGATTGGGATTGTGATTGTGGTGGTGGCTATGGTGAGAGCGATCATTTGGTGATTGTGATGGTTTTATGTGGTGTTATATGTCTGAGTTGTTGGCGGTGACTTATGTTATAGCCTGTGTCCTGATTGTTGCTGGTGTTATGTGTAGAACTGTGCTTCTGGTCTATTGATGTTGTCCAGTTGTCATCAGTACAAAGGTGTGTGTCCTGCTGATGTCATGTTGAATTGCATATCCTATGTCTGCTTGATTGCTGTTGGTGCATTGAACTGTATTTATGTCCTGTATATATATATATATATATATATATATATATATATATATATATATATATATATATATATATATATATATATATATATATATATATATGTTCAAATGGTGTTGTCCTGTTAGAGTCGTTGTACACCGGTGTAGCTGAGTTGTGTTCGGTGTTGATTTTGACTAGTTGATGAGTGTTGCTGTGTAACATTGGCATTTATGAGTGGTATTCTCAGCCTGTGGTGTTGGGGATGAGAAGTTGTGTTGGGTCAGAGATCTGTAGGTAATGACCTCCCTGAACTGAGAGTATTCAAGAAGTAAATACTGAGTTAGATGAGAAGCCAGGAAAGGCTGCGAGCATTGTGACGAGGGATGATCCGCCCTCACATTAAGATTGTCCCATGATATGGTGGTGGCTGTTGCTTTAATTGTGGGCCCAATCACTCAGAAGGATGCTGTAGAGCGTGTGTGCTCTGTTTATATTTTATGTGAAGTATATCCTATAACCTATCCATATCATTGTTGTCCAGTTGAAGTATCATGTGGTTGGTGTGAACTTACACAGTCCATGTCTATGTTTGTGCCACAAGGACACTGTTTGCATACACCGTTGCTGTAGTGGTTGTCCTGTGAAGTCCATGTGTTGATACAAATAATGATTCTTTGATGATTATTAATTAGATGTTGTACCTTGTCACGCATTGCAGGTAGTGACCCCTGGCCATGGTTGTTGTAGAGCAAACTTGAGCCCCAGCTCTGGTTAATGTCGTAGGCCACTCACACTCCCTTTCGTATACCCTTTTGTATACCCATTCGTACACCTGTTTATACCGGTTTATGCCGCTATATCTCTGCTGTTAGGGTTATAGTTTTGTTATTCATTATGTTATGGCTCTTCGCTGTATCTGGTCCCAGTCGACTTATGTGATGCGGGTGTCTTGTGTGGGTATTGATGGTGCCCTTCGACTCAACTGAACATGATTGAGGTCTCACTGTCATTTAGAGACCACCCCGGTAGTCAGTGCTAGGCAGCAGTTATCTCTAACTGTGGGATTTCAGATTCCCATTTCTGTAAGTACCGACTGTCCATAGTCCTGAGATGATAACAATAGAGTCCATACCTGCTGTTATGTTGTTGTTTACATTGAGGCTCAGTTGTTGCCATGTCCTTGTTGGTTCGTGAAGATGGGTACCTAATCATGTGCATAGCGATGTTAGGCAGCAGTGAGTGATATCTACTGTGGGGACATAGGTTCCCATTTCTGTATATGTCAGTTGTGTGACATGTCAGGATGCCTGTTTGTCACTGAATCATGCAGTTCTGTCAATAAAAGCCTAATTTTGTTGTTCTTAATTTGTTTTGTTTAGTCTGTAATTTGTTGTATAAATTCATTGATCCTGTTACAGTCCAGCAGTGTAATCTTCTGTCTGGGGTGTACAACAGTATATCCCCCGCCCTAAGAACTCCTGGAATCTTCTGTCTAATTCTACCCCTTTTCTTGTTAACTGAGGAGAATATATACGGTGCTCTTTCTCTACTTCTTCTTATTGTCCTTTTCTTCTCTGGCCCACTAAAAGTCAGTGTTGCGCTTCTTTGTCTTTGAGCACCTAAGTATAAGAAATTACATCTTCCTGTCCTTGATATTATTCTTCCTCCGGTGACAGATAGATAGATAGATGGATGGATGGATGGATGGATGGATGGATGGATGGATGGATGGATGGGTGGATGGATGGATGGATAGATAGAACGAACGAACGAACGAACGAACAAACTTTATTTTCAAAGGGTTAAGAATTGGGCACGCAGCCCCGTCTAACATTCTGCCCTTCTATCACTCTCTTCCATACATTATTTCATTCACACATCATTCAAGGCTAACAGAGAACAGCAACAATATAAAACTTATGCATTATAAAGGCATGGGCAAAATGCGAACATCAAAACTACACGACACAGTAACATTAGATAATGGTCTGACACTTATTAGCCATGTGGAATATACTGGCCTACCAAAAGGGGATTGGCTGTTATACTAGGGTTTTGTTGTTATTATTATTGTCACTATTATTATGGGGGAAGGTAATCCGTACTGAGATAGTGATCGAGTAATTTGCGATTATATGAATAAGGATTGGTGATGTCTTTCATTTCTTGTGGAAGATTGTTCCACAGCTGAGCTGCAGAGTACGTTAAGCTTGTTTTGTATAAGTCAATCCTAGGCTTCGGAATGTGTAATATATTTAAACGTTTACTGTGTCTAGCATTATATTTAAACAATGGCCAAAGGTAATTTGGGGCATTCCGATGCAGGATTTTGTGAATTAGTTTAGCTTTATTGAAAAGCAGGCGTTTCCGGAGTGGTAGTAACTGAAGGCGTTTATACAGGCTGGGATTGTCAGATAAATGTTTGTTATAAATTAGACTCATGGCCCGTTTCTGGAGTGAGTAAAGTCGTTTGGTGTTTGAATTAGAACAACCGTCCCAGATTGTAGAGCAGTAGTCAAAGTGTGTCTGAATATGAGAAGTATAGAATAGTTTCCTTGTGTCCTCATCAAGGAAGTTTTTAATTTTGGCGAGTTGGTAGACTTTTTTCGCTGTTTGTTTAATGAGTGATTGAACGTGGGAATTAAAGATAGATAGATAGATAGATAGATAGATAGATAGATAGATAGATAGATAGATAGATAGATAGATAGATAGATAGATAGATAGATAGATAGATAGATAGATAGATAGATAGATAGATAGATAGATAGATAGATAGATAGATAGATAGATAGATAGATAGATAGTTAGGTAGATAGATAGATAGATAGATAGATAGGTAGATAGATAGATAGATAGATAGATAGATAGATAGATAGATAGATAGATAGATAGATAGATAGATAGATAGATAGATAGATAGATAGATAGATAGATAGAAATCAAATCAAATCAAATCAAATCAACTTTATTAGGGTCACAAATTGGGCGCGCAGGCCCGTCTTATATTCGGCCCTTCCAATCACTCGTCTTTCGTTCATCAAGAGCATTATACATTTACATAGGAAGATAAAATAAACATTGTGAAATGAATGTTGTAAACATAAACAAGGCTAATTACCATGTTATGAAGCCCATCTCCCACCTATCCATACATCACCCCACCCACACAACACCCCCAACTACCCACACACACGCGCACCAAGGGACACATACACACCCCCACCTACCGACACACACGCACACCAAGGACACATACGTACCCCACCAACCGATCCATCCCCCTCCCGCACATCCCCCACCCACACACACTGCCCTCACCTGATCCCCCAACCAAAACACACTCGCCACCCACAAACATTCCCCCACCAACCCACACATCCTACGCCCATCCACATACACATACTACCCCACACATCCTCTCCCCACCCACACCTCAAACCACCCATCCCCCAGCCACATCTCCATCGACAACATATTCCCCACCCATGCACACAATCCCCCACCAACCCACACATCGCACATCCACTCACACATTCCAAAACCATACACACACATCCCCACCAACTGACATATCCCTACCCCCACCCCACACACACACACACACACACACACACACACACATCTCTCTAACCACCCATACATCCCCAATCCACTAACACACACCCCACCACCCACACATACAACTTCCACCCACCCACACATGCCTTAACCTAATCCCCCACCACACAATCCCCCACCCGCACATCACATACACCTCCTACCATGCACTATTCCCAACCCACGCACCACACACACACATATCCCTCACCAACACATCCCCACTTACACACCACACACATATCCCCCACCCAGATACCACACAATATTCCCACCCACACCCACACCCACACAGATACCCTTACCCATCCACCCCACATACCCCCACTCACACACCACAAAAATCCCCCACCCACACACACATACCTCACCCACACAATATCCCCAACCAACACACCACACACCTCTCCCCACCCACACACGCATTCCCTACCCGTCCACCAACACACACTCACTCACGCATACATCCTCCACTACGCACCCACACCCCCCCCCCCTACCAAACATCTCTCGATCACAATACCCCTACCCCACACACATCCTCCACCCACTCACACATCCCACCCCGACACATACAACTCCCTCACCCACTTACACATCCCTAAGCAACTCACACACCCCCACCCACACATTCCCCATCCAAACACACACATCTCCCACCAACACTCCCCCACATACTTCCCCCAACCACCACAATCCCCTACTCACCCATACATATACCCCACCCATACGCACATTCCCCGCACCCATCACACACATCTCCCACACCACACACTATCCTCCACCCATACCACCACAAACATACCCTCTACCCACACATCATTCACACATCCCCCACCAACACACCGCACACATATCTCAAACCCACACACCATACACTTCTCCCCACCCGCCCTTGCATCCCCAATCCACCCAACACAATCCCCTACCCACACAACCCCGCCTCCTACACATACTTCCTCAAACCGTCCACACATCTCCACCCACATAAACACACATCCCCTGCAGCCGTCCCATACACATATCCTCCACCCATACACACATCCCCCACACCCATTCCAACACCCCTACTTTCACCCCCACACATCCATCCACACATCCAACCAACACCCACAAATACCACTACCCACGAAAACCCACACACCCCAACCCATCCAAACGCATACCCCCACCCACACACCCACTACCCACACATATCCCCACACTCACACACATCCTCCACATACACTCACACTTCCTCACATCTAGACACATACAAAATGTCTCACGTTAGTATTGAAACTAGTATGAAGAAACTCCCACACTTTACTCACACATATACACTGACACTTGTCATGAGCAGTCTCATAAAAATGTTAAACATGGAGAAAAATGTGTACATAAAATGTATGCGACGTAAAAATAGTGATTCTCTCTCTCTCTCTCTCTCTCTCTCTCTCTCTCTCTCTCTCTCTCTCTCTCTCTCACACACACACACACACACTCACTCACTCTCACGCTCACACATTCACTCTTCCGCTCATTCATTCACTCTCACGCATTCACTCTCCCGCTCATTCACTCTCCCGCTCACTCATTCACTTTCCCGTTCACTCATTCACTCTCACGCTCACTCATTCACTCTCCCGCTCTCTCATTCACACTCACTGACTCTCTCACTCAAACTACAGTAATGAACATTAGTTTATATTATGCATGATAAAATCAAATGGTATTTAACTGATAATATGACAGATGAGAATACACAAACATATGGATTCGCGTGTTACATAACATGCGTGTTACATGACATGCATCTGCTCAGCTCTCTCTCTCTCTCTCTCTCTCTCTCTCTCTCTCTCTCTCTGTATTCTTTCATATACACACACTCACACGCATGCACGCGCTCACACACATACACTAACACATCAACTCTCCCACTGTCTAACTCTCTAACACACAATCCTTCACACACACACACACACACACTCACTCTCTCAATCACACTCTCTCACACATACACATACACATGAACGCATGCACATGAACGCACGCACGCCTACATTCCCTCACTCACTCTCACACATACACGTATGAATGCATGCACTGACACATTCCCCCACCATTTCTCGCTCAATCACTCTCTCTCCACACACACGCATGCACGTGCGCACACACGCATTCACTCTCTCCCTCTCTCTAACACCCACTTTCTCTCTCTCTCTCTCTCTCTCTCTCTCTCTCTCTCTCTCTCTCTCTCTCTCTCGCTCCCACACGCACACACATATATAGTGAACAATTATAGTTAAACAATTATAATGAACAATTATACTGAACAATTATACCAGTAAATGAATTATGGTGGCATATAGTCGGTATGGATTAAGTATTGAAAGAGTTTTCGGTTAAATGTGTAGGGACTCATTGGAGTTTTCAGATCTGGAGGCAGATCATTCCATAAGTGAGCACCAGAATAGGCGAAACATGTTTTGTATAGGTCCAATCTAGGCTTTGAGACATGTAACAAATTTAGGCGCTTGCTGTTCATTGCATTAGATTGAATCAGCGGCAGAAGATACTCTGGGGTATTTTGAGATATAATTTTATTCACTAATTTGGCTTTGTTGAAAAGGAAGCGCTTTTGTAGTGGTAGAAGTCTTAGATGACTTACAAATTATTACTTTCAACGTGCTTTATGCCAGAAACCAGACGAATAGCTCGGTTTTGTAGAGAACATAGTCGTTTTAAATTAGATTTAGGACAACCATCCCAAACTGTGGAACAGTAATCGAGATGTGATTGGATATAGCATGTATAGAATATTTTTCGTGTGCTTTCGTCCAGGAAGTGAACATGAGAGCTCCAGTTCAAATGGCTGTCTATTAAAAGCCCTAGTGTTTTATGTTCAGTCACATTAACTATAGGTAACGTGCCCATGCGGAGTTCGAGCGGTGATCCAATTATGGCTAGTGTCTGTAGTTTTTGTCTGGTCGTTATTAGCATGGATTTGGTTTTGTCGATGTTAATTTGCATGCGGTTTTCATTGCTCCATCTAGTAAGATTATCAAGTTCCTTTTGTAAAGAATTCTCTAATTCACTACGGTTTTCTTGACTAGTATATATAGTACAGTCGTCTGCAAATAGATCACAAGTTGTATTGATATATAAAGGAAGATCATTAATATAAACTGCAAAAAGCAGCGGACCTAGTATTGAGCCCTGAGGCACACCAATATTAAGCTGTGTGGGTCTTGATAGACAGTTGTTGAAGGACACGACTTGTTGCCTGTCGGATAGAAATGACGTAATTATGTTCACCATGTTGGTGCTTGTCTTCATTTGCTTTAGTTTTCTAATTAAAATATCGTGATCTACCATATCAAAAGCTTTTTTAAAGTCTACAAACACCGCTCCACAAATTCTACCGTTGTTGATGTTTAAGTGCCAGTTATCGGTCATTTTTGTTAGAGCACTATGGCAAGAATATTTAGGTCGAAACCCAGATTGACTGTTAATTATTAGATCATTGTTAATTAAATGGTGTAACGTTATTTTATGAATGTGTTTTTCTAGTGGTTTTGATAGCGACGATAGTAAGGAAATAGGTCTATAATTACCCAAAACACTATTATCGATTGAGCCATTTTTAATTAGCGGAAACACTTTAGCAATTTTAAATGCAGATGGAAAGTAGTTTTTGGCCAGGCACTGGTTATATATGAACGTTAAGGACTCGCTAATGACTGGTGCAGCACAACGAAGAATTCTATTACTGATACCATCTAGGCCATGTGAGTTTGTTGATTTGAGGTTCAAGATATATTTATAAACGTCTGCAACAGACATTAAAGGAAGATAGATAGATAGATAGATAGATAGATAGATAGATAGATAGATAGATAGATAGATAGATAGATAGATAGATAGATAGATAGATAGATAGATAGATAGATAGATAGATAGATAGATAGATAGATAGATAGATAGATAGATAGATAGATAGATAGATAGATAGATAGATAGATAGATAGATAGATAGATAGATAGATAGATAGATAGATAGATAGATAGATAGATAGATAGATAGATAGATAGATAGATAGATAGATAGATAGATAGATAGATAGATAGATAGATAGATAGATAGATAGATAGATAGATAGATAGATAGATAGATAGATAGATAGATAGATAGATAGATAGATAGATAGATAGATAGATAGATAGATAGATAGATAGATAGATAGATAGATAGATAGATAGATAGATAGATAGATAGATAGATAGATAGATAGATAGATAGATAGATAGATAGATAGATAGATAGATAGATAGATAGATAGATAGATAGATAGATAGATAGATAGATAGATAGATAGATAGATAGATAGGTCATATTTCCTGCCAACTGGCCTGGGCGTTGATGTCTCTCCACACATCGTAGTCCTTGATGTTCTGGATTACCTTTCCTGATGATATTCCATTTATATTCTGACTATGAGTGTATGCCTGGATGGAATGATAAATGGACGGATACAGCGACAAAGTGACATATATTTAAACACAGAAGTCACAAACGACATGTTGCTCAATTTTTTGTCTGGCATATTTTGCTGCATCTTATCAGGTACATACCTATGAGTTATATATTATATGAAGACAATAGATGAATCATGTTTATGCGAAAATATATAACAAACATACTCACTGAATGTGGAGAATGTGTTATCCCCACGGTAATCGAAGACTCACCATAAAGTCTTTTTGTCTGCAAAGCCTAGGTTGTATACACCTAATTGGTAAGGCCTCGACGTATTTGAGTAATCGTTTATTGTTCGTTGAATACGGTAAGGAGTGTATGTATGTGCTTTGCTGTATGTATGAAGATATATGGGCATGAGAGAGAGAGAGAGAGGGAGAGAGAGAGAGAGAGAGAGCGAGAGAGAGAGAGAGAGAGAGAGAGAGAGAGAGAGAGAGAGAGAGAGAGAGATTGTGAAAGAGAAAGTGGGTATGTATGTACCAGTTTTGTTTTGTTAGTGTGTTTGTGATTTTGGTTGAGTATATGTGTATGCGAGGGGGTGTGTACTTGCCTCTTATTGAGTAGGCGCATAGAGTTTGCGTAAACGATGTATGTATGCAGGTATGTATGTATGTGTTTATGCACGTGCTGTGTATGTGTGTCTGGCTGCCTGCCTGTCTTATAACAAGATAATGTGCTTTGATAATACTCACAACATTCATTTGACAATATTTTTTCCCTATGTGAATGTAACATGCGAAATAGTTAATTGATGTACGAAAGATGAGTGATTGGAAGGGCCGAATATAAGACAGGCCTGAGTGCCCAATTTGTAACCCTTTGAAAATAAAGTTCATTCGTTCGTTCGTATAAGGAACGCTTTTACGTACTTATACCCACCGACCGAACGACAGCTGGGGAGACCGATGGACGCACAGACACACAGACGGAAATCTATCATATTAAATATACGTTACTTAAATCAGTATCCTTTACAGGACGTCGAAGTCAACTCCAGCATATTATTTCTTACTTTTTTTTAAAAAAGATTTTTTGCCAAGTCTTAAGTTCTGTAGTTTGCCTTTGCTTTATGAACAATTGACACTCACACCATATTATGGAAACCAGCGCAAGATGGCCTGCTTCCAAATCGCCCGCAGTTGTATGCGGGATTGCATTTTGCGTTCATAACCCCTATGCCACAGTATAGGATATATAAAAAAGTTAGTTGCTTATTCTTTACAGGAAGTATCATTAGCTGTTGTGATATCTTGACAAGTTTACGTTCAGTAGTTTGCCATTGCTTTCTGAACGACCGGCACATAAAATATTTCGTAAAAAACCAACGCAAGACGGTTTGCTGCCATATCATTTGTAGCTGTGTTTCGAACGTGGATAAGCGAGATCACGAACTGCGTCCGCAACCACTTCGCCACGGAACGGGTATATAATATATAAACGAGTTGAAAATACACCCAAAATAAAATAAAATACGTGTCTCGTTTTAACGATGTTAATAGGATGGATTCGCTCAAACACTAGTTTGTTTTAAACACTCGTCCCTTTTATTCGATTCCATTTGATTTGTGTCTGGCGTGTACAAAGGCTAACTGTAACGACGCAATGTTTACTGAATTCTTGAAAGATTTATGTAAACTTATGACAGAATCTTCAATTGGCTACAGTTTGCTCTCATGTTCTGTTCCATTTTAGAGCTGAAATTTTCAAGTTAAAAATTGTTTTGACTTTTGTGTTAAGGGGCTGGTGTTTATTTTTTTCTATGTGTATTTTGTTTATGTAAATCAGCGTTTTAGAATTATAGTTTCCAGATTGTGTTCCGCGCTAACAGTGATGTCGTGGAGTGGTGCTGCAGTGGTGGGAGACCCAAAGATGATCAAGGATGTTGCATTTTGAAACAAAGTCGAAGACCAAACAATAATTATTTATTTTGTTATCTGTCTCACGATAATGCGGTTAAGTAGTTTCGAGGTCTTTCTTTCTGTCTTTCTTTCTTTTTCTTTCTTTCTTTCTTTCTTTCTTTCTTTCTTTCTTTCTTTCTTTCTTTCTGTCTTACTTTCCTTCATTATTTCTTCCGATCTTCATGATTCGTTTCTTTGTATCTTTCTTTCTTATTAACTTTACTTAGATTATTTTGCTTTTGAGGCCTCTTCTCTGTCTTTGTCTGACAACCCCTTCTCTGAGACGCCTTCTCTCTGCCAATCTCTCTCTCTCTCTCTCTCTCTCTCTCTCTCTCTCTCTCTCTCTCTCTCTCATTCCGAGACCCCCTAATCCCTGTTTCTCTTTCTCTGATACCCAATGTCTCTTTATCTCTCTCTTTATGAGACCCATTCTCTCTGTCTTTCTCTGAGATCCCTTCTATCTATCTATCTATCTATCTATCTATCTATCTATCTATCTATCTATCTATCTATCTATCTATCTATCTATCTATCTATCTATCTATCTATCTATCTATCTATCTATCTATCTATCTATATATCTATCTATCTATCTATCTATCTACCTACCTACCTATCAGTCGCTTTCTCTCTCTCTCTCTCTCTCTCTCTAGAATATAAACAACAACAGTCTATGTGGAACTGTGTTTATTGATTTCAAGAAAGCATTTGATATGATAGACCATGTTATTTTAATTAAAAAACTTGAGACAATGAAAATTGGCCCTAATGTAGTCACTCTAATATCATCTTTTCTATCAAACAGAAAGCAAGTAGTATCACATAATAAATGTCTGTCTCATACCACTACCTTCAATATTGGAGTACCGCAAGGCTCTATTCTTGGTCCTCTATTGTTTGCCATATATATTAACGGTCTATCTTTGCATCTTTCGTCGTCCTGCGATCTATTTGCAGACGACTGTACAGTGTACACAAATGCTGAAAACTGTATTTTATTGGAGTCGTCTTTACAACAAGAATTAAATAATGTAGTTAGGTGAAGCTATTCAAACCGTATGCAAATTAATATCACTAAAACAAAATCAATGTTACTAACAACTAGACAAAGACTTCAAACTCTAAGCTCACACACATCACTTCAACTTCACATCGATAACATGCCAGTAGAAAGTGTAATTGAGCACAAAACATTAGACATAATCATTGATAGAAACCTAACCTTTAATTCCCACGTTCAAGCGCTTATTAAACAAACAGCGAAAAAAGTCTACCAACTCGCCAAAATTAAAAACTTCCTTGATGAGGACACAAGGAAACTATTCTATACTTCTCATATACAGACACACTTTGACTACTGCTCTACAATCTGGGACGGTTGTTCTAATTCAAACACCAAGCGACTTTACTCACTCAAGAAACGGGCCATGAGTCTAATTTATAACAAACATTTATCTGACAATCCTAGCCTGTATAAACGCCTTCAGTTACTACCACTCCGCAAACGCCTGCTTTTCAATAAAGCTAAACTAATTCACAAAATCCTGCATCGGAATGCCCCAAATTACCTTTGGCCATTGTTTAAATATAATGCTAGACACAGTAAACGTTTAAATATATTACACATTCCGAAGCCTAGGATTGACTTATACAAAACAAGCTTAACGTACTCTGCAGCTCAGCTGTGGAACAATCTTCCACAAGAAATCAAAGACATCACCAATCCCTATTCATATAATCGCAAATTACTCGAACACTATCTCAGTACGGATTATCTTCCCCCTTAATAATAGAGATAATAATAATAATAACAAACCCCTAGTATAACAGCCAGTCACCTTTTGGTAGGCCAGTATATTCCACATGGCTAATAACAAGTGTCAGACCATTATCTAATTTTACTGTGTCGTGTAGTTTTGATGTTCGCATTTTGCCCATGCCTTTATAATGCATATCTTTTATATTGTTGCTGTTCTCTGTTAGCCTTGAATGATGTGTGAATGAAATAATGTATGAAAGAGAGTGATAGAAGGGCAGAATGTTAGACGGGCCTGCGTGCCCAATTCTTAACCCTTTGAAAATAAAGTTTGTTCGTTCGTTCGTTCGTTCGTTCGTTCTCTCTCTCTCTCTCTCTCTCTCTCTCTCTCTCTCTCTCTCTCTCTCTCTCTCTCTCTCTCTCTCTCTCTCTCTCTCTCTCTCTCTGGACAAAATGCCTATTAATTTAACATGATGGAATTTTAAATACTAGTATTTATAATAGAAATGGTTATTGTAACAATTTGGTGAATCATCTGAAGTTAACAGTAACCAGAACATACTGTTATTGTAATATATAGAAGGGGGTGGTGGAGTAGATAAAGTGACTAGAATAAAATATGTAATTATAACAAATGGGTGGGACATCAGAAGTTAGTTAAAAATAATTGAATGGGTTATTAAAATAACTGCGCGGTGCAGCTGGTGTGGAAGTAACTAGCATATGAAGGGTTAACGTAACATCTGGGCGGGGCATGAATTAAATGGAGGTTAGTCAGCTTAGCCGAATGGATAAGAGCCCTCGGTTTTACACATCCGAAGTGCTGATGGGGAGGTAGCGGGTTCATATACTACACCGGTCAGTTGGACTAAAAAGCTGGCTTCACGTCCTTGACATATGACACATATTACAAGTACCTCTGAAGTCGGAGTGTGTTCGCCGTATGGCGAGGGACACTGGTAACAGGGAAAGCTAATCCACATGCAAAAATCAGTCCAGTACACTAGAAGTATTAGCAAGTGTATGAACTATGCTTGAGTTCAAAACAAGCGGACGCAAAAAAAAACCTAAAAAAAACAAAGATTTAAATAACCTAACTAGGCTTCGTGCAGAGTGGCTTGCTTCTCTTCGGAGGTCACGGGTAGCAAGCATCACCTGGATCTTTTCTCCGGGGCATGCTGGTGTGCTGGGGAATGAACAGGCGGGCAGATTGGCTGGCTGGGCAAAACTTGGTGGAGTATTGATGCATGACGAGGCAGACGTGGTTGCGGCCTTGTCTGAGCACGTGTACACGTCGGAGGAGCAACTGGATCACCATAGTCTGGTAAGAATGAGGCAGCGAGGTGTGACGAGGGGATCTGGCCGACGCTCGACGCTCAGAGGAAAGGCGAGACGGACATATAATCAGATTGCTACTGGAACTATTAGTGTTGGAACTCTTCGCTGGCTGCTGAGGATGGGAACGTAGCACTTATGGGAATGCCCCGAATGCTGTGATGTCGGTTCCTGAATCAATCAATAAATCAATTAACTAGGATATTGTACCAAGTGGGTGTGACAAGAGGGGTTAAGTTAATTCCATAGGGATTCAAGTGAAAACCTTAAATGTTTTGTGTGTGAGTGTGTGTATATGTGTATATGTGAGTGTGTGTGTATGAGTGTGTGTATGAGTGTGTGTGTGTATATGTGTATGCGTGTGTGCGTGTGTGTGTGAGTGTGTGTGTGTGTGTGTGAGTATGTGTGTGAGTCTGTGTGAATGTGTGTGTGGATGTGAGTGTGCGTGTGTTTCAGTGTGTGTGTGACTGTGTGTGTGATAGATTAATATAACAACTTGCTGTGGGGAACAATTCCTTAGTCTTTTAGCCACAAAGGTCTTTCAACATTCACCCCTTTACGACAACGGCTCACTCGGATCTTCGGTTCAGTAGCAAGCCATCCTTGTGTTTTAACTTTCTGCCACGACCACTCGCTCACTCGGCAACTCACTTCTCTTAAAAGTCCGGTCTAGCCAGAATTCTGGCGCGGCAAACGGGGAGACGCTCCCACACACCTGTGCGCGGTGTTCTCACAAAGTCCCACTTCTATTGTTAAATGTTGGGACGGGAGGCAGAACCGTTTGTAAATAATATAGTTCTCTGTTCACATACATAATGGATGGGTTTAGTGTTGTGTTGTGATGGCGATGTTGTTTCAGCATTTCTGCGTGGATTATTGGAAGCCATGTGAATTTAGTGTATGCGTGTTATTTTGTGTTTCTTTCTTTCGATTTTAGATTATTGTACTATGATGCTAATGAGTAAGAAGGATGTTATCAGACAAACAGTAGGATCAATTTCTTGTGTCACATTTATTGATAGGCAGAAGATTAAATGATTCGGTCATTTCGTTAGAATGCAACACCATCAACTACCAGCATTGTCGCTAAATCAAAGACGATCTGATTGAAACAAGAGGAAGAGGACGCCCAAGAAGACAATGGATTGATGACATCAAAGACATTGTACAATCACATGGAATGACATTATCTAGGGCCACGCATTGGGCACTGGAACGTCAAA
>OY992876.1:310991037-310993537 GCA_963921405.1 Cepaea hortensis | reverse complement strand
TGCGGAAGTCTGTTGTTCGTAAAGTCACCTTCATCTTCGTCCCGGGACATGCGGGAGTCGAGGGAAATGAACGAGCTGACAAACTGGCTGGCTCTGCACCCCCTGTAGATGGCCAGCCCATGGGTCGTGCCGATGTTATTAACGTCCTTAAGGACATGGCGAGAACAGAGGACTTTGACGTCAGTGATTCCACATCGCTGTCCAGGATGAAAGACCTGGGAGTAAGAATCGGCACAGCCAGACGCGAGAGGTACATCGGGAAAACAAAGCGCCTCGTCAACCAACACAGAACTGGCACTATTAGCCACCGGACGCTGATGAATATGCTGGGGGGAGGATCTGAGCACCTATGGACATGTCCGGAGTGCAACGAAGATACCCCAACTGATAACTGATAACTGATAACTGATAACTGATAGAATTAACTAACTAACTAACTGATTTACTAATGTGGTAAGCTAATGAATGAATGAATGAAAAGGTACAAATAAACCCCTGAAACACGAGGTCTATAGTATTGCAATTTTTTTGTTTAAATTGCAGGACCTTCGCAGGACAACCCAACCCTATTTTGACCTCGTATGCAACTTTATGTTCAGTTGTTTGCCATGGCTTTCTGAACTAGAAGTCAACGTTGAAGACCAACTGACGGGTGTAGGGCTTGATCCCAACAGCACGTCGTTATCGGCCCCGACATGAAAGAGCTATAGCGCCATTACCGTGTCGCTCGCTTTGAACTCAAGCGTCGCCCTTACACGTGCTATCATTTCTAATGCACTAGACTGATATTTGCGTGTGGATGAGCTTTCCTTATTACCCTCTCCATCAGGCAAACCTACTCCGACTTCTGAGGCACTTGTAATTTACTCCCCCAAGTCATGGACGCGAAGTCAACATTTTAGTCCAAATGTCCGGTGTAGGGGTTGAAGAAGGTATTTCGGCATCAGCGCACCAGAATTTCACGGAAAGCGCTCTTATCAATTCGGCCATAGTGACCTCCACCGCTATCATCATACCCATTTACAATTGTCTGAGTTTTCAGGCGCATGGTATACACCAGATATTCACAACCGGGACTCGTCTCGCCTTTCTTTAATCTGCTATTTTGATCGATTTTATGTTGCTCAAGATATTATATGTTGACCTTTGTTTGTTTACCATTCATTGACCTTGAGCTTTTGTTGACCTGCTGTTGCACAGTCTTACCCTGTCTTCCATGGAGCCTCCATGTGGAAATGATGACGCTGTGTTGTAAATTCAATTCCAGGCCACCACGTTCGGTTCACGGGTGCAATTTTCTCGGAGTCTCCTGGGGTTAGTCTCTGGAGCTAGGTAGTCGTGCTGTGTGCTTTTTCCTCCCTGCCAAAAGAGACCGAGCTAAATGTAATCAAACCCGGAGCAAATGAAGTCGATTCCGCTTGCCTTGTAAACCTATTTTTGTTGTTGTTGTTTATCCCTGTCTTTCTCTGCGTGTTTTTTCCTTTTCTTTTTTGTTTTTGTTTTTAAATAGTAATTTTCTGCAAAAGACTAATTTATCTATTCCACTTCTTCTTTTGCCGGTCTCCCTGGTCTAGGTGTTACACGAATATCTCCATAACCCCGTATACTCTCGTGAGTAACGTGACGTGCCGCGAGAATCGGTAGCGGTTCTCTCCGCGTCGGTAACTTACGGGGTATGTGAGCCGGTCGCTCAGAAAGCAATGGCAAACTACTGAGCGTAATCTTGCCAAGAAATCAACAATCAGCTAAAAGATGCTGATGTTGACAGCAATGTCCTGTAAAGGATATGCGAACCAAAAAAAAAAGTAAAAAAAAACTTCTTCTTTTGCCATACCGTATACATTTCATTTGCTTTTTCTGTGTGAGGTCGATGAAGGATTTTGTAACAGCTGCTGGTTTCAATGTCTTAGCAGCAGGTGTCCGTGGCGAAATGATTAAACGACCTACCTAGCTCTCCCAATGTTGTGGATTCGATTCCAGGCTATATCACGCAGTTCACGAGTGCAGTTTTCTGGGAGACTCCAAGCGGTCGTTGTTGGAGCTACGGAGTTCGTGCTTTGTGCGATGCTTTCGGCAGGCCGCCTTGCGGAAAGACACCGAGCCATACGGGATAAATCCCAAATAAAATTAGTGGAAATCCCAAATAAAATTAGTGGAACTGTGGTAAAACTGTGGAAATATCAACAATATAAAATAACACAAAGTAATGCAGCTTTACAGAAGAGAATTAAGAACAATACAAGTATTCTGTATATAGTACACTTAGTTGCAGTTGTAAACATAGTTAAAATATGAATAAAATTAGTGGAACTGCTGCAAAGCTATGGAAATGTAAATAACATAAAATAACACAAAGTAATGCAGCTTTCCAAAATTACGAACAATCTCAACATTTGTTGTCATCTCTGCCCACCATATTCCCAACATTCTTCATAGTAAACATATCTCTGCTGCTTCTATTTTCTTGTCTGTTTCAACACTCATTGCCCAGCAATCACAT
>OY992876.1:310966037-310986037 GCA_963921405.1 Cepaea hortensis | reverse complement strand
CATGGGGGACAGAATACAAATTTGCAGAGCACGTGCCTACCCCAGAGTCAACGCGAACACATAACATTCACTGAATAGTGAAATTAAGAAGGTGAAGGGCGGCAGGTTAAAAAGAGGAAAGTCGTGGATGGGTCAAGCCGAAGACATTATTCAGCAGGTGTTCACTTGATGAATAAGAACCTGGCGAGGAGTGGGTACAAGTGCCAACATCCTTTTCAGTGTGTATCCAACTAGACAGAAAATGCAGACAAGAAAATCCAGCTGCTGTGGAGGCGGAAGTATAGGCTCTGATCTTCGAGAATTCTTTAGAAGATGATGCTGTTATTTACACGGATGGGTCGGTCGTTCGAGGAGTCAGAAATTCATGGGCCTTTACGGCTCAGAACGGCGTGAAAATTGTGAAGGAAGAGTCTGGTGCTTTGACCACAAGTAGCCTGACTATGGAAGTCATAGCAGTAAGTAAATCAATAATATGGCTCGAGACACAGACATTCAATCTTGCATGTGTCCTTAGTGACTCAATTAGTATGCTCAGGAAGATAGATGGGGTGAGTCCGAAGAGATTGGTGGCTGTCTCTGGAGCGGTCTCGGTTGGCAAAGATTAGTTTCATTTTCGTGCCAGTGCATGCGGGTGTACAAGGAAATAAGCAGGCTGACAGGCTTGCAGGTTGGGTTCCTGTGGAAGGCAGATGAGCCATGGATCAGGCAGACATTCAGAATATGCTCTACGAGAAGTAAGTCGTTTACGAGAACCAAGCAATGACTGTGAGTCTACAAACATGGTCAGGCTGCGAGTACAGCAAGTTAAAAGAGGTGTGGCCAAACAAGAACACTACGCTGGAAGCCAAAGAAGATTAATAAACCAATACAGTACTGGCGTCGTTAGCCGCTACACGCTGCAGGATTTGCTGAGAAAGGGATACGCGGACTTATGGACTGAATGGTTTGATGTGCAATGAGGTTGATCTGTTGACTAACTAACTAACTGCTATACCAATAATTCACAATACCAACGATTTCGATACCAATAATTTACTATATCAACAGTTTACTAGACCAGCATTTTATTATACCAATAATTTACAATATCAACGATTTCTATACCAACAATTTACTATGCCAATAATTTACTATACCAATAATTTACTAAACCAACAACTGCTATACAAACAATTAACTATACCAACAATTTACTATACCAAAATTTCGATTCAAACAATTTCTATACCAACATTTCACAATATCCACAATTTACTACATCAACAATTTACCACACCAACAATTTACTATACCAAACATTTGCAATACCAAAGATATATATACCTACAATTAGGTCGGCATGACCGAATGGATAATAACGCGTGTTCTTAAACATCCGGTATGCCGTTGCCGAGGTAAGGGGTTCAACTTCTACACCGGATAGCTGGACTAAAATGTTGACCTGTCGTCCTTGACTTGGAGTCGTAAATTACAAGTACCTCTGAAGTCGTAGTTGGTTCGCCTTATGGCGAGGGACTCTGGTAATAGGGAAAGCTAATCCACACATAAAATTCAGTCCAGGTGTGCTAGAAGTAGTGTGGACTGCGCTTAAGTTCAAAGCAAACGAGCACTATATATCACTATATATATATATATATATATATATATATATATATATATATATATATATATATATATATATATATATATATATATATACATTGGCACCTTTCCGTCTTGACAGACGATAGTTTGGTACATTGTGCTTCAAAAAGGCTTAATAACTGTCATATGGCAATAACTACGATCCATGGCGGTGGCGAGTGTGGCTGGTAAGGCCAATTCTTGCTGCAAATGTTTGCCCACAGTAGGTGCATGTGAAAACATGGTCATTTCCACCATTTTGCACCATCTTACGTCTCTCACGCTCTGTGTGTGCTTTATCTGCAATCATTTTCTCCTTTGTCTTTATTCCATTTCTGATAGTTGCCCTCCATGCAACACGTTCAGCGGCGACGTGCTCCCATTGTGCATTATCAATGCCTGTATCAATCATGTCCCGCTTACACACATCTTTGTATCGTAGTAGAGGCCGACCCTGAGATCTCCTACCCGTCTGTAATTCACCAAAAAAGATGTCCTTTGGTATTCTACCATCATCCATCCTCCTAACGTGTCCTATCCATCTAAGTCTACGAAGACTGAGCATGGAATACACCGTCACACAACCTGATCTTTCCAATACTTCAGTATTTGTGATTTTGTCTTGCCACTTAATACCAAGTATTCTTCGCAGACACCGCATATGAAAGCTGTTTAAACGTTTCTCTTGGCGTGAGTAAGTTGTCCAGGTTTCACTGCCATAAAGAAGAGTACTAAGGACACAGGCTTGGTAGACGAGGACTTTTGTTTTGGCCGTAAGCTTCCTGTTCTCCCAGACTCTTTTTGCTAACATGTTCATTGTTGTTGCTGCCTTGCCAATCCTGATGTTGATTTCCTGATCGAGAGATAATTTGCTATTTACCTCTGATCCTAGATATGTAAAATGGTCTACTATCTCCAGTTCGGCGTCGTCAATAAAGATTGATGGTACACCATGTGCACCTTGTGACATAATCTGTGTCTTCTTTTTGTTAATTGTTAAACCAAATTCAGAACAAGCATTGGAGAATGCAGATAGTAGATGTTGTAGTTCTTCCTCAGAGTGGGTCGTAATCGCAGCATAATCCGCAAAAAGCAACTCTCTGATTAGTACCCTGCGTATTTTGGTCTTGGCCTTCAATCTCTGAGCGTTATAGAGGCCACCATCTGAGCGTGAGTGAATGTATATACCGTCATCCTGATCACGAAAGGCATATTTCAGTAGAAGTGAAAAGTATATCCCAAAGAGGGTGGGGGATAGTACACAACCTTGCTTAACTCCACTCTTGATTTCAAACTCTTCTGAAGTTGAGCCATCAAACTTGATTATACCCTTCATGCCTGTGTGGAACGATTCCACAATGGACAGAAGAGTTGGTGGACAGCCAATCTTCTTTAGTGCTTTGAACAGACCCTCACGACTGACCAAATCGAATGCCTTTGTGAGGTCGATGAAGGCAATAAACAGTGGCTGATTTTGTTCCCGGCATTTTTCTTGCATCTGTCGCAATGAGAATATCATATCAATGGTAGACCGGTTCTGACGGAAGCCGCACTGTGATTCGGGGTAGACTTGATCTCCCAGGACTTGAAGTCTGCGCAGGACAATTCTGGCAAATACTTTCCCAACAATACACAGAAGTGAGATACCCCTATAATTGTTGCAGTCGCTCCGATCTCCCTTGTTCTTGTACAGCGTTATGATGTTTGAATCTTTGAAATCCTGTGGGACTTGTCCTTCTCGCCAGCATAGCTCTATTAGCTGGTGGATCTGTAGAGCGAGGGTGTCTTGCCCACTCCTGATCACCTCTATTGGAATCCCATCCTTACCTGGAGCCTTGCCAGATGCAAGCTCATTTATAGCACACTTAACTTCTGTTATAGTGGGAAGTGTGTCCAGGTGGTCAAGAGTTGGCAGGGCCTCTATGGCGTTGAGGGCATCATCCGCTAGCTTGGTCTCACTTGAGTAAAGCTCTAAATAGTGCTCGACCCATCTATCCATCTGCTGTTTCTTATCAGTGATGATTTCTCCAGTCAAGGTTTTTAGCGGTGCACTTCTTTTGATCCTTGGACCACAGGCTTTCTTTATCCCTTCATACATGCTTCTGATGTTTCCCTTATCACTTGCGATTTGAATGGACTCACATAACTTGATCCAATAGTCATTCGCACACTGCCTGGCAGCCTTTTGTACATCCTTCCTCGCTTGCTTCAGCTCACTCAGAGTGTTACGCGTTGGTCTTTCCTTGTTTCTTAAGAGAGCTATCTTCTTTTTATCAATCAAGGGCTGCAGTATCTGGCTGTTTGCCGCAAACCAGTCCTGCCTCTTATGACCCACAGTGCCGTAAACCCCTACCGCTGTTTTATAAATAGTTTCCTTAAGTTTACTCCATTTATCATTTACTATACAATTTTCTGATGTATCATTGAAAGCGTCCTCAAGTTGCTGTTGAAATTCAAAGCACTTTCCAGGATCGTGAGTGTTAATAATATTAATCCTGGGGCTAGACTTGTGTTTAGCTGTGTAGATTCTCTTTGGTCTCAGTCTAACCCTTGCAACAACCAAAGAATGATCTGTATCACAGTCAGCACTGTGGTAACTTCGAGTTAATGAAGTATGGTTCAGATGTTGTCTCCGTGTGATGATGAAGTCCAGCTGATGCCAATGGCCGGATCTTGGATGTTTCCATGTGACCTTATGCATCTCTTTTGTTTTAAAAAAGGAGTTTGTAATACATAGGTCATTTCTAGTGCAATGCTCCAGCAGCCTTTGCCCATTATCATTCATGCGACCGATGTTGTATTTTCCAAGGCACACTGGCCATGAACTTGAGTCCTTGCCCACACGAGCATTGAAATCACCGAGCATATAAATGTAGTCGGATTTTGGAACTGCCTTGATAGCAGAGTCTAGCTGCTCATAGAACGTATCCTTCACATCATCAGAGGAAGTGAGTGTCGGTGCATATGCAGTGAGAATGGTGGCAAATCCACAAGAGGTTGCCAAGCGCAGTGATAATAATCTTTCATTACCTCCAGCTGGGATATCAATCATTCCCAGTAGCGAATTCTTCACTGCAAAGCCCACACCGTGTTGCCTTTTTTCTGCCTGCCCTCTTCCCTTCCAAAAAAAAGGTGTAATTGTTTTCCCTGAGTGACCCTTCCTCAGCGAGGCGAGTCTCCTGCAGGCCAGCAATATCAATGTTAAGACAATTGAGTTCAGCATCAATCACAGCCGTTTTTCTCACATCGTCAATATTTGTCAAGTCAGTGGAAAATCCTGGACACATGGTTCTCACGTTCCAGGTTGCAAGCCGTAGCTTGAGGTTTCTATTATTCTTTTTATTAGTACCTGGTGCATTGGTTTTACAGCCTGCGATTCAGATTTTGTCCTAGCCCCAAGCACCCATTGAAGCAGGCAGGCTGTGGCGGATCAGCACCCAATTGGCCGGGGGCTGCCCAGCTTGAGGCGGGCGGTAGCTGATCAGTGACACCTGTAGGTGTCTCCCACCGTCAGAGGCAACGCGTGGCGCCCCATGTCTACGCCAACTGACAAGGACTTATAACCCGAAACAGTTGCCTCTCGCTTTGATTCCGAGACCGGTTAAGACCAGGGATGGAGTTATTGCCTCTCCATAGCACAAAGCCTGTGCTAAAATAAAGAAACCATGTGTTGCCCATGCAGCATGATCCCTCTCTCGGCCTGCCTAGTTCACTCCAGAGGAAAGTTAACACCTATACATCTGGAACAAGACAAGCTGCAGAAGCTGCCGGATCAGCAAAGCAATGCTCTAACTGTCCGCCTGTCGGAGCTTCGATCCTAGACCAGCTGCCAACCAAGGCTTAGGGCCTGGTCTGCCCTGCCATGACTTATTTTGTCTTTGGGTTGCATTTCCTCGCACCAGGATAAGGCTAGTACCCTCCCAATTGCGCTCTTCCGCCCGAAGCCGTTGGCACAATGTGGGGTGTCAGGTTTGGTAAGCGCCGCCCAACATTCGGCGCTGACAGAAAGCAGGTAGTACCGTCTACTGTCATACGGTAGCTCAGTCATATCTGACTAAGACCTGACTGACATATATATATATATATATATATATATATATATATATATATATATATATATATATATATATATATATATATATATATATATATATATATATATGATGGGCAACCACCGCAGTTCAATACCGTCACTCTAAACAGAGGCCCAGAAGGTCTTGGCTTCTCCATCTTAGGTGGCCATGGAAGCCCGCATGGAGACTTGCCCATCTATGTGAAAACTGTCTTTAATAAAGACCGCAGATGAAGGATCTCTGGCTCGAGGAGACCAGACCAGATGTGACAGGATGTGACAGCTTGTGGCTGGGTGAGACAGGATGTGACAGGATGTGACATGATGTGACAGGATTGACAGGATGTTACAGCTTGTGGCTGGGTGAGACAGGATGTGAAAGGATGTGACAGCTTGTGGCTGGGTGAGACAGGATGTGACAGGATATGAAAGGATGTGACAGCTTGTGGCTCGGTGAGACAGGATCTATCAGGATGTGACAGCTTGTGGCTAGGTGAGACAGGTTGTCGTAGGATGTGAAAGGTTGTGACAGCTTGTGGCTGTGTGAGACAGGATGTGACAGGATGTGAAAGGATGTAACAGGATGTGACAGCTTGTGGTTGGGTGAGACAGGATATGACAGGATGTGAAAGGAAGTGACAGCTTGTGGCTTGGTGAGACAGGATATGACAGGATGTGACAGGATGTTACAGCTTGTGGCTGGGTGAGACAGGATGTGACAGGATGTGACAGGGTGTGACAGGATGTGACAGGATGTGACAGGATGTGAAATGATGCGACAGCTTGTGGCTGGGTGAGGCAGGATGTGACAGAATGTGAAAGGATGTTACAGCTTGTGGCTGGGTGAGACAGGATGTGACAGGATGTGACAGCTTGTGGCTGATTGAGACAGGATGTGAAAGGATGTGACAGCTTGTGGTTGGGTGAGACAGGATGTGACAGGATGTGAAAGGATGTGACAGCTTGAGGCTGGGTGAGACAGGATGTGACAGGATGTGACAGCTTGTGGCTGGGTGAGACAGGATGTGACAGCATGTGACAGGATGTGACAGATTGTGGCTGGGTGAGACAGGATGTGAAAGGATGTGACAGCTTGTCGCTGGGTGAGACACGATGTGACAGGATATGAAAGGGTGTGAAAGCTGGTGCCTGGGTGAGACAGGATGTGACAGGATGTGACAGGATGTGGCTAGGTGAGACAGGATGTGACAGGGTGTGACAGGATGTGACAGAATGTGACAGCTTGTGGCTCGGTGTGACAGGATGTGACAGCTTGTGGCTGGGTTAGACAGGATGTGACGGGATGTGACAGCTTGTGGCTGAGTGAGACAGGATGTGACAGGATGTGGCAGCTTGTGGCTGGGTGAGACAGGATGTGACAGGATGTGAGAGGAGGAGACAGCGTGTGGCTGGGTGAGACAGATGTGACAGGATATGACAGCTTGTTGCTGGGTGAGACAGGATATGACAGCTTGTTGCTGGGTGAGACAGGATGTGACAGGATGTGAAAGGATGTGACAGCATGTGGCTGGCTGAGACAGGATGTGACAGGATGTGACAGCTTGTGGCTGGGTGAGACCAGGATGTGACAGGATGTGACATGATGTGAAAGGATATGACAGCTTATGGCTGTGTGAGACAGGATGTGACAGGATGTGAAAGGATGTGACAGCTTGTGGCTGGGTGAGACAGGATGTGACAGGATGTGACAGAATGTGACAGCTTGTGGCTGGGTGAGACAGGATGTGACAGGATGTGACATGATGTGAAATGATGTGACAGCTTGTGGCTGTGTGAGACAGGATGTGACATGATGTCAAAGGATGTGACAGTTTGTGGTTGTGTGAGACAGGATATGACAGGATGTGACAGTTTGAGACAGGATGTGACAGAATGTGACAGCTTGGGGCTGGGTGAGACAGGATGTGACATGATGTGAAAGGATGTTACAGCTTGTGGCTGTGTGAGACACGATGTGACAGGATGTGACAGCTTGTGGCAGGGTGAGACAGAATGTGACAGGATGTGACAGGATGTGACAGCTTGTGGCTGAGTGAGACAGAATGTGACAGGATATGACAGGATGTGTCAGCTTGTGGCTGAGTGAGACAGAATGTGCCAGGATGTGAAAGGATGTGACAGCTTGTTGCTGAGTGAGACAGAATGTGACAGGATGTGACAGGATGTGTCAGCTTGTGGCTGAGTGAGACAGAATGTGACAGGATGTGACAGGATGTGTCAGCTTGTGGCTGAGTGAGACAGGATGTGACAGTATGTGTCAGCTTGTGGCTGAGTGAGACAGGATGTGATTGGATGTGTCAGATTGTGGCTGAGTGAGACAGGATGTGAAAGGATGTGACAGCTTGTGGCTGGGTGAGATAGAATGTGACAGGATGTGACAGCTTGTGACTGGGTGAGATAGAATGTGACAGGATGTGAAATGATGTGACAGCTTGTGGCTGTGTGAGACAGGATGTGACAGCTTGTGGCAGGGTGAGACAGAATGTGACAGGATGTGACAGGATGTGACAGCTTGTGGCTGAGTGAGACAGAATGTGACAGGATGTGACAGGATGTGTCAGCTTGTGGCTGAGTGAGACAGAATGTGACAGGATGTGAAAGGATGTGACAGCTTGTGGTTGAGTGAGACAGAATGTGACAGGATGTGACAGGATGTGTCAGCTTGTGGCTGAGTGAGACAGAATGTGACAGGATGTGACAGGATGTGTCAGCTTGTGGCTGAGTGAGACAGGATGTGACAGGATGTGACAGGATGTGTCAGCTTGTGGCTGAGTGAGACAGGATGTGACAGTATGTGTCAGCTTGTGGCTGAGTGAGACAGGATGTGATTGGATGTGTCAGCTTGTGGCTGAGTGAGACAGGATGTGAAATGATGTGACAGCTTGTGTCTGGGTGAGACAGGATGTGACAGGATGTGACAGCTTGTGACTGGGTGAGATAGAGTGTGACAGGATGTGAAATGATGTGACAGCTTGTGGCTGAGTGAGACAGGATGTGGCAGGATATGAAAGGATGTGACAGCTTGTGGCTGGGTGAGACAGGATGTGAAAGGATGTGACAGCGCCATTGAACCTTTTCTGCCAACTTGCACAGAGGATGAGGTGGTCCAGTCTTTCCATCACTTAGCGAGACGACGATGACTGGCCTTGAACCCTGATCCGACCGCGTTCATTGAGTTATCAGAGTAGCTCCCTGTCAACTAGGCTACCACGCATATTGTTAAATTGCGTATGTTCTGTTCAATATTAACCAACGGCATATTTAGTTTAGATATTATGGTCTTGTTTTTCTGCAATCTGATATCGTGTTTCCCCGAAAATAAGACCTATCCCTAACATAAGTCCTAATTAATATCGGCAGCTAGAATGAGAGACTTGTTGTCGAATGGCCAGTCGGAGTACAAACGCATATTTGAAAAACGTTGAATTTTGTACATGAATAAATCTAAATTTTGTTTATCAAGGAAAGAAAAATATATATATTTCCAGACATCCCCCGAAAATAAGCCGTAGTGCGTATTTTTAAAGCTAATAATAAAAATAATAATAATAATAATAATAATAATAATAATATAAGACCCGGTCTTATTTTCGGGGAAACATGTTAGTTCTAGCAGTTAGATATTGTGCTGTTAGGTCAGCTTGGCCGAATGGATAAGACCGTTCGCTCTTAAACATCCGGCGTGCTGATGCCGAGCTAGTGGATTAAACTCCTACACCGGTCAATTGAAATAAAATTTTGACTTCTCGTCCATGACTTGTGGATCTAAATTTCCGGTACCTCAGAAGTCGGAGTGGGTTTGCCTAAGATGGTAAACAACACTTGAGTTCAAAGCGAGCGAACGCAAAAAAAAATAATAATAATAATTAAACACAGTACAATTTTCTTGTTGTTTACACAGTTTTACAATTTACCGAATATCATTGCTGCTGCGATTATACGAATTAAAGTAAGAGGGGCTTCAAATGAAAACCTTAAAAGTGTGATAGAAATCACAATAACCATGCCATGGTCTTGTAGCCTGCCAATATTGTCCTTTAGTGTGTCGAGGGAGTTAAGAACGTGATGTCATGCTGCAGACGAACGCTGTCGTCATAAGGACAGTTTAAAGTTAGCCGTCCCACTTTTGACATGCACTAAAGAGAAGCAGCGTTATTATCCGTTTTTTTTTTTATCCGTGAAGGGGTGAAACCCATATAAATTCATTGGCTATTGAATGTTCAGTATGGTTATGGCAAGTGTATGACTGGAGTAGGCATTTTCAAAACAGCGTGACTTCTGTGAGTGATTATACACGCGACCAAGAGAATTTCTTTCCTGCAGGAATCCAAGCACTTTATCTGTGCTGGAGACTTGCATTGAACACAGTGGTGACTACGTTGAAGAATGATACATTTGTTCTGTACTTTTTCAGAATATATTCACTCAAAATAACAAACAAACAAAAAACATGTAAGGTTTTCATTTGAATTCCCCTCGTACTAGTTGACCAGGACACAAAGAGATAACCTGTGGGGTTGTTGTACCTGTTTACATACTAAATTAATATCTAGAACGAACAAATGTAGCTAGCAGGATGGACTTCTCTTTCAAAGGCTGGATTTCATGTTATGTTTATCGATTCTGTAAATTAAACATTGCGTTTGTGAATTATCTTCTGTGAGAAAATAGCGACAACTGGTCGAACAACAATGGCGGATTACCTGATCGTTCTAACTGCATCTATAACCTTGATTCTCCTATCGGTTATCCGAAATACCAGAAGTATTCCAATAGGTAAGTTTCACTTGTGTACGTTATAGTATTTTATATAGGGTGTATTTTTAATGACTATGCAGTGGTTGAAAATATTGCCTGTCCAAGTTTTGTATTCACCCTTTGTAAAGTTCGTGCAACATAATAAATAAATACAAACCTTGGACCGGCAATATTTTCAAACATTGCACAGTCATTAAAATTACACCATGTAGTATGTTATTATATTTTATAGCTCGTTATTGTATTTCATAGTTCGCTATTGTATTTCATACTACGCTACAATATTTTATCGTACGCTACTGTATTTTATGATACGTTACAGTATTTTATGGTACGTTACATGTTTGTATGGTACGCTACTGTATTCTATGGACGCTACAGTATTTTATGGTACGCTACATTATTGTATGATACGTTACATTATTTTATGGTGCGCTACATGTTTGTATGGTACGTTACTGTATTCTACGGACGCTACAATATTTTATGGACGCTACAGTATTTTATGGTACGCTACATTATTTTATGGACCCTACAATATTTTATGGTACACTACTGTTTTCACACTACGTCATTGTATTTCACGTTTGGAAATTATATTTCATAGTTCACTATTGTAGTTTACATTACGTAACAAGCCACTTATACAGGTGTGAATTATGGATCTATTAGTATTCACTAAAGAAAACGATTGTGGCATTAGCACATAACTGTTACGGATCAGTTCTTGGAATACCTTTTGACCAATAAGAAGAAAAACACTGAAATTCTACCAGATCTGAACACGAAGAAAACTGATGATTAACATTGTCGTGTCTCGGAAATTAACAATTTGGCCATATTAAATGTTACTGTGGCTTGGAGAGAACAGGGATGGAAGTCGTGGCTCCTGAAAGATGAGGGCAGCACGGAGATGGTGCAGATATCATGGGCATGAGACAGGAGAAATGGTCATAGATAGAGAAACTTCGCAAACAATAGGTCTGCACGATTTATTATCGGGCATATTTAACTGCTTCTTGTCAGATGCATACTGCAGAGTGTTATAAAGTATGTAAAGTTTGTAAAGTCTCACTACACTTTGTATGTACAAAACATTTGAAAAATGAAGTACATGACGTCGTCAAATAATGTGCTAAAAGATTCATTTCATTAGTTACAATAGTCACTGCTATGATCTAACGCTGTATTGGGGAAGCTGGAAAGTACCAATGAAGTGTTCATTATAACAGGCGTTGGAAATGTCCACCACATGCTTCAAGACATGACTGTACACGCCTCTTCATATTGTCAAAAACCTTCAGCAACGTGTCTGTTGTTATTTCTTGAATGATAATTCTGATTGCTTCTTTCATGTCCTCAATTGTGTGTACATTCTGTTTGTAAACATTTCATTTCAAGAAACCCCATAGATAATAATCTAATTATGTTATATCCGGAGAACGAGCAGGCTAAATATATCTTTTACATTAATTATATACCATATGAAGTAAATAAATTAATTTACTTTGGCTGAAATTCATAAATTACATAGTCACTGAGATAGTTTGAAGGTGGGGCATTTGTTATCCTCAAATAAAAGCAAATTTAAAATGAAATCTTTCTGTCTGCACAAAATTGATTGTAACGCCTAATTGTTAACGCCTTTGTATATCTGGGGAATCGTTTATTGTTCGTTGAACACGTATACGAAAAGCCTTTTGAGACGAACTCCTACATAGAAACTCCTCGGAAGGTCGTGATAAGAGCTAGGCTCTAAGGACATACTACACTTTGATGATAGTCAGACCACTTAACATTCACAGATTTCGAAGTAAATAGTCAAGAGGAGAGGCTGGCCAAGTGGCTAATAATGTCAGGTTGACCCGAGTTCAAATCCTCGGTAAGGTGTGGATATATTTTTCTGTTGTGGGCAAAAGGAAAACCCTAGCCTGCACAGTTCGCGGCGATTGCACTATACATTAATTGATTCAGTAGCATTTCATTTGCAGAACCTCGCTCCCATAACAACCTTCCGGAAAATGTATCGCTCATTAGCAATATGCCCCGCGTCAGATACAACCATGTGGGGATCATCTGCCACATCCTGCACCCTTCTTCTCGTTGGCCTTCCTCTTCCTCTCTTCCCAAGCTTATACCCCTCCATTATTCTCTGTGGCGAAGTGGTCAAGCCGTTTGACTCGTGCTCCGAAGGTTGTGGGTTCGATTCCGGCCCGCACCCTTCGGTTTACGAGTTAAATGTTTCGGAGACTCCTGTGGGTCGTCGCTAAAAGCTACGGAGTTCGTGCTTTGTGCTGCGGAAAGAGACCGAGCCATATGGGATAAAACCCGGTGCAATGATGTCGACCCTGTCGACTTTTAAGCGACTTTTTATTATTGTTCTCTTCAAGCTTTCATGACGTTTCAAGTGACTAAAATATTGAAATTTTCTTTGTGTTATGGTCTTCTGTAGCCAACTTTCTTCAATATTCAACTATTGTCGTATGGATACATTTGTTCTTTTCTGTATCCACAATATTCTTAGAGCTCGTATAGACTATTTATATTCTAAGGCATTTATGCGCTGTTCAGCTTGTTTAGTTATAGTTGTTAGAGTTTCTTGGCAAGTTTTGCAGAAGGTAGTTTGCCGTTGCCTTCCTTCTGGGAAGTTACTGTACTAGTCGGTGGCCATAGCCATTGTCTCTACTGATGCGACCAAGAGAATTTTCTGCTCATTCTGTCCATTGCCGCAGAGTGTAGACCATAACCAACAACAATCTGTCGGCTGCTCTCAAACTCCAACCACCACCTGCTTCCATGGCTTCATGTAACCTTGGTGGGGGTGGGGGAATGGCTAAACGGGTACTCCACCTTGCCCAAGGGTGTCCCAATGACTAACGGAGGAAAGGAGGCGTCTTACACCGCCTTTGATAGGGTACACTCCGATCCTGCTAACCGAACACTAGACAGACGACCTTAATTCCTCAGGCTCAAAAGCACCACCACCCCCCCCCCCACCCCCGCCTTTTTTCTGTCCTACATCGCAAGGTATTACAGGCAGTAGATGACAGTTGTTTGACAGTCAAGTGATAATTACATTCTAAGATCATACGCGATTTCATTTATTTTTGGAAACGAAAATCGTATCTTAATAGATGGCTTAAGTTGAGTTGAGTTTAGTCAAGAACCGATATCACAGCACTAGCGACATTCTCATACGTGCTCCGTCCTCATCCGCAACAGCCAGAGAAGAGAGATACTAATGGTATCAGCAGCAGCCTGATTATACGTCCGTCTGGCCTTTCCATTGAGCTTTTAATGTCGGACAAAACCTCTGGTCACTCCCTGCAGCACCATTCTCTACAATGATCTACCCATTCATCTGCATTATACACACAATTGCAAAGGGCACCGACCACATCTGCCTTATCATGCACCAATACCCCACTAAGGGGTGCAGACAAATAGATGAATACGCGGACTTACTTGGCAATCTTAGCATTTTCTGTTATAGATAATGCCATATGGCATATGTTGACATGTACAAGGGGCTTCTCATAAGTCTTTAGCCTGACCATGAAGGAGTAAGCGGAGAAGATCGAACTATCGAGACGGGGAAGGAGGAGGAACACAATGTGGGACGACGAATGGTAAAGCTCCCTGAAGGAAACAGCACTATATGACGGGGTGGGTACACACTTACTCCAGGCCTTAACAAGTGCGCGACTCTGCCCAGACATGAAAGACCTCAACATGAAAGTAACGAACAAAATCAACCAACCAGAAGCCAGGAAGCTGAAAACAAGCAGCCCGATCTACAAAAGACTCAGAACAAGCTATACAATATAGGACCCAAATACAACCAAACTGATATAGTCGACGGTTGAACGGGGCCATTCGTATCTGCTGATGAACGATGAACGATGAACGAAGTCAAGGACGAGAAGTCAAGAAGTTTAGTCCAAATGACCGGTGTATTGTTGAAACCGTTACCTAGGCATCAACACTCCGGAAGTTTAAGAGTGAGCGCTCTTGTCCATTCAGTGATCTACGGGAGAAACCAAAGCACATAAAATGATATCCGCGTACAATGACTGCGATCGCTCACAAACCTAAGAAAATAAAACTAGAGAGCGCAAAACAAGAAAGGCATAAGGGATAGAAGTTAGTTATAGTGGTAATTCATCTCCATCATTACATAGTCATTGATTCCAAGTTGCACACTCGATGTTTCTTAATTCTCCGTAATTTATTATAATAAATATCCAGCTGGTATTCCATAGTTTAATTCTGTTTTCTCGTATGTGATCTTCTGTAACCCCCCAGTCTCCCACTACCCTCTAATTTCCTCCTCCACTTTCACCCCCTTCCCTCTTCCCAAGTGTCCGAATCAATGAGTCCTCCCTATGTAACTCAATCAACTACCCTACTTAGAATTCATCCCGCAATGTTTAATACCGAGCGACAATTTCATTTATTCGCCATAAATCGTCCCTTGTAGCTATCCGGTCCATGGAGAAATGCTGTAATCTTGCAGTAAATCAGCCGACCTTTTGGTGTCCGCTTTATTGGGAATTCTTTACGACTGTCCGTCCCGGGACCTGCGTTGAATATTCGAGAATTAAGTTGTGTAGCCCTGGCTGTGTGGATATTAATCACTGTTTTGTTGTATTCATTGCTGATTTGCATGCAGTTAGCACGAGATGTCAAAAGTGGAATACAAAGGGCAGGTGAGAGGATTTCGTTGTGTTTGGAAACAAGAGAAATCATGGCGAAGCTTTAGTTCAGTTAGTTTTATGTTGGTTAGAAAACGTCGAAATCAACCCCAGCATTTTTCGCCGTTTGTGATTTTCTAGGCAATTGGACGTTACACAGGCCTTACCGTCCTCCACATCTTCTTCTTCGTCTACTTATTCTTCCTCTTCGTCCTCTTTCTCCTCTTCCTTCACGTCCCAGTCCTCTACATTTTACTTCTCGCTCTGCTTTATCATCATCATCATCATCATAATCACCATCATCATTATCATCGTCGTCATCATCATCTTCATGGGTTCAGCATGGCCGAATGGATAGTAGCGCTCAGTCTTAAACATCGGGTTTGCTGATACTGAGTAAGGGGTTTAACCCATACACCGGCCTGTTGGACTAAAATGTTGACTTCTTGTCCTTGACTTGGGCAAGTAAATTACAAGTACCTCTGAAGTCGAAGTGGGATCCCTGATGGCGAGGGACACTTGTAATAGGGAAAGCTAATCCTCGGGTAACAATCAGTGCAGTGCACTAGATGTATTAGTACGTGTATGGACTGCGGTTTAGTTACAAAAATAAATAATATTCTTCTTTTTCATCGATCGATGTGAGAGACTGAAGCACATAAGAAGATATCTATGTGTAATAAATACGATCGTTTACAAACCTACCCATATTTAACTAGAGAACTCAACAGAGGAAAGACATATCGAATACAACTTAGTCTTAGGGATAATTTCCCTCCATAATTACCTCCTCATTCTTTCCGAGTTTTACACTCGGATTACTGTAATATTTTTATAATTAATTATGATAAATAATCCTCTGGTATCCCATAGTTTAATTCAGTTTTCTCGCTTGTGACCTTTAACCTCCTATCCCCCCCCCCACCCCCCATTTAATTTCCTATTTCACTTTTTTCTCCTTCCCACTCCCCAAGTTTTCCAAACAATGAGTCCTCCCTACGTAACTCAATCAACTACCCTACTTAGAATTCATCCCGCAATGTTTAAAACAGGGCGGCAATTTCATTTATTCGCCATAAATCGTCCCTTGCAGCTTTAGGGCCCATGGAGAAATACTGTAATCTTGCAGTAAATCCGCCGACCTTTTGGTACCCGCTTTATTGGGAATTCTTTACGACTGTCCGTCTCGGGACCTGTGTTGAATATTCGAGAATTAAGTTGTGTAGCCCGGGCTGTGTGGATATTAATCACTGATTTGTTGTATTCATTGCTGATTTGCATGCAGTTAGCACGAACTGTCAGAAGTGGAATACAAAGGGCAGGAGAGAGGATTTCGTTGTATGTGGAATGTCGTGGCAAACAAGAGAAACCAGGGCGAAACTTTAGTTCAGTTAGTTTCATGTTGGTTAGAAAACGTCACAATCAACCCCAGAATGATTTACCTGTCTGTGATTTTATAGACAATTTTACGTTACACGCCCATCACAGTCTTCTTCTTCTTCTTCTTCTTCTTCTTCTTCTTCTTCTTCTTCTTCTTCTTCTTCTTCTTCTTCTTCTTCTTCTTCTTCTTCTTCTTCTTCTTCTTCTTCTTCTTCTTCTTCTTCTTCTTCTTCTCCTCCTCCTCCTCCTCCTCCTACTCCTCCTGCTCCTCTTTCTTCTTCTTCTTCTTCTTCTTCTTCTTCTTCTTCTTCTTCTTCTTCTTCTTCTTCTTCTTCTTCTTCTTCTTCTTCTTCTTCTTCTTCTTCTTCTTCTTCTTCCTCTTATTCCTCCTCCTCCTCCTCCTTTTCCTTCTTCTTCTTCTTCTTCTTCTTCTTCTTCTTCTTCTTCTTCTTCTTCTTCTTCTTCTTCTTCGTTAGGAACAGACAGAAAACATACATAGAAAGAGAGCCAGAAAGGCAGAGAGAGAGAGAGAGAGAGAGAGAGAGAGAGAGAGAGAGTGAGAGAGAGAGACCCTAAAAAAAATCATCACAATACATATAATATTCAACAACAGCGAAATATGCATGACACAAAACAATAAGTTTATTCAGTCACGCATTCAAATTACTTTCTCTCTCAATATAGTAGGAATAATCAGAAATAACATACGAAGGGAAATTTCAGAAACTCGTTGTGCTTTTTTATTTTCTATTTTTGTAGATAATGGAATAAGGAATGTTGTTACCTTCTTGATGTAGGTGAAAAGATGTGTCTAAATGCAAACAGACCCCCTTTTTTTTTTTTTTTGCGACTTTTTAAACATATTGTACACAGTGAAACACAAAGACCGTGTATGCATTTGGCATAAGCTCAGTTAAAACTTGGGTTAGTTAGTCAGCCAGTCAGTCAGTCAGGCGGTCGGTCAGTCAGTCAGTCAGTCAGTCAGTCAGTCAATCAGTCAGTCAGTCAATTAGTCAGTTGGTTGGTAGTTGGGTGGGCGATGGGTTGGTTGGTTGGTGTGACATGGTGGATCAGTCATCCACGTCCCCAGTCCACCACACAATGCGCAATACTTTTAATTGTGAACGGAATCCATCCTAATAGTCTGCTTATTAATATAGCATGAAACCTTCTAGAACCTTGAAGGGAAGGGAAAAGGCGCATGCCCGTCTGTTGACTGATTAATACCTCCCTGAGTAACGCTTTCTTTTGACCAAATTCATAGTCTTGGAGTTTGAGATAGGATTCCATCAAGATAAGATGCACTCCGATGTGGTGATCATAACTCCCTAAAGATTCCATATAATATTGTTCTCTGGACAACAGGTACCACAATAAAACATATTTAAATGTTGTGGTTATGCCTAGTGAGCGAAAGAGAAGAATATAAGAGTATTTTTATGAGAAAATGTGAAAGTGAAATAAGAACTTCATTGTGAAAGTATTCTGAATGTTGCTTCTTCAGCCTGTCAGGTCTCCCACGCTGTATATTCCAATTGACTATCATTCGCCTGCTGTGACTGTTTGCGTATGCTTGATGACTGTAAATTACTCTCAATGCAGTAATGCTCTTGTGAATCTACATCTGTGATCAGAATGTGTGGTGTAACATGTAACATTTCCCTTGTAAATGCTGAGAATGTTTGAGTGAGTGAGTTAGTATTTTTATAAGTAACCTCTCACATTAGTAGAAGGAAGGACAATGTGTGTTCGAACCCGTGTCTTAGTTGGCAGAATATATTGTATGGCTCATGCACATTTACAGGGAAAAACATGTTTTTTCATATGTGCTTTGTTACATATGTGAATTATTGCTCATGCAATTTTTCTTAATTACCTACTGTAATGAATATTGAGATTACTTGGTGGGGAAAGAGCACATGATGATGGTGATGATATGATGTACTTGTGAGCCGAGTCTAGTCTGAAAGGGGTGAGGTCTGGCATTGCTGTGTGAGTATGTATGGGATAGGACATCCATGTAACAGAGTACCACCCATTGGTCTGCTCACTGTGTGTTTGCCATTGGTCACATTATATTACATATTGCATATTGCAGTTGTAAATGATGCCTATCTTCCATCTGTCTCATGTATGTCTCATGATACTTGGTTCAGCATGTCTGCCTTATGGCCTATTCCATGCTGCCTATCTCATGTTGCTATTTCACAATGCTTGCTCATGATGCTGTCTTACAATGCCTGCTTTACTGTGTCTGTTTCTCATTGTGCCCAGGTCTACTGTGGTTTAAATATTGTGAGAACCCAGACATATAAAATGCTTGTAATTGTGTTAGGCTACCCCTGTCTCAGCATATGGGCTTGTGACTATCACAAATAAAGGTGAATAATGAAAACATATCACCCACAGTCCAATAGAGTGGAATACACTCCATCACCAACAAGGCGAGGTGTGTCTGGACAACATCTACGCCCCATTTCCATCTGTGTCTGTTGATATTTGATATGGCATTGTCATTGAACCTATGTAAAGCAATTGTTGTATCCTTATATATATCAATAAAGAACAGGGGAGGTGGAGAGGCCTTCTTCTTTATGGGGACATACAAATGGGAGTCCTTACTTTAGGATTACAACTCTTTTGAAAATGTGGAAACTATAATGTAACAGTAACCACAATGTCTTCAGGAAAATACCAGCATAAATCTGCATCAATATTTGTTAAAGCTGAAAGGCACTGAAAGGGTCTAAATTTAAACCCAGATCACAGGATGGACTCTATTATTAATGTTGCATGCAGGAATTACCTTCAAGATTAGAAGTGGATATCCTCATCTCCATGGAGTAACCTCCTGGACTCAGTTGTCTCAGACAGGCAGGATCAAGATGACAGCTGTGAACCTGAGACTTACCATTATTTTCCTTGGGTCTGAAGCAGCAGTACTATCCAAGAAATATTTACCTCAGCTCATCAATAGTTGTGGTGTATCAAGGAGAATGTGATCCCAGCTTGTTCATTCCATGGAACTTGGATTAAATTCAAACTTACAAGCAGGAACCAGAATCCTGTATTTTATCCTCTATCAGAAAAACGTTTTGGAAGAGACGTGTGTTGTAGAATGATGCTGTATATTGGAGCTATCTCTCTACTGATGGTATGCAGACTGTTATGTATTGTTTAACGCCAGTCGCCAGCTTCTCGGCCAGTCTGCTCACCATTGAGAGGCCATGATTATCTATTCATAGACTGTTCACAGGAGGGATTAGACTTACATGGGAACCATCAGGGGGAAGCTGCAACCTGGAACCTTTCCAACACCACTTCAGGTGATAACAGGATGTTTACGGACCAGAATAGCAGTGTGTCCCTATGCCTGCCCAATACTAGAAAGTCTACCAGTGTTGTACTCTCAGTGACAGTTGAAAGGATAATTCATGATGTACCTGAGTTGT
>OY992876.1:310891037-310963537 GCA_963921405.1 Cepaea hortensis | reverse complement strand
AAATAGACAAAGATACAAGATAATAGACAGACAGACACATAGACACAGATAAAAACCGAAGGACATATAGGTAGAAAGACAGACGCGCAGTTAACACGAAGACTCTTAGACAAAGGTAAGAACAGACAGACAGACGGACTGGCAGATGGACAGGCGGGCGAGAGGGAGGATGGATGGGTTTATGGAGGGATGGATGGATGGAGTGACAGACAGACAGACAGACAGACAGATGGATAGTTTAACTATGCGCATAGATAAGTAGGTATGCAGACAGGCATATGTGTAGTTAGGTAGGTGGTTAGGTTAACGGGTAGGCTAGTGGAGTGGTAAGATGGCTATTTAATGAGATAGGTAGGTAGCTGCAAAGACGCCACTTAGAAGAGTACGCTGATAGACTGATGAATGTGTGAGGAAGAAGAAGACAGAAATAAGTCAACAACATAAAACATTACAATGAAAGAAATCTACGAGATCTCTTAGATATTGCATTTTATTGGCGACATGAGGACACTGAAGAGAAATGCAGCGAAAACCAGATATCAAATCTAACTCACTTGTCTTCGCTTGAGCGTACAGGTTTGACAGAACAATTTACAAATGTTCCATTTGCCAGGGACAGCTTCTGCTCACCAGATCTGGGTCTCTTGGGAATCGGAACATTCCTATTTGGCTTCTTTTGTGAAGATAGCTGGGTTGTGATCAATAGTTGCATAGTTCGGCTGTCACAGTGTGTGTGTGTGTGTGTGTGTGTGTGTGTGTGTGTGTGTGTGTGTGTGTTGTCTATGTATGTGTGTGTTTATGTATGGTGTGTTGGGTTCAACAACTCGACGCTAACATAAAGCATTTTGTACCGTATGCTGCCATACGGTAGCTCAGCCATATCTGACTAAGCGTCTAAGACTTGATATATCTTCGCTGTCCACATCTAATTTATATAATCCATTTTCCGTTTCCATCCACTTATTTAAGGACTACTTAATTATCTATCTGTCCGTCCAGTGTATATTTAACATTTTCCTCACAAACTACAGTTCTCCTGCCATCAGCTGCTTCTTGTTTGCTAATTATCCACGTCTCACGTGCATGCAGCCTGTTTTCTGTCTATGGCGCTTTAACCTTCTGTGTGTCGATGTTGATGACAGCTATTTGTTTGTGGGTATGTTTACCATGTTTCAGTTTTGCTTTGGTGATTCTTGTTTTTATTCTTACAAGATGTCTTTTATTCTGTCCACCCGTCTGCCTGCCTGGCAGCAAGTATGCCTTCTTGCCTATCTGTCTGGCCACATTCCTGTCTGTATGCCTGCTTGCCGGCTTCTTGGTCTTTCTATCCGGCCGCATATCTGTCTGTCTGTCTGTCTGTCTACTTTTCTGTATTTTCGTCTCTCTCCATCACTCTCGCTCTCTCGCTCTGTGAGTATTTATGTGTGTGTGTGTGAATGTGTATATCCACGGGCAAGACGGCGTTTACCTGCAAAGCGTTGTGGAACGTAATGAGCACGGCAAGGCACGTAGAGCGCCCTGGAAATCCATTGCACCTGTATTCGTCTCCAGACGTCTTGACTTGTCCTGCCACTGGATTCAAATGGACTCAGGCGAGAGAGTGAGGTCGACGAATTTCGCAACTCTTCCTCACTTTAATCCAATTCATCGCGCAAGTCATTCTTCATCCAACGTCATATATCACCTTCAAGCCCTGTGGCGATGAGCGAGCGGCGAAGCGGCAGGCGTGGGTACGCTGGCAGCCGTAGTCGCACACCTGCTCACAGGCGGCTTAGGCCATATGGTCGTCTTCTACTGACCGGAGCAGCAGTGGGATTCGGCAGCCCCCTGAGCGACTAAGCAGCCCTCTATAGGAACACACTGCTCACCTCCATAGCATGAGGAAGGGGCTAGAAAAGGTGCCATAAACATTGTCTGCTCCATCACTACCTAACCAGCTACCCACGATTGGTGGGTACCCTAAACTGCGGTCGACATACAAACAAAGAAAAACACAGGTAAAGCTAAAAGAGCAAACCATATTCCCTTAACAATCGGAACTTGGAATGTACGCACCCTACTTGACAGATATGGCGCGTCGGGTCCAGAGAGACGAACAGCACTGATTGGGAGAGAGCTGGGCAGTTACAACATCGATATTGCAGCCTTGATCGAGAGACGACTTGCAGAAGAAGGCCAAATCTGTGAAATAGGTGCCGGCTACACATTTTTTCTGGAGTGGAAGGAAAAGCGAGGAAAGACGCCAATCCGGTGTGGGATTTGCCATTAAGTCGGCCCTGGTCGGCAAACTAGCTGGATTTCCAAAGGCTATAAACGACAGGCTCATGACCATTAAATTGCCCCTGCTGAACGGAAGGAAGCATGCAACCATTGTGAGTGTCTACGCACCAACTATGACCAATGAAGATGATGTCAAGAACAAGTTCTATAAGGACCTGCACAATGTATTAACATCTGTTCCCAAAGGAGACAAACTTATACTCCTTGGGGATTTCAATGCCAGAGTAGGCACGGACACCACCTCTTGGAGTGGCATTATTGGAAAGCACGGAGTCGGAAATTGTAACAGCAATGGACTCCTCCTTCTTCAGACATGTGCCGAACACGATCTCCTGATTACCAACACAATTTTCCGTCTCCCCATGAGAAACAGGACATTGTCGATGCACCCTCGATCGAAACACTGGCACCTTATTGACTATGTCATCGTCAGGAGGAGTGACAGACAAGACGTTGGTGTGACAAAATCCATGTGTGGTGCCGAATGTTGGACAGACCATCGTCTCATTATCTCGAACATAAACATTCACATCAAACCACCACGGGGTCCTCAGGGGGTGAAAATGCAAAAACAAAAAAATACAAAAAAAAAAAATGTCACCCGCCTAAACAGCAAGAAAATGCAGCTGTCGTTTGAAAATATGCTGGAAGACCGCCTCAAACCCAATGCTGCAGCTAAACAGGATACAGAAACAGAGTGGAGAGCCCTAAAGGACATAATTTGCAACACTGCAATGGAAATCCTGGGTCCAACCCCCCCCCCCTCCAACCCCCCCCCCCCTCCAACCCCCCCCCCCCCCCCCTGAAAGCATAAAAACTGGTTTTGATGAATATTCCGAAGACATCAACCAACTGCTGGCCGAGAAACATCTTCTCCTCAAGACACATTTGAATGACCCAAAGTCAACATAAAAAAGATGCCTTCAAGAACATTCAGAGAGTAGTGCAGCAGAAACTTCGGCACATGCGGGACGCCTGGCTGAGCAGCAAAGCTGATAAAATTCAAGGCTTTGCTGACAGACATGACATGAAGAGAAATGCAAGAGAAATGTCAGGAATAGAACTCTGAAATGTTCTCCACTTTCATTGACCTTACCAAGGCTTTTGATACAGTCAGCAGAGAAGGACTGTGGAAGATTATGGCAAAATATGGCTGTCCACGAAATTGTGTCCAAATAGTGCGGCTATTTCATGATGGCATGCATGCAAGAGTATAGGAAAATGGTGAACTGTCTGAACCCTTTCCTGTCACCAATGGAGTGAAACAAGGATGTGTCCTGGCACCAACACTGTTCAGCCTCATTGTCACAAAATACTGGAGGCCATCGCTCTGATGAATGAGCAAAAAGACAGAAACAGTTGTTGTGAGGGTCATTGACCGAATGAGCAAAAAGACAGAAACAGTTGTTGTGAGGGTCATTGACCGACTGGTTCAAAGGACATACAACGTCGAGCGAGATTGCTACGATCGTTTTGTTGTAAGCACGGGATCCCGATCTAAGAGTCGGAAGTCTTTGATGTACGATGAGCGGAGTTCCCGTGAGCCACGGGGAAAAAACGATATACCGAGAGATCGTGGTATTCAAAGAAGAACGTCAACCAGGTTTTGGGACAAAGATCAAAAGATGAGTGGGGATGATTTGGTGGGGAGGAGAACGCAAATGACGTCTTACCGCAACAGTATATATTGGTTGAAAAACATGTTTTGTTTTAGTGTGCTAACAACTATTCCACCTAGCAGAAGTGTTTTATCTATTCGTGGTCCTTATTAGAAGAGAAATTACGATGTCCCGAGTTGCTTAGAGGCAATGGGTATTTGTGCTTATGTGCATGTGTGTTTCGATTCAGGACTACAATAGGTGGTATAAGGTAATAATACTTTAGCTTAGTAATCTAGCATATTGAACTAGCGTGTGTGATCGTAGGAATAGAGTGTCGGCAGAAGAAGGATGAGGCAGGACTTAGGCTGAGGCGAGTGAGATGTAAGTGCATTCGGTATGATAGGTCTATGCTAGGATATTCTGGTAGGGTTGTCTACTGGGTGTCTGTGCCTTGCCGTTAGCTTTTCCTTCTTTTATCTAGTCGTCTGGAGTTTGATGAACTCATATGTCTTATGTCAGAGTATCGCTCTGTACAATCTGAGTATGGCCTAAGGCCTACTCTCACATAAGTATTAGTCTGAGTCGGGTTGATATTACCTGGATATATATATATATATCTTCAACAGGTTCCACGGAAAGTCACCTGACATAATCTTGAGATGAAGAAATTTACTACTCTTGTGCAGAGATAAATTACCTCAGGAATATGAACTCTGTGTATAGAAATTTACTATGCTGGTGCAGAGATAAATAACCTCAAGTCTAAGAACTCGGTGGATAGGAATTTACTTCTCTGGGGCAGAGCGAAATAACCAAAAGATTCTGAACTCTGTCAAAATATAAAAAGGAGAAAGGGATAACTCACGAACAGTTTCCATGCATACAAAAAATCATTAATTGACTAACCGGCGACAGTGTGTCGAACATATCGAGATACAGTGGTTTAGACAGTGTTGATGTGCTTTCAGCAATGGATTTTATTAACTACCTGAATTGTGAGTGTGTAGAGTTCAAGGACATACATTAATCCCATTATTCAGTGGTGATCAGACTGTGCAAAATTTCAAGATATTGGAATACGGCCAGAATCAGACGCAGAGAAGCATCCCCGGGTGAGCTCAATCCAAATCTGTGTGGTATGTCGTCGAATGGCCGTATAATGATGAGAGATGGGATGCTGAACATAGACATAAAGAGTCCTATCTCGCATACACAATAGACTACACCACAGATTACATATACACTATAACAGAGTGAGTATCATCTCTGTTAATGGGTTTGATGCGAAAAGTTTAGGCACGGTTGAGCATCCAAGAAGAATGTTACTAAGGATGCTCAAGTCGTGACGTAGGTTGTTTTGAGTAGGTTAGTTACAGCTTAGGTCCGGAGAGGTAAACATCTTACCAAGAAACTTGTGTAATATTCTTCAGTTGATTTTGATTCATAAAGCCTTTTTGAGAACAACACCTGGACTTGTTTCATAATCGTCCCTGTGCCTGTACTGTTACAGTACAGATTTGGCGCCGCACACCAGGATGTCGATTCTTAACTTTGATGTCGCGGACATATAACGAGAAGTACTGAAAATGGCATAGCACAGTAGAGAACTTTCATGGGGAATTTTTATCAGCTTGCTACGACCAGAAGGTATGAATAAATAAACTTTTACTAAATTCTTCGAATCAAAAGCTCCAGACCGGACCATTTTTATTGAAAGTTTCAACTTAAAATAGAGTCAAAGAATCAACATGAAGCGTTTTTTCGGGCTAGTTGATTTGAAGTCATACGTATCAAGATTATCGTAACCTGGTTGCCAGTAGAATTAGCTGTTTTTCATCATAAACATCTGAAGTAACGTGATTGTCATCAAAATGCTGTAAAGTTATTACAACCGTTCATTGACCTTGCTGCTTGTTTGAAGGTTTGAAGGTCACTTACCTACTAAGATTGTCCAGTATCAAAGAAATTTTTTCTAAACGTCAAAATTAAAACAGCCACAACCAACTTGAAATTACATGGATATGTCAGGAAGAATGATGCGATTTGGTTGCTTTGGTCTCTTTGGAAGTGGTTAGGCAAACTGGGTTGCCGACCTGCTGAAGAGGAGACCTAATTAAGTCGCTTCATCAGGCTAGAGCTGTTTTCAAGTCGTCGTCTAGAAGGGCCCTGTTTAGGGTGAAAAGAAGGCTCAAGTCTGGTGTGCCCGACCATGGGTGAAAGTGGAAGCATTCCTCCCGTTACCTGAAATTGCGTCGTCGATTGGAGAAAGCGGCTTCAGATAACACAGACTCCAGAGTTGTCCTCTTGCTGAATCGTTGTCACACAGTCTGCTCGTTGCCTGAATAACGCCGCTGCTCTACACTATCGTTCATTGATGATTTCAGAGGGCTTTCCAGTGCTGTCCTCTGATCACAGTCGTTGATTGTTGACATCGAGTCTTATCGAGCCTTATCGAGCCTTATCGATCCTTACGGGGTACTGAAGCCGCCTTGTCGATCCTTGTTCAAGTACTTGGGTGCCAGATACTGTGCCTCTCAGTCTCAGCATACGAGAGCGAAACCTGAGAACCATTAATGTGCAGGTTTCGACGAGTGTCTAACTACAGGCAGGGAACTATATTTGACAGCCAGCACTTGTAAAGTATAAATTTAATATTATAGTATTAGAAGATTATAGGACCTGATAAGTTTAATTAACATATTATTATATTTTAACATATTATTATATTATAGTGAATTATTTGGTACAAAATTGAAATGGAAATCTTTTATAAGAAGTTAGGACGTGTGACGGAGTTAATGGACAGTTTAAGGATGGACGGAGACAGAATTTCGTCCATGATAAAAGTAATAAAGAGACAGACGCTTGAACGAACAGAGCACAAGACAGGTATGAGACGTTTTGAGGTAAACAAATCCAATAGAAATGATAACCAGTCTGGTTACAATTCGAAAGTTATCAACCATATACATATGAAAGCAGATAAGAGTGAGACACAGAGACATATAGGAATTAGTAATGGTCAGAAAAGGAAACAATGGTCGTGGCCTTCAAATAGTGAAAACGCAAAAGCCTTGCGAGAGAACTGGTTTCAGATCAGACAGTTGCGATATTCGGTAGCAAGGTTGAGTAACAGAGAAAGAAACACAGATAAGATTTTGGATAGTCAGGAGGTATCTTCAGTCTTTTGTGTCAGACAAGAAAGAGAGACACAGACGCAACCAGGCAGTAGTGTGGAAAAGAGTACTCAGACGTCGATTGATAAAGTGACAAAGAGAGACACTGGTACAGAGGTTGAACAACCCAAGACAGAAGACAGGCAGACAACTACCAAAGATGTTAAAAGACAGGTGAGGAAAAGTATTAAGGAAAGGAATAGTATGATAGTTAATAGAGGTACGACTGCTATGTCAAGTTCCTCAGGTATAGACATTAAATTAATCCCTAAATGGTGTAGAAATATTAGGTGTGAGAGTTCAGGTTATGGAGAGGATATCTCCACCTCTACCGCCGCATATTATAGTAAATACTGCGCTGCTGAAACAACTATAGATACTGATGATTCAGAGAACGAGAGGATTGCACTACGAGCAGATCCTGACTCGAAGCGTGATGTTTCCTCATACGGTGTGGTTGCTAGTAGACAGACAGACAGAATTTTAGTTGGTGACTCTTTAGAACAAGATACCAGTATATATGACAGGAAAGTAGTGAAGGCTAGGAGACGAATACCAAGAGAGAGAGAGAAAGATACTTCCAAAAAGAAAGATGTTTGCTTAGTAGAAAGTAGAACACGAGAACAGCAGAAGTATGAAGCGTCGCTGGATGGGGCTAGAAGTCTCATGAAGTCGATAAGACCATGGTTATATTTAAATAAGAATTAACTAATACGTGAAGAGTGGATATTTTGTTGGGTGGAGTAATTCAAGTTTGATGGGGCTCAAATTTCGACTCAAATGTGGTGTTGCTGTGGAAAATAGTGGAGAATCACTACAAGTAATGTGTGATGTCGAGAATTGATGTATTGCATAGGTTATTTTGAGAGATAAAGGAGTCATAGAATAGTCACCGATAGGGTAGTGCGACTGAAAATAGGACGAAGAAGTAAATCATTGTTATGAAGTGATGAGGAGGTTAAGATAGGGTGAATGAGTAGTTGACTGTCGGAGTGGAGAATTAAGTAGGACGGAGAGTAGTGGGATTTTGATGATTGAGAATGAAGTAAGAAAGCAGTTGAATTGTGAGAGTCATGCGGAATATGGAGGTAATTCGTCTGGTTATGCGTTGCCCGTACGTGAGTATAAGTGTAGACAAACAGGTGTTCGTCGCGCTGAGTGAAGTAGGAGTGAGGTTTTGAGACGCCGTCTAAGTGGAGTACATGGATAAAATGTTGTCAAGCGATTGGTAATAGTTGCACGTTTGATATATCTTGCGTCAATGTGTGTGGAAGAGATCGACACGCTTAGACTGTGGTGAGTGATTGCTGGAATGTTGAATTGGCGTCTAAATTGTTTTTTTTTTTTTTGTTTTTTTTTTTGGAAGTAATGGTATGGGCACGTCAGGTTGTCGCGATGCGAGAGTAGTCGTGAGATGAGAGCGAGGTTGTGTATCACTGTCTGAGCAAACATAAAATACGAATACCGTGTGAATATGCGAAGAGTGGCTGATAAGTGACGTTGATAAAACGTGGAACATAGAGTAACTGAGTATGCGAAAATTGAGAGGTGGAAAGAAGATGATTGGAAATGTGTGATGTCTTTTGGTTAGAATGTCTGACGTTAGACAGAATTAATGAAAATTGTATGACAGGCTGACGGAAAGAGAGTTAACATTTTGAATGATGTTTCATAAAACAGATTTAGTAGTGTTGGCAGAGACATGTCGAAGCAAGAATGCCTGATACAGAGAATTGAGAGAATATGGTTTGCCCAGTCGGAGTGAGATTTCTCGTTACTCATGTGCGGCGTTGTTTATTGTTTCTGAAAGAGTCCCGATAAATAGGAGTAAACAAGAGAAGGAGAGAATGTAATTACCTAAATGAACGTCGGAGCATTATAAATAGAGCACTATAGACTGTGTTCCGATAAGTGTGACTGGTTGGACTATCATAGTGGTGTGAGAACGCTAGGAGAGAGTGGAAGATAGCTTAGAGTTGTTGTGGTGAGATGTTGGAAAGTACTGATACGTTGGTTAGTTGCGTCGGGTAGACGAGAAAAGTCAAATTAGAATCAGTTATTGACAAATATAGTATATAGATGTATTGGTGAGGTATATAGTAAATAGACAACATTTTTGCTGGTTGTAGCATGGTGGAGATACCGTAGTAAACGGTAATGTTTAATAATTCTTGGTACAAATCCAAGGGAAACAACTAGATTAGTTACAATTTCCCTTACAGAGTAGATGAATTGTGGTGTGCTGGATTTAGTGCCATGATGTGGTGGAGGTTTGGTAAGTGACACGAGATGACTGGATTGTAGAAGAAGAAGAAGAAGAAGTGAGTAACGCGCTGCGCCAGACAGTGTGAAGACAATTAGTAAAACATGAATTGAATCCCATGTTTTACTCCGAAGAATAATTACATACTGTAATAGTAAAGGGGTGTAAGTGTGTTAATGAGAAAATGAACATTGTAAGTGTGGAGATAAAATGCCATGTGGTTTTGGGGGGTCCATGATATATGGACTGAGAAAGAATAACGTTGATTGTAAGCAGTGAGGGGTTAGAAGGTCACAGACATGAGTTCAGTGGCGGTATTTTGTTGCTGTTGATAACGGCATATACTGAAAGTGGAAGTTTTAGATGAAATGCCCATAATAAATGGACATTACTGGGTTGCTGAAGTTTTTCGGCGAGATTAATAAGGAGTCTTTTTAGTGAGGTATAGGAGAAATTTCGTTATGTTAGGTGATGAGGAGGTCTTGAGTGATAGGGCCCATAATGGACCTTTTGATTTGTATGCTGTCTGTAATACATAGACAGATTAGATTGGATATGAGGAAATGGAGGTATAGAAAGGAAAAAATTAGCGGCTGCTAGCAATAGATATACAGATGAAGAAGAAGGAATGGATGAAAAGTCAGAATCTAATAGAGATAGTAGCATGGAGGAAGATATTTCTTTACGAGAGGAAGACGACATTGGTGTGGAGATAGCACTTATTCAGAGAAAGTGGAAACATGGTAGATAAATGGATAGAAAATGCTGCAGATAGCAGGATGTAAATTTGGTGATTTAAAAAGGAAAGTGATAGTTGATGAAATACATTAGCTGTATATTACACGTTTGTTATAGAAAATGGTTTTATTGATACTTATAATGAGTTGTCTTGAGGAGTAGACATGACACTATATATTTAGGTATTAAGATAGCTAATATGGATGTAAATTCGAGTGTGGTATATTTTTACTGTAATTTTATTGCCAATTGATTTTATGATTTGACTTCTTGAGTTTTCTTAATAGATAAATAAGTTATTGTTAGTCCGTAAAAGTGACTAACAATGGATAGGTTGTATGTCATATTATTTTGAAATATGTTTTTCTTTGAATGAATTGATTAACTTTATTTGATATGAGGGGAAAGAAAAAAAATGATATTTAAAAACTTGGGGGGGGGGGGGGTATGATATCCTGTTGTAATTTTATTTCGTTTAACTCATGATTTAAGTTGAATTGTCTTGTCTGTTGAATAGTAGTTACCTTTTAAGTTTATTTCACAAACACTGATGGTTCTGTCTAGAATAAAAGCAATACATAGGGCTTTATTTAAAACCCTTCGTTCAGAAAAGAGTTAATAAACTACTGAGGACTAGAAGAGAGACACATTCTCTTCATGAAGAATAAGTTCATGAGTAAGAAGGCCGCTGTGTTAATCAGCGTTAATATTTTAGGGTAGAGAGGTTAATAATATAGTGGCTATAAAGTGTTGGAAACATATGCCATACTTAAGTGACGGGGTTCCTACTCAAATAAGAGGGTTCTGGGAAGTTAAAATAGGAGCTGCATTAAGTCAGCGTGGATTAAAGGTATATGGATTGGATGCCATATTATATACGTGATTAACGTCTAAAGAGGCTGTGATAGTTAAACAAATATAAAAGGTTGGTTAATGGAGAGTAGGTATTAAGGGGGCTGTGATTAACAGAACATGTGGTAGAATAGACGGGGATACTTATCAGGAGAGGGTAAAATATAGGAGCTGTGATAAACAGCGTTAATTAATTTAAAATGTTCATGGAATATGAACATTGTTATGGAAGTGAAATAGCTGAAATATGGTCGTGCGGGTAGATGGCAGTATAAATATTGAGAAATCTTGGATCAACTTAATTTATAACGAACAGAGATGTAGCTTCATAAATCATAACATGTGTTTTTGAAAAACTTTTATAAAATATTTACGTTTGCAAGGGAGGTAAATGTGATTAACTACTGTTCTTGGGTGCGCACCCCTTCTTTTCTATTCCTAACCCTATCTTTTCTGTCTATCCTGAGTTGTAATGTTGAGAAAGAATGAGAAGTTTCATAATGCCAAATGTATACCAACGATTTTTTGTGTAGACCATTCTTATGACCTATATTTTTGTAATGAAACCTGGAAGAGTCAGAAACGAAGAAGAAGTATAACTTCATAGCGATTTGCTATATGGGAGACAAGTGGGGAATTAGTAGAAGTGAAAGCAGTTAAGATAGAGTTAGTTTGGGATGGCGTGGAGAAAGAATATTGGGGGTTAAGGTGTTGGTAAGGGAAAGAATGATTAGAATAAAGGGGTTAAGGGTCAAGACTTTTGAAGAAAAGTCTTTTTAAAGAAAGGGAGGTATAACAGAGTGAGTAACATCTCTGTTAATGGGTTTGATGCGCAAAGTTTAGGCACGGTTGAGCATCCAAGAAGAATGTTACTAAGGATGCTCAAGTCGTGACGTAGGTTGTTTTGAGTAGGTTAGTTACAGCTTACGGTCCGGAAAGGTAAACATCTTACCAAGAAACTTGTGTAATATTCTTCAGTTGATTTTGATTAATAACACCTTTTTGAGAACAACACCGGGACTTGTTTCATAATCGTCCCTGTGCCTGTACTGTTACAACACATTCAATACACCCACCTGACATAGTTTTCTGTATTAAACATTATAATAATTGTTTGAGGAAAGTATTGTCGGGTTATGTTCTGAAGGAATAAGAGAGAGAGAGAGAGAGAGAGAGAGAGAGAGAGAGAGAGAGAGAGAGAGAGAGAGAGAGAGAGAGAGAGAGAGAGAGAGTGATCATAAGACATAAAGGGGGGTATGTAGACAAAGGTCCACCAGCAGGGAAAAACTGAGAAAAGGGATATTTAACGGTGTGCTTGTTGACTCGACTTTCCCCCCAGGGACGACAAGTGACACTCATGTTTTCAGCTATGTTGACGAATGCCTTCGAGAACAACGACATAGGAATAGACATCAACTACCGCATGGATGGAAAGTTATTCAATCTCAGAAGGCTGAAAGCTAAAACCAAAATTGACAACGACACCGTTAGAGAGCTCCTGTTTGCTGATGATTGCGCTCTAGTTTAGTTTAGTTTTGTCGATGGATCAACATCACGGCACACGGGCGTAACCCATAAGTGCTCCGTTCTCCTCCTAACTCAAAACTGAGTGTGGAGAAACTCAGCTCAGTGCACGAACTCCGTAGCATCGGCGAGGATCCTAAAATACTTTGGGTAGACATTTAACTCGAAATTTTGCCCGGGCAGCGCCGTTAGGCTACTCTTTTTCGATTTCCAACTGCCAAGGGATTTTTTACGTGCGCAACAATACACACGGGCGCCCGATCTCACTACCCAGAGACCAGGGGAAATTGTATTACTAGAAGTCCACTTGAAAAAATCCCGATCCTCACCGGGGAATGAACCCGGAACCTCCAGCACTCGAGTCGGACATCAAACCTCGAGACCACGCAGTCCCCACGCAGGTTGCGCTCTATACGCCAACTCAGAGGTGGACATGCAACATAATGTTTCAGCTTTCTCACATGCCTGTCCCAACTTTGGGCTCAATGTCAATTTGGAGAAGACTGTAGTTATGTACCAGCCAGCTCTAGGGTATGATCACACTGTGCCGAATATCAAAGTGAATGGTCATAGATTAATTGTTGTGGACAAATTCACCTATCTTGGCAGCACTGTGTCACAAGCTGCCACAATTGATGATGAAGTGAATGCAAGAATCTCCAAGGCCAGCAGCGGCCTTTGGCAGACTGTGCAAGAATGTATGGGACAGAACTGGAATAAGCCTGCAAACAAAGCTGAAAGTCTACAAAGCAGTTGTATTATCCACACAGCTGTATGCTTGTGAAACCTGGACTGTTTATCAGAGACACGCTAGGAAATTAAACCACTTCCACACAGTCTGCCTTAGGAAGTTACTGAAGATTAAATGGCAAGACAAGATCCCAGACACTGAAGTCCTAGAAAGAGCGTCCATGCCCAGTATCCACACTCTACTAATGAAGAATCAGGTTCGCTGGGCTGGTCACTTGACTCGCATGCCAGATCACAGGCTCCCTAAACGAATTTTTTACGGCGAGTTGCGTTGTGGTAAACGTTCCCAAGGCGCCCAGAGGAAACTCTTTAAAGACACTCTGAAAATCTCACTGAATGCTTTTGGAATTCATCATGACACCTGAGAGACTGCAGCCAGAGACCGAAATTCGTGGCGTGCATCATTACGCAAGGGTGCAGTAACTTGTGAATCAACCAGGACTGCAAGAGCTGCTGTGAAGTAAAGACAGAACAGGAAAACCACTGCAGAAAATCCTCCACCAGAAACGTCAAGAATTCTTTGTCCACATTGTCATAGAACATTTCGAGCCAAAATAGGCCTTATCTGCCATTTTAGAACTCACGGCTCCATATTAGAACTCCATATTTTCAACCCCACTGGATGAAATGAATGGTAATCATCATTCTTGGTGGACAAACAACAACAACATATCCACGTGTATGTAAATATTAACTTCTTGACACTACACCAATGTATACTACAAAAACAAGATGTCATTAGCAAAGGCAGCCAACATGAGAAATCGAAATGTTCTCACCGGGAACAATACACAAAGAAAACTTATTAACAATATGTGAAGAAGACACTCAGTCGTTTATGGTCACGTCATGAAAGAGGAAAACTATGACACATATCAACAACTGTTACGTTTCATGAGAAATTAGACAGAGCAAGTCAGTGAGAGAAAATTGACAGTAAGTAATGAGAAAATAGACAGTAAGTCAATGAAAGAAAATAAACAGTAAGTCAGTGAGACGAAACAGACAGTAAGTCAATGAAAGATAATTGACAGTAAGTCAGTGAGAGAAAAAGAACAATAAGTCAGTGAGAGAAAATAGACAATAAGTCTGTGAGAGAAAATAGTAAGACAGTGAGAGAAAATAGACAATGAGTCGATGAGAGGAAATAGTAAGACAGTGAGAGAAAATAGAAATTTTATCAAAAATTTCTTTCTAATTATCTATTTTTGTAAACAGTCCTTGACCTTCGTAATGTAATGCTTCTTCTTCTTCTTTCGTTCGCCTTAAATATGTCTGTAACTGCAATGTTGCTTCTTGTATGCATTTAACTTTCCTTTTTTAGTTCAATCAGCAGTCCATAGAGTTTATCTTCCACTGTCGTCTCTCTAGGCCAGAAGGTTTGCCTAGACACGTTGTAATTTGGGCAGTCTTTGAGTATGTGCTCTGCTGTCTGCGACGATAATCCACATTTGCACATGGCTGATTCACCAATCTTGAATTTTGTATACATGTGGTTGCGTAATCTATTGTGTCCTGTTCTGAGGCGCAGAATAATGACTTGTTCTGGTCTGTCCATAACGTGGTAGTCATCTTGAGCAGGTTTTGGTGGCCTTCTGACAGATTTGATCTTTCTTTTCTTTTGGTGGTATGTAACGGGTATATCAAGCTGTTCTTCTTTTGCTCCTTCCTTAGCCAATCTATCAGTTCTGTCGTTTCCGGGTACTCCACAGTGGGATGGTATCCACTGTATAGTGACCTTGTGCTGGCTGCTAAGTTCAGAAAGTAGGTCCTTAGTACTGGCAATTTCCAAGACATCTTTTCGTTTTAGTTGAGATGAGTTTCTTGCAAGCAACATACGCTTACCTTTTCTTGGTCCAAGATATTTTCTAGTTCTGTTGTTGTGTTGCTGAATCCCTCCGCATTCCAGTGCATTAGTTTTAGTCTTTGTTTGGTATTGCCAGACGCTCTATTCTCAGGTCCCCTGGCTCCACAGGACATCTGAGAAGGACCTCCAGTAGCTGTGGTTGGACCCTTTCGAGGCAGATGGCCTTGCACTGCACCTGCCTGGGGATCCAAAGCCGGGCGAGCACCGTAACATTTAGCAGTAGTCGACATATTTCATTACGTGTGATTGGTGGAATCCTGATTTCTGTGGTGCGCCTCCTGGCTGGTTGCCTCCGTATTTAGCACCTTTCCTTTGCTAGAGCAGACTGTGGTCTTACTCGGGTTTAGGTGTATAGGCACGAACACGCAGGTCTGCGCATGGATGTACGTGAATACACATCTAGAGCGTTCTGGATATTTCTCGGCGCCAGTGACTCGCCGCCGCCCCTTCTACTGTTAGTTAAAACAGTTCCGACACGAGAAGGCGAGGAGTTGGACATTTGCTGCATAGGTGATGAATGCACGTATGAAAGGTTGGGCGCTCACCCCAACCCGGCCCCTGGCTACATACAGCAACATTTGGAACAATGTAATGCTAAAATGCGAATTTATGGATTTTTATAGAGAGAAAAATGTGTCGACATGTAAAAATTTAATAAGGATGATTTTTATGAAAAACAGGTATTTCTCCTGTGAATAAACTGATTTATTTTGCAAGAAAATCCATTCATCCATCATGTGCCATGCCGGTAAGCGTGGGCGGTCATGTTCTGCCATCTCACTCGATCACCAGAGTCGTGGATCAGATCCGTGTTTCTGTCTCGACCATGCCACAATGCCAAGACATCCAGGCACTTGCTTCTAGGTCTTCCCCTTGGTCTGTTCCCTCGATCTTTCCAGTTGTCACCAAGTTCTCCAGATAATTTCTTCTCATAACATGCCCAAAAATTGTGACTGTCTACGTCTAATGTCTCTAATCAGTTTACGATCTTCATTTGTTTCTTGAAGAACTTGTTCATTGGTCTTTCTGGCTCTCCATGGTATTCTTTGCATTTTCCTCAGAAACCACATTTCTACAGCCATCAGATGTTTTTCAGCCTGACTGCTCATTGTCCAAGCTTCACATCCATATAAGAGTACGGGTTCTATGTAGCATCTCAACACTCTTTTTCTCGTTTCAATTGACATCATTTTATTGGTCAGTATGTTTTTCATCTTGCTAAAGGCTACTTTTGCCATGGCGATTCTTGTTCTAATCTCTTCAAGGCATCTCCCATCAGATGTTATTACTGTTCCAAGATAATTGTACCTATTCACTTGTTGAAGAATATTCCCATTTACTTGTATATTACTTGTGGTATTTCGTTCTTCCTAGTGACGACCATAATCTGTGTCTTTTTACAATTTAATTCTAACCCTAGTTGTTCACTGTGTGTAACAACCGCATCTACTAAATTTTGCAGGTCCTGTTCATTGTCTGCAATCAAGACTGTATCATCTGCATATCTAATGTTATTGATGCATCGTCCCCCAATGTTGATTCCTTCCACATCTTCAATATTTCTGAAAATACTTTCACTGTACAGGGAAAACAGATCTGGAGACATTACACATCCCTGTCTCACACCTCTCTTAATAGGCTGATATTGGCTTACTTTATTATCAACTCTTATGGCAGCTTGTTGTTTCCAATATATGTTTTGTTTACAAGTCTAAGGTCTTTTCCTTCAATCTGTAGATCCTCAAGCATCCTTATCATGTTGACATGTCTCACTTTATCGAAAGCCTTTGTGTAGTCAATAAAGCAAAGGTGTAGATCTTTGTTTACTTCTATAGATCGTTCGATTACGGTTCTCAGTATATACACAGCATTTACTGTACCCTTGCCTTTTACAAAACCACATTGTTCTTCTCCTATTTCAGGTTGTATTTTCCTCCTAACTCTTTGCATGATAATTCTTCGCAAAATCTTCGTGATGTGACTCGTAAAGAAAATACAAGAAGAAGATACAAGAAAATACTAAATTAAAAAGTCTTTTGCTGTTATAAATTATTTCCACATATACAATGTTCAAATTAATTTATTTGTTGTAGTAGTCTTGATATATTTCTGATTTATTCTGAGTTTACTACTTGTTTTCCGAATATTTTATTTTCACACACAGCCGGAAGTAGGCTTTGTTTCATTTCCGTTTTAAAGTTTTGTACAATTCTAACTGTTCGAATTTTATTAAAACAATCAGTGTCAATAACATACGTAAGATTGAAGATGAATGCCGTGTTTTTAATGATGATTGTACAGCTAAGTACCGTTTTATAACAGTTGGTAGCAAATCAGTTTGCTTATTGTGTCGTGAGTCAGTGGCTGTCTTCAAGGAGTACAATTTAAAAAGACATTATCAAACAAAACATTCCTGTTTCGGATACAATTTAACAACCGAAGGGAGGGAAAGGAAATGCCTTGAGAAGGTGAAAAATATGGAGAAACAGCAAACTGTTTTCACTAAACAGTCTTCAGTTCAAGATTCTGCAACTGAAACTAGTCTTGTGCTGTCACACAGAATTGTAAAACAGAACAAGCCATTTTCTGATGGCGAGTTTATCAAGGAATATTTGCTAGATGCATCAAACATTATGTGTCCAGTACAAAAACGCAGATTTGACAACATTATTTTATCAAGGAGAACTGTGGTCAGACGTGTTGACAAGATAAGTGACAATTTGATGCATAAACTTCAAGATGCAAGAACACCATTTTTGTGGTACTCTCTTGCATTGGATGAGAGTACCGATGTACATGATACTGCACAATTATTGATATTTATACGTGGAATAAACACTTCTTTCAAACTCACTGAAGAGTTACTGAGTGTTGAGTCACTCAAAGACACAACCACAGGCCATGATATATTCAATGCTGTTATTAACTGTATTGAAAGAACTGGGTTGGTTTGGAACAAGATGGCAAGTGTTACAACTGACGAAGCTCGTGCTTTGACTGGAAAAATAATGTAGGTCTGGTAAAGTTGATAAGTGATAATATTAAAGCAGAATATCCAGACCACACATTATTACCACTTCAATGTGTGATTCATCAAGAAAGTATGTGTAAAACTGTTTTGAATATCAAGCATTTTATTGATCCAGTTGTCAGTGTCATCAATCTCATCAGATCATCAGGACTTAATCACAGACAGTTCAAGGCATTACTTGATGATTTGGAAACTGAACATTCCGATGTCCTGTACCACACCAGTGTTCGATGGCTGAGTCTCAGGAAGGTGTTGAGGCGAGTGTGGGAACTCAGAGAAAAAAATAGTGATGTTCCTAGAGATGAAGGGCATTGAACGTGACTTTAATATTAACATTTTCAATAAAGAGTGGCAGTTAGACGTCATGTTTGCCATTGAAATTATGGAAAAGTTAAATGAACTGAATGTCAAACTTCAGGCAATGGTGTTTTAGCACATGAACTTTATGTACATGTAAAATCATTTCAGGCAAAACTCTCACTGTTCACCAGATAAGCATGTGAAAAAGAGTGTGTCACTTCCCTTTGCTGAAACAAAAAACCATTTCTGGTGAAATGACTGAAAAGTACAAAGTCCAATTAGATGCATTGATTGAAGAATTTGGATGGAGATTCCAAGATTTAAAGAACTTAGAGATACAGTTCAATATTCTCAGTTCCTCAGGAACTGAGCTCCTTCCGTATGTTGCCACGGAGGACATACAGTTGGACCTGCTTTACTTACAAGCAGATCTTGACCTGAAAGAGAAATTGAAGAAAAATGGTTTGCTGGATTTCTATGGATCTTTAACACAAGAATCATTTCCCAACTTGAAAAACTTTGCAGCTAAACTGTTATCATTGTTTGGTCAACATACATTTGCGAACAAACATTCTCTTGCTTGAAGATCAACAAATCTAAGAATAGGTCTTTATTGTCGGACTGCAACTTGCATGCTGTCATGCGAATTTCAACACGTAAACTTGCTCCAGATTTCAAGAATATTGTCAAAAAGTGCAAACAGTTACATACATCTCATTAGAAATCAACAATTATAGTTACAGTGTAGTCGATTTGTGTCTAAATTAAAGCCATTGATAGATAATAAAGAATATTTGTTATAATGACAATTTGTAAATTCTCGTTAACAAATTAGAAAAAGTTTTTGTCCGTATTGTCAAATATAATGTATAAGTGTATAAGTAAAGTAAAATTGCAATAATTAGTTATTTATACTGCTTAATCTTATATATAAAAAAGGATGTGCGTCCGTATCTCTGTCCGTATGTCCTTTATACGCTCGCGAACGGCCCATCCGATTGAGATGAAATTTTCTACACGCCTTCCTTTCATTCCAGAGATGCCAACTGTCGTAGTTTTTTTTTTCTTCTTCCTCCTCCTCCCTCCTCCCTCCTCCCCCTCCCAAAATACGTACGTCCAGGAAATGGTCTTCTACATAGACACTTCTCTCTGAGGTCCGCGATAACATATTAACCTGTTGGGATGGCAATCAATCATCCTATTACCTCCTCCCTCCTCCTCCCTTCTCCCTCTTCCTCCTGTCTCCTCCTCCCTCCTTCTCCCTCCTCCTTCTACCCCTTCCTCCCTCCTCCTTCTCCCTCCACCTCCTCCCTCCTCCTCTCTCCTCCTCCTCCTCCTCCTCCCTCTCCCTCCTCCCTTCTCATCCTCCCCCACCTACGTTCTCCTCCTCCCTCCTCCTCCTTCTCCCTCCTCCTCCCCCTCCCTCCTCCCCCTCCTCCTCCTCCTTCACCCTCCTCCCTCCTCCTCCTCCTTCATCATCCTCCTCCTCCTCCTCCCTCCTCCTCATCCTCCCTCCTCCCTCCTCCTCCCTCCTCATCCTCTTCCTCCTCCCTCCTCCTTCTCCCCTTTCCCCCCTCTTTCTCTTAATCCCTCCTCCTCCCTTCTCCTCCCTCCTATTCATCCCTACTCCTCCTCCTCCCTCCTCCTCCTCTCTCCGCCTATCTCTTCCTCCCTCCTCCTCCCTCTTCTCTCTTCCTCCTCCCTCCTCTCTCTTCCTCCTCCCTCCTCCTCCCTCTTCCTCCTCCTCCTCCTTCCTCCTGCTCCCTCCTCCTCCTCCCTTCTCCTCCCTTCTCCTCCTCCCCCTCCTACCCCTCCCTCCTCCCCCTCATCCGTCTTACTCCCTCCTCCTTCTTCCTCCCTCCTCCTCCCCCTCCTCCCCCTCCTCCTCCCTCTCTTCCTCATCCCTCCTCCTCCATTCTCCACCTCCCTCCGCCTCCTCTCTCTACCTCCTCCCTCCTCCTCTCTTCACATTCCTCCTCCTCCCTCTTCCTCCTCATCCCTCCTCCTCTATCCTCCTCCCTCCTCCTCCTCCTCCCTCTACCTCCTCCCTCCTCCTCCCTTCACATTCCTCCTCCTCCCTCTTCCTCCTCCTCCCTCTCATCCTCTTCCCTCCTTCTCCTCCCTCCTCCTTCTCCCTCTTCCTCCTCCCTCTTCCTCCCTCAGCGTCCTCCCTCCTCCCACTCTCTACTCCTCCCTCCTCCTTCTCCTCCTCCTCCTCCTCCCTCTTCCTGCTCCCTCCGCCTCCTCCCTCCGCCTACTCTCTCCTCCTCCTCCCTCCTCCTCCCTCTCCCTCCTCCTCCTCCCTCTCCTCCTCCTCCTCCTCCTGCGATCTCCTCCTCCCTCCTTCTCCCTCTTCCTCCTCCCTCCTCCTCCCCCTCCTCCTCCACCCTACTCCTCCCTCCTCTTCCTAATCCCTCCTCCTCCCTCCTATTCCTCCTGTCTCCTCCTCCCTCCTCCTCCCTCCTCTTCCCTCCTCCACCTCCCTCTTCCTCCTCCCTCCTCCATTTACCCAAGACAGACAGACATACAGATAGTCGGGAACGGGATCTTATATGACTACTTATATGATTTAAATGAGATGCTCTCCACCATGGGCTGGGCCGGGTCAGACAGACAGACAGACAGACAGACAGATTAGATAGACAGACAGACAGACAGACAGTCGGGAACGGGAGCTTATATGACTACTTATATGAATTAAATGAGATGCTCCCCACCAGAGTCTGGGCGAAGCCGGGCCGTGTCAGCTAGTAACCTATAAATAATTAATAATTACTTATTGTGATAGGGTGTTGTAAACAAAATGGACATTTATATATATATATATATATATATATATATATATATATATATATATATATATATATATATATATATATATATATGCAGCCCGCCAATAGCTTTACATTTGTCAATGCGGCCCTACGCACAACCCCTGATCTATTGCATATGTAGGGACTTTTCTCTCACTGACTTATTGTCCATATTCTCTCACTGACTTACTGTCTGTTTGTCACTACTGCTCATTTTCTCTCACTGAATTACTGTGTGTTTGTCTCACTGACTTACTGCCTATTTTCTCTCACTAACTTACTGTCAATTGTTTCTCACTGACTTACTGCCTATTTTCTCTCACTTACTTACTGCCTGTTTTCTCTTACTGACTTATTGTCTATTTTCTCTTATGTAGAGTTGTTCATGTAGTTGTATCGGTGTGTGTGTGTGTGTGTGTGTGTGTGTGTGTTTGTGTGTGTGTGTGCTGTTTGTGTGCTGACGAGGGCTTTGGCCGCAGCGTTTATTTTATTACTTGTGCTGATCGTATTCTGGCAAGGAGTACCGTTTACATTTCGTGTTTGGGTGATTCGTTCTTCTAGAGTAGTGCATCACACGTAGTCATGCATTCCCTTACCTCAGAATACTGCAAACCTTTAACTCAGAAGTCTGCATACCTGTACCTCGGAGGTCTGTATACCATTACATCAGAAGTCTGCATGCCTCTACCTCAGCAATCTGCAAACCTTTACCTCAGAAGTCGGCATACCTTTACCTCAGCAGTGTGTAATACTTTACCTCAGAAGTCTGCACATTTTAAACTCAGAAGTCTGCACAACTTTACCTCCGAAGTCTGCACACTTCTCAGAAGTCAGCATACCTTTACCTCAGAATTCTGCATACCTATACCTCATAAGTCTGCATACATTTACCTCAGAAATCTGCATATCTTTACTTCAGAAGTCAGGGTGTCCTATTTCGCCATGCATGCCTGCTGTCCATGTCAGCGTCTGTGGCCTAGTGGTAGACCCTGTTTCACATTCCCGACATACCGGATTCGAAGACAGTGCAGGCAATTTGAGAGCAGCGCGGCCTCCCGAAATCGTCGCTCATAGCTAGACGTCCGAAGCTCCAGTGTAACCACTTAGCCACGGGGACTCATTGCTTTTTTCATTAGAACGCTAATACCAATTCAAGGACCACTTAAGACTGGTCAAGCCAATAAGTGGGAATCCACCAGCCATCTTTTTTTATCCTCCAAACGGACAAATGATGAATCTCCGGTCCAGAATTCAATTTGACGACATTAAGGGGAGACGACCTGAAGACTGAACAGTAAGAGGACAGGGCAGTTCTGTAACGGCCAGATTACTGCGAGATGGGCAGGGATGCTGGGTAATTGTGGGCTATATTTCTTCCGGTTGGTATGTTAGTGATGGGGTAATGAAGGAAGCCCGAGGGAAGTGTGCGTGTTTGACTGGCGATTACATGACCTGTTCAGGGTTGTTAGGGTTGTTAATTATTATATCTTCTAATATATCTTTCTTCTTCTTCTTCTTCTTCTTCTTCTTCTTCTTCTTCTTCTTCTTCTTCTTCTTCTTCTTCTTCTTCTTCTTCTTCTTCTTCTTCTCCTCCTCCTCCTTCTTCTTCTTCTTCTTCTTCTTCTTCTTCTTCTTCTTCTTCTTCTTCTTCTTCTTCTTCTTCTTCTTCTTCTTCTTCTTCTCCTCCTCTTCTTCTTCTTCTTCTTCTTCTTCTTCTTCTTCTTCTTCTTCTTCTTCTTCTTCTTCTTCTTCTTCTTCTTCTTCTTCTTCTTCTTCTTCTTCATTATCACCATCGTCTGATGATGAGAACAATCATCGTCCTCATTATCATCATCTACCACAACATCGCCGCTACCACTACAATCTACTTTTCTATTATTACAAGTGCAAGGATCTCAAATACCTCCAATGATTTAATGTGTGTATCAAAAGCGACGTCGCATTTACATAAATATAGAACAACTAAGTACATTTGAAATATCAAGAGAGGAATGCACGCACAGAACAGCACAACGGCAACTCTGAACCCTTTTATCACCACAGGACAGTGATTGATAAGGCTTTCTTGTTCCTCTTTCCCCCAGGCGCCATATTTGACAGCAGGGACGTCATTTCACAAAAGGCCTTTGAATTCGCGCTGGAGATGCACAAGAAGCATGGGCGACAGCGGGACCCGTACTTCCAGTTTAACCTGACCAGTGACTCAATCAACATCACCGACAACTTCCAGCTGGCCAGCGCCAGTAAGAGTTGTTGTTACTGCTTTGGTATTGTTGTCGGTGTTGTTTTTGCTGTTGTTGTTCCGGGTTTGCAGTTGTACCAACTGTTGTTTTGTTGCTGTCGTTGCTGTTGTTGGAGGGGTGGTAGTGTTCCAGTTCCTGCTTTGCTGTTGTTGTTGTTTTTGTGATCGTCGTCGTCGTCGTCGTAGTTGTTGTTGTTCGTGATATTTGATATTGTTATTGTTGTTGTTGTTGTTCCTGCTCTTGTGGTTGTTGTTGTTGTTGTTATTGGTGGTGGTGATGGTGGTGGTGTTCCAACTCCTGCTATATTGTTTTTGTTTCTGTTGTTCCAGCTTCTGCTTTCTTGTTGCTGTTATTATTGTTCTAATTCCCGCGTTCCTGTTGTTGCAGGTGCTGTTTCGTTGTTGTTGTTGTTGTTGTTGTTGTTGTTGTTGTTGTTGTTGTTGTTGTTGTTGTTGTTGTTGTTGTTGTTGTTGTTGTTGTTGTTGTTGTTGTTGTTGTTGTTGTTGTTGTTGTTGCTTTGTTATAGCTTAACTATAAGAGACCGAAAAAAAATGATATCAGGCATTGGGATCAAGACTTTGTGTCACACATACGGAAAGGTAGAATGGTTCGGCCATTTCGTTAGAATGCAACACCATAAACTACCAGCACTGGCCCTACACTAAAGAAGATCTGATACAAGAGCAAGAGGATTCCCGAGAATAAAATGGATTGACAGCATCAAAGATATTGTACAATCACACGGAATGACACCATCCAGTGCCACATATCGGGCGCAGGAACGTTAACTATTCCTCCTCACGACGCTTGACGGCAAAAGTGGAAGATGATGATGATAAACATATTGTCCAATGTTTAAGGGAACCCACGGAGTCCACTTGCGAACAGACAAAGCCAAAACTCTGGTCATTCAGCCACTGTGTGTTCATGTTTGTTTTTATACATAAGAAATAGGGCCACAATACCATATTGTCTTCTACGTTACGCTGTAAACATTAACTAACACAAAGACAGACCACGAATTCTCATGAGCTTTTCCGTTCTTTCAGAAGTCGTTGCTAGTCATACCACTAGTCGATTTTCTCCCCAATCCCTAGGGAATCTAAGTCGATCGTATAGAATTGCAGGGGAAGAATTCCTCCAGGTAATTCTAGACCATCTCAGCCGGGCAAACATATGATTTCTGCTCCGTCTAAAGACTCTAATTACCCCACTTTAATATCGCCTCTCCCATCGCCTATCCGATTAACTTCTGAAGGGAAGCTTAGAAAAAGGCGGGATTTTCAGCCGGCAAAAATGGGTATCTCACAAATCTGCTTTCTTTTCGTGGTGAGGGAAGGAGGAGAGAGAGAGAGAGAGAGAGAGAGAGAGAGAGAGAGAGAGAGAGAGAGAGAGTGAGAGAGAGAGAGAGAGAGAGAGAGAGAGAGAGAGAGAGAGAGAGAGAGTTGCCATATCTTTTTGTATCACTTCTGGTGGTGAGAAAACGGAAGGAAAGCCAGGATATTTGCTAGGCAATCTGATATGTATTTATGTAATCATACAGCTTATTTTACGGTGGGATCGTGTGTGGAATGTTTTATTGAAAACAAATATAGATACACATGAATTGATTACAAGCGTAGATTGTCTCGTGTGTTAGTCTGAAGCAAGGAGAAACAGTATCGAATCATTCCTATACAAAACAGAGCAATGTATGAAGTTAAAGTTTAACATTCTAACTTTGTTTATGCACCACGAAGCGTGATGGGAATATAATGAACATCATCATCATCATCATCATCATCATCATCATCATCATCATGTACAGCTGTCTGGGAAAGGAAGATTGGCTGTTAGAATGTCTCAGATCCCGGGAAGGTTAACCCGGTCTACAAATGCCCGCAGAAGTCGGATGTGTCGGCCTAACGGTGCAAGAACGCAGATCTGCTGTAAACAGGCACAACGCAATCACGTCCGAAAAAAACTCCGGATGAACGCAGACGAAGAAGAAGAAGAATGTCTCAGATACCCCCTCTCCTTTCTCCGTAATTCTATATCTCTCTACATCACTGTCTCTCTTAACATCTCTGTCTGTCTGTCTGTCTGTCTATCTGTCTGTCTGTCTGTCTCGCTGTCTCTCTCTCTGTCTCTCTCTGTCTCTCTCTCTCTTCACACACACACACACACACACACACACACACAAACACACACACACACAAACACACACACACATCCCTATTCTATCCCTCCTTATCTTGCTCTGTGTGTGTATGTGTGTGTATGTGTGTGTATGTGTGTGTGATTGTTTGCCTCCTTATCTTCATACCTTTCCTTTCTCTATATTTCTATGCCTCGCAGTCTCTCTGTCCATTTGCGGCTTTCTCTGTATTTCTCCGTATCCGGCTGTCTTTACTTCCTACTCCACATGTCTCTGCTACTATCTGCCTCTATCTTCTTATATCTCCTTGTCTACCCTCTATCTTCTTACATCACCTTGTCTACCATTGTGTTTTCCCAAGCCTTTTTTTCCCCCACAACTCTTGCAGTTCTGTTTGCTTCACAAATGACTACACCATCGCATGATGTACGTCACGAATTTGGGTCTTTGGCGGGAGTCTCCTAAGTGTCATGGTGAATTCTAAAAGCTTTTAGTAAAATACTATATCATATACTTAAACGAACTAACTCATAAAAGGAAGAAACTCGGAGAAAGAAAAGTACACACACACGAGCTCCTTCAAAGTTTTAATCTGGTGTATTTTGAATAAATACAAAAACGGAAGCGCTGTCGGAATTCAACGTTCTCTACCAGGTTTTTCTCCCCGTTAAGGAAATGGCTATTTAACAAGAGAACAAACCCGAGGATAAACCTGGACAGGTAGTTCGCGCTGGAAACACAGATTAAAATGGCGCATTTGAATGGCCAGGGAGGAAGTCGCTAAAAAGTTCTGGAAATGGGTTTTTCCAGTTTCCTGTCCGTTTTTGAGAAATTGCGTTTGACGGTCGTTATCACGATGTAGACAAATAAATACGTTTAACACGCAAGCGCTAAATACACCTGGCAACAATTATGGTTTTATTTATTTAAAATCTAGGTTTATTTTTTGCTTCATTTATAACAGGCGTAGTCTATGATGGTACTTTGTACAGGAAAGTCGGATATGGTGTGAATTTTTTGTTGTAGTGAATTAAGTACAGTGGCGAAGTGGCCAAGCCGTCTGACTCGGGCTCCGAAAGGTATGGGTTAGATTCCAGGCAGAATCCTTCGGTTCACGAGTGCATTTTTTCAGGAGACTCCTGAGGGTCGTCGCTGGAGCTACGGAGTTCGTGCTTTGTGCGACGATTTCTGCGCTGCGGAAGGAGACTGAGTCATATGGGATAAAACCCGATGCAATGAAGTCGACTTTTAAGCGACTTTTTTTAAAGTAAACTAAAATAAATTAAGTAACGTGAAGTGAGTAAAGTAAAGTAACGTAAAGTAAGTAACCTAAAATAAGTAGTGTAAAGTAAGTAACGTAAAGTGAGTAACGTAAAGTAACTAACGTAAAGTAAGTAACGTAAAGTAAGTAACGTAAAGTGAGTAACGTAAAGTAACTAACGTAAAGTAAGTAACGTAAAGTAAGTAACCTAAAATAAGTAGTGTAAAGTAAGTAACGTAAAGTAACTAACGTAAAGTAAGTAACGTAAAGTAAGTAAACTAAAGACTATTTATACACACCTTGAGGTGTACTTGATATTAATGCTTACCCGGTCATTTTTATTGACAAAGCAGCGCTCGATGCACGGTGTGGTTCACATAACACTCGATGCACAGTGTGGTCAATATAACGTTCTATGCACAGTGTGGTCAATATAACGTTCTATGCAGTGTGGTCAATATAACGTTCTATGCAGTGTGGTCAATATAACGTTCTATGCAGTGTGGTCAATATAACGTTCTATGCACAGTGTGGTCAATATAACGTTCTATGCACAGTGTGGTCAATATAACGTTCTATGCAGTGTGCTCAATATAACGTTCTATGCAGTGTGCTCAATATAACGGTATATGCACAGTGTGGTCAATATGACGCTCGATGCACAGTGTGGTCAATATAACGTTCTATGCACAGTGTGGTCAATATAACGTTCTATGCACAGTGTGGTCAATATAACGTTCTATGCACAGTGTGGTCAATATGACGCTCTATGCACAGTGTGGTCAATATAACGTTCTATGCACAGTGTGGTCAATATAACGTTCTATGCACAGTGTGGTCAATATGACGCTCTATGCACAGTGTGGTCAATATGACGCTCGATGCACAGTGTGGTCAATATAACGTTCTATGCACAGTGTGGTCAATATGACGCTCGATGCACAGTGTGGTCAATATAACGTTCTATGCACAGTGTGGTCAATATAACGTTCTATGCAGTGTGGTGAATATAACGTTCTATGCAGTGTGGTCAATATAACGTTCTATGCAGTGTGGTCAATATAACGTTCTATGCAGTGTGGTCAATATAACGTTCTATGCACAGTGTGGTCAATATAACGTTCTATGCACAGTGTGGTCAATATAACGTTCTATGCAGTGTGCTCAATATAACGTTCTATGCAGTGTGCTCAATATAACGGTATATGCACAGTGTGGTCAATATGACGCTCGATGCACAGTGTGGTCAATATAACGTTCTATGCACAGTGTGGTCAATATAACGTTCTATGCACAGTGTGGTCAATATAACGTTCTATGCACAGTGTGGTCAATATGACGCTCTATGCACAGTGTGGTCAATATAACGTTCTATGCACAGTGTGGTCAATATAACGTTCTATGCACAGTGTGGTCAATATAACGTTCTATGCACAGTGTGGTCAATATAACGTTCTATGCACAGTGTGGTCAATATAACGTTCTATGCACAGTGTGGTCAATATAACGTTCTATGCACAGTGTGGTCAATATAACGTTCTATGCACAGTGTGGTCAATATAACGTTCTATGCACAGTGTGGTCAATATAACGTTCTATGCGCAGTGTGGTCAATATAACGTTCTATGCACAGTGTGGTCAATATAACGTTCTATGCACAGTGTGGTCAATATAACGTTATATGCACAGTGTGGTCAATATGACGCTCGATGCACAGTGTGGTCAATATAACGTTCTATGCACAGTGTGGTCAATATAACGTTCTATGCACAATGTGGTCAATATAACGTTCTATGCAGTGTGGTCAATATGGCGCTCGATGCACAGTGTGGTCAATATAACGTTCTATGCACAGTGTGGTCAATATAACGTTCTATGCACAGTGTGGTCAATATAACGTTCTATGCACAGTGTGGTCAATATAACGTTCTATGCACAGTGTGGTCAATATAACGTTATATGCACAGTGTGGTCAATATGACGCTCGATGCACAGTGTGGTCAATATAACGTTCTATGCACAGTGTGGTCAATATAACGTTCTATGCACAGTGTGGTCAATATAACGTTCTATGCAGTGTGGTCAATATAACGTTCTATGCAGTGTGGTCAATATAACGTTCTATGCAGTGTGGTCAATATGACGCTCGATGCACAGTGTAGTCAATATAACGCTCGATGCACAGTGTGGTCAATTTAACGGTAGTCGCCTTTCTTCCCAGAAAGGACCAAGGTATCCATTTTATGGCGTTCCAAACAAGGAACCCAAGTCAATTAAAAATGCACCTAGTTGTGGATTCAAACACAAGAACACCAGACCGGTAGGCAAACATGCTAGCTACTGCGTTACTACGACTTACTAATGTTTATATTGGGCATTTAAATTAAGTTTTAAAACGGCAATTGACATGTAAGAGAGTGCTAAAATGCTATATAGAACCTGTATTGCTGTATGGCAGTGAATCGTGGAATGTAAAAGAGCACATTAGGAAGAACTTGGAAGCAACAGAGATGTGGTTCCTAAGAATGTTGCGAATTCCTTGGTCTGTCTGTCTGTCTGTTTGTCTGTCTGTTTGTCTCTCTCTCTCTCTCTCTCTCTCTCTCTCTCTCTCTCTCTCTCTCTCTCTCTCTCTCTCTCTCTCTCTGTTTCAACCCTATGTCTTTGTTTCTGTAAGATATTGTATCGCCGTGTTTTACCATGTCTATATTCCCGTCTATCTCTCCCTCTCTCTCTCTCTCTCTCTCTCTCTCTCTCTCTCTCTCTCTCTCTCTCTCTCTCTCTCTCTCTCTCTCTCGTTGATGTTTACAACATTCATTTGACAATGTTTTTTCCTGTGTGAATATATTATGCATTATTGATGAACGAAAGATGAGTGATTGGAAGGGCTGAATTTAAAACGGGCCTAAGTGCCCAATTTGTTACCCTTTGAAAATAAAATCGTTCGTTCGTTCTCTTTTAACGCTATCTCTCTGTTTCTATTAAGTCACTGTGTTTATCACTGAGTGAATAAAAAAAACAGACAGTGAAGTTTATACAAGAGACAACACTGCACATACAGACAATCTGTTTCAAGATAAAGAAAGAAGACACTGAAGAAAACATTTTCAGCAAAGTTGTCATGTAACAAAATACACATTTTCCAGTTACTAAAAGATACCTTTAAAAAAAAAGACATAAAAGACAGACTAACACCCAGAAATCATAAAAACCCCGTGCTTGGAATTAAAAGTAAAGAAGAAATACAGAAATCGGAATTGGAAATGGCTGTTATGCCCAGAATTAAAACTTGTTTTCTCGCGTTTTTCCTCTAGAGAAAATGGCTATTTGACAAGAATGTAGAATTGGAAATAATCCGAGCAAGATAGTGGTGCTGGAAACACTAACTAAGATGGCAGGTTTGAAAAGCACAGGGAGAAAGGAAGTTGAAATGGCTAGAACTGGTTTCGTGTTCTGTTTAGAAATTGTGGTCGACAATTGTTAATAATGATGGGGGAGATGTTGGGTGAAAGCGGGAACGCTAATTGTAGCAACTCTTTTATATTTCTACTTTGTTGTTGTTCATGTTTAGTATGATTTTATAACTAGGAATTGTGGTCTTTAATTTTTAATTTATCATCATCGTTATTATCATTATAATCATCATCATCATTATCGTCATCATCATGGGCATTTTTTGTGTGTGTGTGCTGGCTCGCTTTGAACTCAAGAGTAGTCCACACACTACTTCCAGTAGTGCTGGGCTGAATTTTGCGTGTGGATTAGCTTTCCCTGTTAATAGTGTCACTCGCCATCAGGCGAACCCACTCCGTCATCAGAGGTACTTGTAATTTACGTCCCAAAGTCAAGGACGGCAGGTCAACATATTAGTCCAACTGTCCGGTATAGGGGTTGAACTCCTAACCTCGGCATAAGCACACCGGATGTTTAAGAACACCAGTTCTTATCCATTCGGCCATGCTGACCTGCATCATGGTCATTATTTTAGTTAGTCCGAATATTGGTTTTGAAGTTGCGTGAACATCCTACTCCACATTCACAACATCATTATCACCATCATCATTATCATCATCATCATCATCATCATCATAATTATCAACATCATCATTATCATCAATCAACTCAACTTTCCCATTGTCTCATCATCACTATCATATCACATAATGCAACTTCACTCTTTCATTGCCTCTTCTTCACCATCAAGTCACTGCACCATCCGCGAGTCTGTTTCAACCTATTTCAAGCGAAAGGAAGAAGAAGAAGTAATATTTCACAACATGTTTTAGATCAATGAACACACATTTCCCAGTATTTAATAGACAACCATCGCAGACAAAAATAGCAGTGAGATTTTACCACGTGTAACATTCTAAGTGTACACAATCTTTTTCAAGCGAAAGAAAGAAGACACTGAAAGAAGACACTCTTTCAATGTCTAAGAAACCTTATCATGCCACTCCACTCTATTTGTCTATTTCACTCTAAGTCAAGCGAAAAGATGAAGAAGAACAAGTAATATTTTACCACATGTTGTATACAAATAAACACACATTTTCTAGTTATTAAAAGATAACCATCGCAGATAAAATGAACAGCGAGATGTATGCAGTAGACTTCATTGCAGATATACACAATCCATTTCAAGCGAACAAAAGAAGACGCAGAAGAAGTAGTATTTCGGCACAGTTTCCATGTAACTAAAAACACATTTTCCAATTATTAAAAGACGACGACCGCAGACATAAAAAGGCAGAAGACCATTAAAAAAATCATAAAACCCCGTGCTTGGAATTAAATATAAAGAAGAAATTCAGAAAGCCAGATTGGAAATGTCCGTTATACCCTGAATTAAACTTGTTTTCTCGTGTTTTATCTCTCGAGAAAATGGCTGTTTGACAAGACAGCAGAATTGGAAATAACCCGAGCAAAATAGTGGGGTTGAAAACACAGATTAATATGGCAGATTTGAATGGCTCAGGAAGGAAGTCGTTAAAATCGCTAGAATTGGTTTGTCCGAGTTTCGTGTCCTGTTTAGAAATTGTGGTCGACAATTGTTAATCATGATGGGAGATGAGAGGTGGATCTGGGGACGGTAATTGTAGCTGGCAACAGTTTTATATTTCTATGTTATTTTGTTCATGTTTTGTGTGGTTTTCTGACCAGGAATGTTGGTCATTATCTTTTATTATGTCGTCATCATCATTATCATCATCATAGTCATTATTTTAGATAGTCCGAATATTGGTTGTCAATTAGTGTAAACATCCTACTTCAAACTCACATTGTATTATCATCATCATCATCAGCATCATCATCATCATCATCATCATCATCATCATCATCATCATCAGCCTCATCATCATCATCATCATCATCATCATCATGAATCTACTACACTCTCCCATTGTCCAATCATCATCTTCCCACTCCACTGTCCCATTGTCTCATCATCACTATCATTTCACACAATGCTAATCCACTCTTTCAAAGTCTAAGAATCATTGTCTTGCCACTCCACTCTATTTGTCTATTTCAATCTACTTCAAGCGAAAGGAAGAAGAACAAGTGATATTTTACATATGTTGGGAGATGCCTTGAAGAGATTAGAACAATAATCGCCATGGCGAAAGTAGCCTTTAGCCAGATGAAAAACATTCTGACCAATAAAAAGATGTCAATTGAAACGAGAAAAAGAGTGTTGAGTGGATACATAGAGCCTGTTCTTTTGTATGGATGTGAAACTTGGACAATGTGCAGTCAAGCTGAAAAACATCTGATGGCTGTAGAAATGTGGTTTCTAGGAAAATGCAAAGAATACCATGGACAGACAGAAAAACCAATGACCAAGTACTATAGGAGACAAATGAAAATTGTAAATTGATTAGAGAAATTAGACGTAGACAGTCAACATGTTTTGGACATTTTATTGGAAGATATGGAATGGAGAACTTAGTGACAACTGGCAAGATCGAAGGAAACAGACCAAGAGGAAGACCGAGAGGAAAATACCTGGATAGCTTGGCCACATGGCATGGACGAGACAGGAACACTGAGCTGATCCACGACGCTGGTGATCGAGTGAAATGGCGAGTCATGACAGCCTACGCTTTCCGGCATGGCACATGATTGATTGATTGACACACATTTTCTAGTTATTGAAAGATAACCATCTCAGACAAAATGAACATCGATAGTTATACAATAGACGTCTTTGCAGATATACACAATCTATTTCAAGCGAACAAAAGAAGACGCAGAAGAAGTAATAGTTCAGCAAAGTGTTCATATAACTAAACACATATTTTATTAAAAGTTACCGACAGAAAATAAGAACGACAGATGAACACCTAGAAATCATGAAACTTACCGTTTTTGGAATTAAAAGTAAAGAAGAAATACAGAAAGCCGGATTGGAAATATCCGTTATGCCCAGAATTAAACTTGTTTCCTCTCATTTTTCCTCTGGAGAAAATGGCTACTTCACAAGAAAGCAGACCTGGAAATAAACCAGGCAAGTTTGTGGCGCCGAAAACACAGATTAAGATGGCAGATTTGAATGGCCCATGAAGGAAGTCGTTAAAATGGCTAGAATTGGTTTGTCCGAGTTTCGTGTCCTGTTTAGAAGTTGTGGTCGACAATTGTTAATCTTGATGGGAGAGACGTTAGGAGAACTCTGGGACACTAATTGTAGCTGGCAATTCGTTTATTCTTCTGTTTTATTTTGTTGTTGTTTTGTGTGATTTTATACCTAGGAATTGTGGCCTTTACATTTTTATTTTATCATCATCGTCACTATAATTGTCATCATCATCATCGTCATCATCATCGTCATCACCATGATCATTATATTAGTTAGTCCCAATATTCGTTTTGAAGATGCGTGAACATCCTACTCCAGATTCACATTATATCATCATCACCATCATCATCATCATCATCATCATCATCATCATCATCATCATCATCATCAACATCCTTATCTACATCATCATCATCATCAGTCAACTCAACTTTCCCATTGTCTCACCATCACTATCATATGACATCATGCTCTCCACTCTTTTATTGCCTCTTCATCACCATCTTGCTACTCCACCACTCGCTTGTCTATTTCAACTTATTTCAAGTGAAGGGTAGAAGAAGAAGTAGGGCTTGCTTGCTTGCTTGCTTGCTTGCGTTCGCTGGCTGTGAACTCCAGCGTGAAGTCCCGTATGTCGGATGAAGACATCCTGTTGTCCAACATCAGTTTGATGTCTTACCGGACTGAGGTTTGCGTGAGTATTTGTTGTCCCGTGACTGGCTTATTGGTGTGCAGACTAGTGGTTCCTCGCCGTGCAGGCAGACACTCTCCGACTTCGGAAGAATCAGCGATCCTACTACGTTAGCCAGGACCCCGAAGAGACCTGTTGCCCAGGACGCACAACTAGGACGTGTTAATACAGTGGTTCTCAACCGATAAGGAATGCCCCCCCCCCCCCAGGGGGAATTTTGGGGTTTCCAGGGGGGGGGGGGGGGAGGGTGGATTAAGATTATTTCAAGATCGCGTTAATATAAGAACCGATTACTTGATATTGTTTTTCCCTTCATACTGTACGGTTCTGTACGTCTCACCCTTCTAAAATTCATTTTATAAAGTAAGTAGACCCACAAATCACGTTTTATATGGACGTTTAAACTTGTTTTAGTATGTGGTATTAAATTTAGCTTCCATTATTACGTATACTGTGTAGGGGCGCGGCGGGATTTTTAGATAGAAAATACGAAAGGGGGGGGGGGATGCCGTTCTGAAAACATGGGCCAAAAAAGTTTGAGAACCACTGTGTTAGTAGATCTTGGCCATTATAGAACTTGGCCCTGGTGCCTTGAAAACACCCCTGCGTCCCAGAAGAAGTAATATTTTACAACATGTTTTGGATCAATGAACACACATTTCCCAGTATTTAAAAGACAATCATCGCAGACAAAAATAGCAGTGAGATTTTACTACGTACAACATTGTAAGTGTAGACAATCTATTTCAAGCGAAAGAAAGAAGACACTGAAAGAAGACACTCTTTCAATGACTAAGAATCACTATCTTACCACACCACTCTATTTGTCTATTTCAATATACTTCATGCGAAATGATTAAGAAGAACAAGTAATATTATACCACATTTTTTTTTTTTTTTTTTTTTTTTTTTTTTTTTTTTTTATAAATAAAAAAACATTTTCTAGTTATTGAAAGATAACCATCGCAGACAAAAAGAACAGCGAAGTTTAAACAATAGACGTCATTGCAGATAAACACAATCCATTTCAAGCGAGCAAAAGAAGACGCAGAAGAAGTAATACTTCAGCAAAGTTTTCATAACAAAAAACGCACATTTTCCAATTATGAAAAGACGACGACCACAGACATAAAAAGACAGAAGATCACTGAAAAATCATACAACCTGCGCTTGGAATTAAATATAAAGAAGAAATACAGAAAGCCGGATTGGAAATGTCCGTTATACTCACTATTAAACTTGTTTTCTCGAAATTTTTTCTCTCGAGAAAATGGCTGTTTTACAAAAAAGCAGAATTGGAAATAACCCGAGCAAGATAGTTGGGCTGGAAACGCAGATTAAGATGCCAGATTTGAATGGCCCAGGAAGGAAGTCGTTAAAATGGCTAGAATTGGTTTGTCCGAGTTTAGTGTATTGTTAGAAATTGTGGTCGACAATTGTTAATCACGATGGGGGAGATGTGAGGTGAACCAGGGGACGCTATTGTAAATGGCAACAGGTTGACATTTCTGTTTTATGTTGTTGATGTTTTGTGTGATTTTATAAATAGGAATTATGGTCTTTACTTTTTATTTAATCACTATCGTTATTATCAGCATCCTTATCATCGTTATTATCAGCATCGTTATCATCGACATTATCATCATCATCATCATCGTCATCGTCATTGTCATCATCTTCCGGTCCCCAGCATGGCGGCTAGGCACTGAACCGCTACGGCCTCTGGAGTATTTATCTTTGTGGCTGAGGTTTGCATTTCGCATTTCCCTCATGTTGGACTGGTAGTATATGGTTCTGTCGCCCTTTTATTGAGTGAGTGCGTGGCGCGACTCTGTGAGCTGTGATATTCACGTGGAATGCTTCTACATGTCCGCTTTTGTTTGTACAGTGACCTGCATGTTCGGAACAATGCTACAGACTGTTGCTGAATTGACTGATTTGCCTTTTCGGTTCACGAGTGTATTTTTCAGGAGGTTCCTGGGAGTCCGCGCTGGCGCTACGGAGTTCGTGCTTAATGCGACGCTTTCGGCGGGTCGCCCTACGGATAGAGACAAAGCTATGTGAGAAAACCCGGGTAAATGAGGTATTTCTGGTGACTGCCGATTCCATCGACGATGAACTGTGGTTTTCGTGGATGAATTTTGTGTTGGCATTCTGGCGGCGGCATTATGCACAGTGTACCTGTGCGGGCTGTTGGGTTGCCGAGACTCCTGTCTGTTCCACTTTTCACATTGGACAGTGGGGAGCATTTTGTGTAATATTCACTGGCACAGGAACGGAGCATAATGGGGACGACCCGTTGCCGTGAAGGTGGAACCTCGACTAACTAAATAACTATTGTCATAATCATCATGGTCATTACTTTAGTTAGTCGAAATATTGCTTTTGAAGTCATGTGAAGATTCTACTTCACACTCACATTATATCATTATCATCATCATCATCATCATCATCATCATCATCATCATCATCAATCTACCAAACTTTCCCATTGCCCCGTCATAACTACCATTTCCCACTATCCAACTCCACTCTTTCATTGTCGCTTCATTACCATCTTGCCACTCCATCATCCGCTTGTTTATTTCAATCCATTTCAAGCGAAAGAAAGAAGAAGTAATATTTCACAACATGTTTCATATATGTGAATACACATTTTCCAGTGTTTAAAAGGCAACCATTGCAGACAAAAATAACAGTGAGAGTTTACCATGTACAACACTTTAAATGCAGACAATCTATTTCATGCGAAAGAAAGAAGACAATGAAGAAGCAATATTACCAGCAAAGTTTTCATATAACTAAATAGACATTTTCAAGTTATCAAAAGACAAAGACCGCTGACATAAAAAGAACACCCAACAATCATAACACCCTTGTGTTTGGAAATAAAGAAGAAATACAGAAAGCCGAATTGGAAATGACTGTTATGCCCAGAATTAAATATGTTTTCTCTTGTGTTTCCTCTGGAGAATATGGCTATTTCATCATCATCATCATCATCATCATCTCATCATCATCATCATCATCATCATCATCATCATCATCATCACCATCATCATCATCATTATCATCATCATCATTATCATCGCTAATTTGTACATGCCCATGAAATTAAAAACATGTTGCCTGCTCAAATTATTAGGAGCGTTCATTTGAAATCCGTTCGTGCCGCACTGCGCGTAATTGCGTACGTTGAACATGATCATGTCATAGTCATGTAATAAGTACTGACCAATGAATAAAAGAGCACGTGCTTATCGTCCCATGATGCATAGGTTCTGTTTCTGACCGTTGAGAAAATGGCCGGGCTAATCCAAAATCCGCCCAGAGAAGCTCAAAGAGCGGTAATTCAGTTTCTTTCATCTGAAGGATATCGACCAGTGGACATTCATCGAAGAATGCAGGCAGCGTACGGTAACAAATATGTGTCGAAGACAACAGTGACAGACAGGGCACGAATGTTTCGGAAAGGACGTCAGTTCACGATAGATCTTCGACGACCGGGTCTAGCGCATATTGTTGCAACAGAAAGAAAAATACACCGCCACAATTGATGCAGCAGTACAGATGAACGGATGTTGACCGACCACTGAAAAGAGGAAATATGGTATGGTGTTTGAACCCTTGCTATGTTACAGAATAGAGGGTGATGAATTTCTCTTCCGCATTGTGGCAGGCGATGAATCATGGTATCACCAATTTGAGCCGAGCAACAAAAGAGAGAGAGAGAGAGAGAGAGTATGCAATGGAAGCATGCTGGAGCACCAAAAGCCAAAAAATTCAAGTTACAGGTTTCCGCTGGTAAGGTTATGCTGAACGGATAATTTTTTTTTTTTTTTTGTGTGACCATGAAAGGCTATTTTAGAGACTTTAAAGAACCTAGTGTCAACATCAACTCTACCCACTACTTGCAAACACTAGACAAGCTGCAAAAAGCCATCAAGAATAAACGACCCGCCATGCTTTCTCGCGGTGTGATTTTGTTGCACGATAATGTTCGTCCGCATGTTGCAAAGATTGTGCAGGAAGCATTAGCTTGGAAGAAGTGAGAAATTCTGCAACATCCAGCCAATAGTCCTGATTTGTTACCATGTGATTTTCATTTGTTCGAACCTCTAAAACAAAGCTCTCAAGGGGCAACGATTTAACACAGCTGCAGACGTAAAGAACGCGGTAAACACTTGGTTCAGTGAGCAACCACAATCCTTTTTTGCGGACGGCACTCGCCGCCTACCTAAGTAATGGGATGCTTGCCTGAATGCCTACGGCGACATCTTCTGACCAACCCATTCATTCAAAATGAATGCTTTGTTTAATTCTGACCAAACCATTCATTCACAATGAAAGCTTTGTTTAATTCTAACACACTGTTAATGTTTCTTTCATGCTTTTGTAATAAAGCCATTGGAACGAGTTTCAAATGAACGCCCTTATAAAAAGCATGTTTTACAGGACATTGCAATCAACGGCAATCAATTGCTGTATATACTTTATTAGGCAATTTTACGTTATTAGTTTGTCATTGCTTTCTGAACCGCCGATGCCTCATACCATCAAAATTAACGCAAAGAGATCTAATTCCAAATCGGTCACGCCTGATTTCGAACCCTAAACACGTAATATGGGGGACTTTGTGAAACTGCATGTCATTAACACTAAGCAACAGATGCTGGCAGGTGCACCCATATCAACGGCAAAATAGGGTGCCTTCTTTCGTCTGCTAGCCTATGGGACACCGGTGGGTAAGATAGAGTACCCGTTTAGATCCAGTGTGACGTGAAACCATGAGATCAAGTGCTATATGGAACTGGGGAGAAGCCGTTAGATTGTGGTTGGTTAATGGTCTAGAGTTTCACGACGGTAGGCAGATATCCTCTTCATGAATAAATGGCTACGTCCACAGAATGGTCATTACCAAGAAGAAAAGCAACGACAAACGTCCTACTTTCCAGATGTGTTGCACATCATAGGTGGAGGTTTGTTAGCCAACACAGTACATAAGACAGAAGGTTGTGGGCAGACAAGACCACCAACGCACACGACATGGACTATAAGACGATTGGCAGTACACGAGACAGAAAGTTGTGGATAGACATGATCACCAACTCCATACGGCATGGACTTTAAGAAAATTGGCAGTACATGAGATAGAAGGCTGTGGACAGATACCATCACTAACGCCATACGTTATGGACTATACGAAGATTGGCAGTACCCGAGACAGAAGGCTGTGGGCAGACAAGACCACCAACGCCATACGGCATGGACTATAAGACGATTGCCACACAAGAGACTGAAGGCTGTGGACAGACAAGATCACCAATGCCACACGGCATGGACTATAAGATTGCAAGTACAAAAAGCCAGAAGGCTGTGGACAGGCATGATCATACACGCCACACGACATGGACTATAAGAAGATTGGCAGTACTCGAGACAGAAGGCTGTGGACAGACATGATCACCAACGCCACACGGCATGGACTATAAGAATATTGGCAGTACTCGAGACAGAAGGCTGTGGACAGACATGATCACCAACGCCACACGACATGGACTATAAGAAGATTGGCAGTACACGAGACAGAAGGCTGTGGACAGACATGATCACCAACGCCACACGGCATGGACTATAAGAATATTGGCAGTACACGAGACAGAAGGCTGTGGACAGACATGATCACCAACGCCAGACTATAAATAGATGTTCAGCCTAGGCAGTTCGCCAACTTGTTTTTAAAGTGTGCGTGTGTGTATGTGTTTGTGTTTGTGTGCGTGCGTGTGTGTATGCATGTATATATTACATGTCTGTGTGTGTGTGCGTGTGTGTGGAGGCATGGGGGGGGGGGGGGGGGGTGAGTAATTATTTTAATATTTGTAGGGCGTCTCTATGATACAGTCGTTACGCGGCCTTCCTCCGGTTTCATAGGTCGTATTTTAGATTCCTGGCTACGTCGTTCAGTTCACGAGTGCCGTTTTATCGGAGAGTCCTGGGGGTCGTCGCTGCAGCTACTGAGTACGTGCTTTGTGCGACGCTTTCGGCAGGCCACCCTGGGGAAAGAGACCAAGCTAGATGGGCTAAAACCGGGTGCAATGAACTCGATCCGCTTGCTTTTCAAACCCACTGATTTTTTTATTTCTTTTTTTGGTCATATTTTGTGCCACGAGTTCCCAGCATGGGTTACAATTAAATTTGATATCTTTTACATATAAGCATATATCTGTAAAGGCAATTGGCTCTTCTTGTTGCATTTTGTCAAAAGCCTATTTTCAATCTTTGATGTATGTTTGTCTATGTGTTTTAAGCTTCTATACGTCTTTAAGTCAACATCAGCAAACAAATTATGGCTTCTCTGGCGCCGCTGCTTTAAACTAAACCAAATGTTTATATCAGCTACTCCTGTACTTTTATTGTGAATTACTGGCACCTGGCCGTCTTGACAGACGATAGTTTGTTACAATGTACTTCAAAAGAGGCAGAATAACTGCAATCCATGACGGTTTTGAATTGTGATTCTGAATTGTAGTGACCATGTTGCCGCATGATCCCCCTCTCGACCTGTCTGGTTTACTTCAGAGGAAATGTAACATCAATACATCTGGAACAAGAACAGCTGCAGAACCTGCAGAACAGCAAAGCAATGTTCTAACTGTCCGTCTATTGGAGCTTCGATCCTAGACTAGTTGCCGACCAAGGATTAGGGTCTGGTCTGCCCTGACACGACATTTAGTCTTTAGGTTGCATGTCCTCGCTACAGGATAAGACTTGTACCCTCCCAAATGCGCCCCTCCGCCCTAAGCCATGTACACAATGTAGGATTTGGGGTTTGGAGAACGTCTCCCAACATTCGGCGTTATCAAAAAGCAGGTAGTACCGCCTATTGTCATAAGGTAACTCAACCATTTTTGACTACGAGTAAAACCTGAATCACTTTTTTTTTAAATAGAATGTATAAACATAACATATGATTTCTGAAACCATGTTTTCTTTTACCTAATGTACAATGCAATTCTCAGTCTGCAGGCAGATGTCCCAGGGCGTGTTTGCCATCCTAGGCCAGAAGTCAATCCAGTCAGCGGACATTGTTAAATCTCTGACGTCAACATTTCACATGCCCTACATTACACCTTCCTTATCACCGTCGTCACTGAGAGACGAGCCTTCCAGGTACAAAGACCGGAATCTTTCTCTTTTATCTTCTTTTAGCCTACATCCCCCTGACAGGAACCTGGTGGGTTCATGCAGATCGGAGGACGTGAGAAGTCATGTCTCGGGAACTGAAATGCTTTGGTTATGTTACACGCCACAGTGACTTGGGGAGAGAACACTGATGGAAGGCGTGGTTCCTGATAGCTGGCATCGACTAGCACGGAGATGGACACAAGACAATGCAGAGACCCTGTGCTTGACGATGCATGTGGCGAGAGATCTGGCCAGAGATCTAGAGTTAATGCGCCGTGATGTAAGCTGTGTTCTGCAAAGGACCCGCTTCTTGAGTAACCAGAACACGATCAGACTTGACTAAATGGACGTTGCGGTTAATGCCTTCGTCAGCACACAAAAGTATCCAAACACTGATACAATAACAAATATATAAAAGTAACTTAGATGAAGTTAATCGGACATCTGTGTAGCTGTGTAGCCGGCCTAAGGCGTTCGGCTGATGTTTTATTTGTCCCAGGTTTATAATATTGTGGCGAAGAGGTTACCGACGCAGTTAGTAATCTCACATACCACGTTCGAAACACAACTGCGGGTGATTTAGCAGCATACCGCTTTACGTTGATTTTTATACAATGGGATGCGTGCCAGTCGTTCAGAAATCAATGGCAAATTACTGAACGTAAACTTACCAAGTAATCACGAACAGCCAAAGAATGCTAGGGTTGACTGTGACGTCCTGTAAAGGATATGCAACTAACTTTTTTATAATACTCACGGATGGTGATGTTGATTATACTTTTGATAATGCTTTTTTTTGTCGCTCGCATTGAACTCAAACGTTGTCATACACTACTACTACTGCTAAATTGTGCCACTACTAGTGGATGCACTATAATGATTTCTACGTGTGGATTAGCTTTCCCTTTTATCAGTGTCCCTCGCCATCAAGTGAACCCACTCCGACTTCAGAGGTATTTGTAATTTACATCTTTTGTGTCAAGGACGTGAAGTGAACATTTTAGTCTAACTAAACGGTGTAGGGGTTTGACCCGCTACCTTGGCATCAGCGTACCGACAGTTTAGCAGCGTGCTCTCTTGACACTTCTGTTATGCTAACCTCCAGAATACTGTTGATGATTATATGTATGTTGATGTTGATGATGATGAATAAGGTGATATATATCGATGATGATGACTACGGTAACGGTGATGATGATGATAATGATGGTGATGATGGTGATGATGATGGTGATGATGATGATGGTGATGATGATTATGGTGATGATGATGATGGTGGTGGTGATGATGATGGTGGTGATGATGATAATGATGATGATGATGATGATGATGATGATGATGATGATGATGATGATGATGATGATGATGATGATGATGATGATGATGATGATGATGATGATGATGATGATGATGATGATGATGATGATGATGATGATGATGAAGTTGTCTGTATCTTCCAGTTATGAAATCCACCTCCGACCCGACCTGACCGCAGCCATCGTCGACGTCATAGAAGTTTTAGGCTGGGGTCACGTTCATTTCTTGTATGATTCTGATGAAGGTAAACACAACGGCAACTGCAGCAAAAACAGCAACATTATCAACAACAATAACAACAACAGCAGCATTAAAGTTAACAACAGCAATACAAAAAGCATCATCATCAACAGCAATAGCATAAATAACAACAACATTAACAACAGCAGCAACAGCATCGACAACAACAGCATAAACAGCGACAGCATTAGCAACAACATGAATATCAACAACAACAGCATTAACATCAATATCAACAACAACATCGACAACAACAGCAGCATTAACAACAATATCAACAACAACAATATCAGCATCAACAACAACAACATTGGCAACAACATGAATATTAATAACAACAGCATTAAAAACAACAGCATTAGGAACATGAACATCATCAACAACATGTGCATCAACAATAACAAAATTAACATAAACAATAACAACTATGCTGACATCCACAACAGATAATTCTGCCCCTGCACTGCTTCCGCTACTTCTACAAACGTTGATGATTTTATTGATGCTGCTACTACCATAACTATTACTACTACTACTACTACTACTACTACTACTACTACTACTACTACTACTACTACTACTACTACTACTACTACTACTACTACTACTATTGCTACTACTACTACTACTACTACTACTACTACTACGACGACGACGACGACGACGACAAATACCACTACTACGACTACCACTAATACTACTGTTAGTAATTTATTACACTATTACTACTGTTGCTGCTACTAATACTACTAATACAACTACTACTATTACTACACCTACTACTTATGCTTCTGCTACTATTTCAACTACTACTAGTAGTAGCAATACTATTGTATCTAATACTATTACTACTACTGCATCTACCACTATTACTACTACTGATGCTATTATTACTCTTAATACCACTGCTACAGCTACTACTTATACTATTTCTCTATTCCAACAGCGACAACCACCACCACATACATAATAATTCGAAGCCCAGTTTAACTACACTTTTCACATTTCTACATATTCAACGTGACAGCTGCAGTCCCTTTTCTCAATCCAGCGTGACACAAACACATAAGTACCAATCTGCGCCCTGTAGTTTTTGAGTATTTTATTCATGACCAAAGGATATTCCAATGGGCTCGGTAATGCAGTGTATAACACATTATCTTGCAGGACTGCATCGACTCCAGCACATCCACAAGATGATGCGAAACGATAGAGTCCAGTGGTTCTCCATGGTCAGGTTCACAAACGTGGACGATGTCCACGACGAGCTGAGGACCGCAGATGACACGGACAGCCTCAGCTACCTCTCCAAGGCATTTGTTCTTGACCTCTCTTCAGAGGAAGCCTACAACAAAGTCTTGAAACAGGTCGGGGGATATTATTTCAGTTTTTTATCTCGTGAGATGTTGGTTTTTATATTGTGTTAGTGGGTGTGAAGTCATAACATCTGATGGGAGGTGCCTTGAAGAGATTACAACAAATATCGCCATGGCGAAGGTAGCCTTTTGCAAGATGAAAAACATACTGATCAATAAAAAGATGTCATTTGCAACAAGGAAAAGAGTCGTGAAGTGCTACATAGAACCTGTACGTTTGTATGGATGTGAAGCGTAGGCAATGAGCAGACAAGATGAGAAAACATCTGATGGTTGTGGAAATGTGGTTTCAGAAAAAATGCAAAGAATATCATGGACAGATCGAAAAACCAATGACCAAGTCCTACAAGGAATAAATGAAAAGCGTAAACTGATTAGAGAAATTAGACGTAGAGTCAAAATTTTTGGGCCACGATATGAAAAGAATAAACTAGAGAACTTGGTGACAACTGGCAAGATTGCGAGGGGGGGGGGGGGGGGGGGGGGGTTGAGAGAACACGAGGAAGGCATACTTCGGCTTGTTCACGTGGTATGGTCGAGACACGAATACAGAGCTGATCCACGTCTAGTAATCATGTCAGATGGCGAAACATGACTGCCCACGCTTATCGGCATGGCACATGATGACGATGGGTAGTTGTAGGCGAGGTTGTGTTAACATTAGAAGCAGAAATATTTAGTAGTAGTAGTAGTAGTAGTAGTAGTAGTAGTAGTAGTAGTAGTAGTAGTAGTAGTAGTAGTGGTGGTGGTGGTGGTGGTGGTGGTGGTGGTGGTGGTGGTGGTGGTGGTGGCGGCGGTGGCGGTGGTAGTAGTAGTAGTAGTAGTAGTAGTAGTAGTAGTAGTAGTAGTAGTAGTAGTAGTAGTAGTAGTAGTAGTAGTAGTAGTAGTAGTAGTAGTAGTAGTAGTAGTAGTAGTAGTAGTAGTATCAGTAGTAGGAAAATAAGAATTTACAATCTGTATAGCCCGGCAGATAAGGATCTTACGCTCTCAAACATGAAAATAACTGACACAAATTGCATTGTTGTCGGAGACTTTAATAGCCGCTCAGAAAGATGGGGATACCCAGATACTGACAAAAGAGGAGATGAAGTGGAGGACTGGGAAATAGACTCAAATCTCCATCTACTCAACAAAGCGGATGACACACCGAGCTTCTACTCCAGAAGATGGATTACCACTTCTACTCCAGACTTAGCTTTCTGCACAGGAGACATCCTCCACAAAATCGATCGCCATGTGCTTGACCAATTAGCAGGTAGTGACCACAGACCAATCAAGCTTGTAATAGATATGGAGTATGTTCCACAGGAGCAAAAGCCTTTACCCCGCTGGAATTACAAACGAGCAGATTGGGACAGATTTTCCATACTAACAGACAAATATTGTGAAAACATAAATACACGATATGGCAACTTGAAGCAAATGGTGGAAAGTCTAAACAGAGCAATAATACAGGCGGCCACTGAGTCTATTCCAAGAGGAGCGAGGAAAAATTACAAACCATACTGAACTGAGGAACTACAAATTTTGGAGGACAAAGTTGAAGATGCTAGGAAGACCGCAGAGAGAGAACAAACAACTGAAGCGAACATCTGTCTCAAAGCCATCTCAGCAAAATATAAAAGAACAGTAAATCAAACAACAAGAGATTGTTGGAGGAAAAAAACAGAAAACCTGAATTTTGACAGGGATGGAAACAAACTATGGAAACTAGTGAAAGCCATGAACAATGAAGGACCTAGAAACAAACAAATAACAATTAAACAAGGAAATGCCTTGCTTACAGGAAAAAAGGCTGCAAATGCACTAATGGAACACTATGCCAGTGCAAACCACATTGATATTACAGCCGAACAGAAGAAAGCAATCAAAGATAAACAGATACATCATAGATATACAGAGACAGCAGCAGAATATATGATGGCAAATCTAACAATGGAAGAAATGGAACAGGCAATGAATACCCTAAAAAAGAAGACATCACCAGGAAAGGATGGAATCACAAATGAAATGCTAATAGGACTAGGCACTAAGGCAAAAAAGAAACTACTAGCAGTCCTAAATTACAGCTGGAAGAGGGGAATAGTTCCACAGGCATGGAAGGAAGCTATACTAATACCAGTCCCAAAGAAAGGAAAAGACCTGGAAAAACCAAATGGCTATCGACCTATCAGTCTTCTTAGCTGTGTAGGAAAATTAATGGAACGCATTATCAATGGCAGGCTAACATGGCATCTGGAAGAAAACCAACTCTTAACACCTCACCAAGCAGGATTCAGAAAGTACAGATCCACTGAAGATCAAATAACCTATCCATCCATCCATCATGTGCCATGCCGGTAAGCGTGGGCGGTCATGTTCTGCCATCTCACTCGATCAACAGAGTCGTGGATCAGTTCCGTGTTTCTGTCTCGACCATGCCACAAGGCCAAGCCATCCAGATACTTGTTTCTAGGTCTTCCCCTTGGTCTGTTCCCCTCGATCTTACCAGTTGTCACCAAGTTCTCCAAATCATTTCTTCTCATAACATGCCCAAAAAATTGTGACTGTCTACGTCTAATGTCTCTGATCAGTTTACGATCTTCATTTGTTTCTTGAAGGACTTGTTCATTGGTCTTTCTGGCTGTCCGTGGTATTCTTTGCATTTTCCTCAGAAACCACATTTCTACAGCCATCAGATGTTTTTCAGCCTGGCTGCTCATTGTCCAAGCTTCACATCCATATAAAAGTACAGGTTCTATGTAGCATCTCAACACTCTTTTTCTCGTTTCAATTGACATCTTTTTATTGGTCAGTATGTTTTTCATCTTGCTAAAGGCTACTTTTGCCATGGCGATTCTTGTTCTAATCTCTTCAAGGCATCTCCCATCAGATGTTATTACTGTTCCGAGGTAATTGTACCTATTCACTTGTTGAAGAATATTCCCATTTACTTGTATATTACACTGTGGTATTTCGTTCTTCTTAGTGACGACCATAATCTGTGTCTTTTTACAATTTAATTCTAACCCTAGTTGTTCACTGTGTGTAACAACCGCATCTACTAAATTTTGCAGGTCCTGTTCATTGTCTGCAATCAAGACTGTATCATCTGCATATCTAATGTTATTGATGCAAATAACCTATATAGCTCAGGAAATAGAGGATGCCTTCCAAGAGAAAAAGCACACACTAGCGGTCTGGATAGATTTAGAAAAAGCATTTGATAAAGTATGGAAGGAAGGACTGAAAGTAAAACTGCAAAAAATGCATGTTTGTGGGAAAATGTACAAATGGATCAGCCACTACCTTGAGAACAGAACTGCCAGGACAAAAGTACAAGGACAAACCAGCAAAATGATTCTGTTGGAGCAAGGTGTCCCCCAAGGAGGAGTTCTTTCACCAACATTATTCCTAGCATATATAAACGACATCACGGAACATTTTCCAGCCAGAGTACACACATCATCCTTTGCAGATGACCTAGCCATATGGACATCTGAAGAATATATTAGTACAGCTAACAGCAGAATACAGCAAGCCCTATTAGCGCTAGAGGACTGGTCAAAATCATGGCTAGTGAAGATAAGTGAGGAGAAAACAACATGCACAGTATTCTCCCTCTCAACTAAAACTCAGCAACCTAAGCTGGTATTGAATGGAAAAATATTGCGCCATGAAGAAAATCCAAACTATCTAGGAGTCACCTTTGATCGTCGCCTGACATGGAAGACACAGGTTGAGAAAAATCGAACAAGAGCAAGGCAAAGAATGGCAATCATAAAAAAAGCTTGCTGGTACAACGTGGGGAGCAGATGAGAAAGTTCTCAAGAAGTTATATACTGGACGGGTGAGGCCAATACTGGAATATGGCATTGCAGCTTGGGCAACAGCAGCTAAGTCAAACTTTAACAAAATAAGTAGAGTCCAAAATCAAGGAATGCGAATCATAACTGGAAGCCTGAAGACAACGCCTATTAATGAACTAGAAAAGATCACTTGTTTACAACCAATGCAGGATAGAAGAGATAGTAGAGCCCAGCAACAAGCTGAAAAATTTAGAAGATTGACAGACCACCCTATGTATAAAAGGTTTAGTGGTTTTGGAAAGGGAAGACTGAAGCGTAGCAACTTTGTAGAAACTGCAAAACGAAAGATTAGGGCAGATCCCATACTTAACATATCAACAGTCAAACCCATTTACAATGCAGACAAGTTCCCAGCTTGGAGACAGCAGCTACTGCCTGAGATGATAGAAAACATTCCTGGTATTGAGAAAAAGAACACTCAGCATGAAACCGAAAGAAGAGAAATAACCCTAAACTACATAAAAGAACATTACCCAAGCAGCAATTGGACCCATGCATATACAGATGGATCAGCCAAAAATTCAGTAGAGAATGGAGGAGGAGGAATTCTCCTCAATTTAAAAAATGGAGTGAAAAAAACACATTCAGTGGCAACTGGAAAGTTTTCAAGTAACTTCAAAGCGGAGGTAGAGGCTCTGAAAACTGCAGCAGAAATGCTCTTGATGGAGGAAAATAAAGAGACGCAAATAGCTATCTTTACAGATGCAAAGTCAGCTGTCTCAATACTGAAGAGCAATAACAGCACAGAAATAGCTGGCCTAAGAGCAGCACTCCATGGTCTATGCCAGAAATCAAAAAAAGTTGTAATACAGTGGATACCATCACATTGCAGTATACCTGGAAATGAAGAGGCTGACAGACTGGCAAAAGAGGGCGGACGACTGCCACAGCCTGACATAGACATAACCTATAATGAGGCAAAGAGGTTGATAAAAAGCACTTATAGAACCAAATGGGAATCAGAGCATCCAGGCCACCAGAAGGATGATGCATATTACAAACTCGACCGAAGAGAACAAGTAGCAATCTTCAGACTCCGCACAGGACACAACAGGTTGAAATACCACTTGTTCAACAAACTAAAGATAGGAGATACAGATGAATGTAATTGTGGAACTGGTAAAATGACAGCTAAACATTTGCTGCAAGAGTGCCCAATATATGCAGAACAGAGAAAGATATTTTGGCCCACACCTGCTTCATTCGAGGACAAGCTCTATGGAGATATCAACAAGCTCAAGTCGACTGCAGCTTACTTTAACTGTATTCAGATTGACATTTAAATGTACATGAAGAAGTATTTAGACTGCCACACTTCATTACCACAGGCATGTCGGTTACACAAGCCTCCCAGAGGCATGAAATGGAATATTGCTTGGATAGCAAATCCATTACGTGGAAAGTCCGAATCGAAAGCTCACTGTGTGGGCTTCAAAAAAGGTGGAAAAAGTGTCCTAGTGGCACAAAATGGAATATTGCTTGGATAGCAAATCCATTACGTGGAAAGTCCGAATCGAAAGCTCACTGTGTGGATGTCATCTGCAAACTGCATTCTTCTGGCTTCTGGAAGAACAGCCTATGGTGAACGGAAGGCCCAATATACGGAAGTGAGGCTAAGCAGCCATGTGCAGGACGTGACGATTCCTTGGGTGAGCCCAGTACCAGAGCGGTGTGTGATGGCTCTGCAATTATGGAAGCCTCCTTGGATGGCGGGGAATGCCCATGGTCTGCCTCTGCCTTCCCTTGAGGGTCGACCAGGATGCCTTTGGCTGTTCTATATGGGCCAGCTGGGATGGGAGATAACACCACAACAGTGAGAGTCTAACGTCCTAAGAAACCCCCGGGAAGGTTAACCCGGTCAACAAATGCCCACAGAAGTCGGATGTGTCGGCCTAACGGCGCAAGAACGCAGCTCTGCTGTAAACAGGCACAACGCAATCACGTCCGAAAAAAAACTCCGGATGAACGAAGAAGAAGAAGAAGAAGTATCAGTAATAGTAGTAGTAGTAGTAGTAGTAGTAGTAGTAGTAGTAGTAGTAGTAGTAGTAGTAGTAGTAGTAGTAGTAGTAGTAGTAGTAGTAGTAGTAGTAGTAGTAGTAGTATCAGTAGTAGTAGTAGTAGTAGTAGTAGTAGTAGTAGTAGTAGTAGTAGTAGTAGTAGTAGTAGTAGTAGTAGTAGTAGTAGTAGTAGTAATAGTAGTATTAGTAGTAGTATCAGTAGTAGTAGTAGTAGTATTAGTAGTAGTAGTAGTAGTAGTAGTAGTAGTAGTAGTAGTAGTAGTAGTAGTAGTAGTATCAGTAGTAGTAGTAGTAGTAGTAGTAGTAGTAGTAGTAGTAGTAGTAGTAGTAGTAGTAGTAGTAGTAGTAGTAGTAGTAGTAGAAGTAGTAGTAGTAGTAGTATCAGTAGTAGTAGTAGTAGTAGTAGTAGTATCAGTAGTAGTAGTAGTAGTAGTAGTAGTAGTAGTAGTAGTAGTAGTAGTAGTAGTAGTAGTAGTAGTAGTATCAGTAGTAGTAGTAGTAGTAGTAGTATCAGTAGTAGTAGTAGTAGTAGTAGTAGTAGTAGTAGTAGTAGTAGTAGTAGTAGTAGTAGTAGTAGTAGTAGTAGTAGTAGTAGTTGTTGTTGTATCAGTATTAGTAGTAGTAGTAGTAGTAGTAGTAGTAGTAGTAGTAGTAGTAGTAGTAGTAATATCAGTAGTAATAGTAGTAGTAATAGTAGTAGTATCAGTAGTAGTAGTAGTAGTAGTAGTAGTAGTAGTAGTAGTAGTAGTAGTAGTAGTAGTAGTAGTAGTAGTATCAGTAGTAGTAGTAGTAGTAGTAGTAGTAGTAGTAGTAGTAGTAGTAGTAGTAGTAGTAGTAGTAGTAGTAGTAGTATCAGTAGTAGTAGTATAGTATCAGTAGTAGTAGTAGTAGTAGTAGTAGTAGTATCAGTAGTAGTAGTAGTAGTAGTAGTAGTAGTAGTAGTAGTAGTAGTAGTAGTAGTAGTAGTAGTAGTAGTGGTAGTAGTAGTAGTAGTTGTAGTAGTAGTAGTAGTAGTAGTAGTAGTAGTAGTAGTAGTAGTAGTAGTAGTAATAGTTTTTTGCTGCAGCTATTGCTATTGTTATTGTTGGTGCTGTTGCTTTTGTTGATAATGTATTAACATTAGTACAGCGGCCACCCCCCGGGCAACAGCTGTGAGAGGCTGGCTAAACCAGGCATGGGTAGCCGATTTGGTGTCAAACCAAGCGGTAAACTAGAGTATGCCTACCCAGCATGTGAAGACAGGATTCGGCAGACTGCGCGGAAGAAATCATTCCTGATTCAACGGGCAAGACGGCGTTTACCTGCAAAGCGTTGTGGAACGTAATGAGCACGGCAAGGCACGTAGAGCGCCCTGGTCATCCACTGCACCTGTATTCGTCTCCAGTCGTCTCGACTTGTCTTGCCACTGGACTCAGATGGACTCGGGCGAGAGAGTGAGGTCGACGAATTGCGCAACTCTTCCTCACTTTAATCCAAGTCATCGCGCAAGTCATTCTTCATCCAACGTCATATATCATTTCAAGGACGCGTCAATAGTCCACCTTTACAAACGTAAAGGAAACCGCCAATCCTGTGAGAACCACCGAGGCATCTTCTTGCTTTCAATTGCAGGGAAGTTACTCGCCAGAATTCTTCTCAATCGCCTCACAGCCCATCTCGATCAAGGTCTTCTTCCTGAGAGTCAATGTGGCTTCAGAAAAGAACGTGGAACTGTTGACATGATTTTCGCTGCAAGGCAGCTGCAAGAGAAATGTCAGTAACAGAACTGCCAAATGTTCTCCACTTTCATTGACCTTACCATGGCTTTTGATACAGTCAGCAGAGAAGGACTGTGGAAGATTATGGCAAAATATGGCTGTCCACGAAAGTTTTGTCCACATAGTGCGGCTATTTCATGATGGCATGCAGGCAAGAGTACAGGAAAATGGTGAACTGTCTGAACCCTTTCCTGTCACCAATGGAGTGAAGCAAGGATGTGTCCTGGCACCAACACTGTTCAGCCTCATGTTTTCAGCCATGTTGATGAATGCCTTCGAGAACGACGACATTGGAATAGACATCAACTACCGTATGGATGGAAAGTTATTCAATCTCAGAAGGCTGAAAGCTAAAACCAAAATTAACAGCGACACCGTCAGAGAGCTCCTGTTTGCTGATGATTGCGCTCTATACGCCAACTGAGGCGGACATGCAACATAATGTTTCAGCTTTCTCACATGCCTATGCCAACTTTGGGCTCAATATCAATTTGGAGAAGACTTTAGTTATGTACCAGCCAGCTCCAGGGAATAATCACACTGTGCCGAATATCAAAGTGAATGATCATAGACTAAGTGTTGTGGACAAATTCATCTATCTTGGCAGCACTGTGTCACAAGCTGCCACAATTGATGACGAAGTGAATGCAAGAATCTCCAAGGCCAGTGCGGCCTTTGACAGACTGTACAAGAATGTATGGGGCAGAACTGGAATAAGCCTGCAAACAAAGCTAAAAGTCTACAAAGCAGGTGTATTATCCACACTGCTATATGCTTGTGAAACCTGGACTGTTTATCAGCGACACGCTAGGAAATTAAACCACTTCCACACAGTCTGCCTAAGGAAGCTACTGAAGATTAAATGACAAGACAAGATTCCAGACACTGAAGTTCTAGAAAGAGCGTCCATGCCCAGCATCCACACTCTACTGATGAAGAATCAGATTCGCTGGGCTGGTCACTTGACTCGCATGCCAGATCACAGGCTCCCTAAACGAATTTTTTACAGCGAACTACGTTGTGGTAAACGCTCCCAAGGTGGCCAGAGGAAACGCTTTAAAGACACTGAAAATCTCACTGAATGCTTTTGGAATTCATCATGACACCTGGGAGGCTGCAGCCAGAGACCAAAATTCGTGGCGTGCATCATTACATAAGGGTGCAGGCATGTGTGAGGCAACCAGGACTGCAAGAGCTGTGAAGAAACGGCAGGACAGAAAAACTACTGCAGGAAATCCTCCTCCAGAAACGTCAAGCATTCTTTGCCAACATTGTCAAAGAACATTTCGAGCCAAAATAGGCCTTATCAGCCATTTTAGAACCCACGGCTCCATATCTTCAACCCCACAGGATGAAATGAATGGTCATCATCATTCTTGATGGACAAACAACAACATTAACATTAGTAGTTGTGTTATTGTTTTGTTAATATCCATGAAAAGTTACTTTCCATTGAGCCATGTCCATGAAACAATTACTATCTACTAAAGCATGTCCATGAAACAATTACTATCTACTAAAGCATGTCCATGAAACAATTACTATCTACTAAAGCATGTCCATGAAACATACTTTCCACTGAACCATGTCCACGAATCAATTACTTTCTACTGAATCATGTCCATGAAACAATTACATTCCACTGACCCATGTCTATCGCAACCAGCGTGTTGGTGTAATGGTCAGAACGTTAGTCTGACAATGAGATAAGCGAGATCGGGCTAAGGTTTCATGCTAGCTGTCGTCGTTTGCTACGGGAGTAAAGACTGGCCACCTATTTTGCAGTGCCCTCCTGTCAACAAAATGTAATGGTTCTAATACTTCACAAACCCACATGGGGTTCAGCTTTTGGACTCTCTCTCTCTTTGTCCCCCCCCTCTCTCTCTCTCTCTCTCTCTCTCTCTCTCTCTCTCTCTCTCTTTGTCCCCCCCCCTCTCTCTCTCCCCCTGTCTATATTACTCTCTCTCTCCTTCCATATCTATCTTCCACTCTCTCTCTCACACACTCTCTCTCACTTTCTCTCTCTCTTCATGTTCCTTACTCTCTCTCCATCTCTCTCTCTCTCTCTCTCTCTCTCTCTCTCTCTCTCTCTCTCTCTTATTCCGCTTTAACAAAACAAAAAGCAATGCCACTCAGCACACACTCCCAAACGCAACCAAACACTCCTGACCAGAATCCCCCATTTATACACTTCCTACCCTCTGACTCCACATCCGCGTCTTCTATTTGTCGAATCCTGTAATCACTGTAACGACAAGGGCTGCAACTTTCTCAACCCCCAAGCCATAAAATAGAGACTTTACCAACGGAGTTGTTGTCCTTGCCGAAACAAATATTGGTTTGTTAGAAAGTTGTCCACACGTGACGAGAATATCTTTCCGCGCCTTTTATGCCGTGATGTCTGTACGTGATTGGCAATTTCGTAGATTACCGCCATTGATTCTGTTTTGGCTTTTTTTCAACTCGAAGCAATAAGACTTGCACATTACTTGTATGTCTGGGCGCGCTAGACTTTTAGCAAAGCAAGGCGAGTGATCGTGAATATCCCAAGGATTTAAAATAAATGGATGCAGTGTAGTTTACTTTCTTGGTAGTACGTCTGCTGCTATCGTGAGTGGTTGAGAGTCGAACACTTTGTGAGATTCCTCATTGGCTTGAAGTGGGACGTCATTTCAAACATACAATATCACATATGGTGGCTTTCATTTGCACTCTACAGTCTTAATGTCAATATACAAGACTTTGTAGAGTTTTCTTCTTTTTGTTTTTTACAGCTGTATTGTAAAGTATTCTTCTCAAGTCCTCCAGCCTGTACGTAGTTGTATTTTTTCTTCTTCTTCAGTTGATATATACAACTCTATGGGGTTATTTACATCTACTTAACTACAGTATTCATAATGTCGACATACCAAGACATAACAATGCCAGATATGCAACACTCTACGAGTTATTTACATCTACTTAACTGCAGTATTCATAATGTCGACATACCAAGACATAACAATGCCAGATATGCAACACTCTACGAGTTATTTACATCTACTTAACTACAGTATTCATAATGTCGACATACCGAGACATAACAATGCCACATATGCAACACTTTATGAGTTATTTACATCTACATTCTAAGTCCGCTCCGTGGCGAAAGAGTTACGGGCGCAGTTCGTAATCCCGCATACCGTGTTCGAAATACAACTGTGGGCGATTTGGCAGCAGACAGCCTTGCGTTGGCTTTTTTTTAAACGAAATGGTATGGGTGCTGGTCGTTCAGAAAGCAATGGCAAACTACTAAACGTAAACTTACCAAGAGATCACAAACATCATTTTTTTTTTATGCTGGGTGGCTTAAAAAAATGCTGGGGCTTACTGCAACATACTGTAAAGGATACACAACTAACTTTAACATTCTAAGATATTAATGTGGAAATCAAAGACAGCGAGAAGTAGAATTGATAAGCTCTACTGTAACACAATTACACATGAAAAAGTGGATGTTGCGGTTATAACCTTCATTAGCACACAAACAACAGACACTGTTACAACTACGTACAGTACATAAGAATCATTGCCGGAACTACTGAGTGCATGTTCTCTGCTCTATGACATCTTCAACAGCCAGGGAGGAGCTAGTGAAGAGAATAAGACTCGGGAATGATGAGAGAAGAAGGCGAAGAGCCAGGGGAGTAGGGATCAGAAGCACAATGAAGAATCGTATTGAAGAACAGATCGATCATCATGGCTTGGAGAGAATGGTGTTGCGGGGAGTGACCAGAGGATCTGGCCGACACTCAAAACCCCGAGAAAAGGTCACGCGGATACATAATCAGACTGCTACTGGTACCATTAGTGTTGGGACTCTTCGCTGGCTGTTGCAGATGAGGACGGAGCACGTAAGGATGTCCCGAGTGTTGTGATGTCGGCTCTTTGTTAGTTAGTTAGTTAGTTAGTTAGTTAGTTAGTTAGTTAGTTAGTTAGTTAGTTAGTTAGTTAGTTGGTTGATTGGTTGGTTGGTTGGTTGGTTGGTTAGTTGGTTGGTTGGTTGGTTAGTCGACAGATCATCCTCATTGCACATCGAACCATTCAGTCCATAAGTACTCAGATCCACTCCTCAGCAAATCCCGCAGCGTGTAGCGGCTCACGGCACCAGTTCTGTGTTGGTTTATTACTCTTCTTTGGCTTCCTGCGTAGTGTTCTTGTTTGGCCACACCTCTTTTAACTTGCTGTTCTCGCTGCCTGACCATGGTTGTAGACTCACAGTCATCGCTTGGTTCTCGTAAACAACTTATCTGTCTGCCTGTTCCATGGTTCGGTCGCCTTCCACAGTAGCCCTACTTGCAAGCCTGTCAGCCTGCTCATTTCCTTGTACACCCGCATGCCCAGGCACAAAAATGAAACTAATTTTTGCCAACCGAGACAGCTCCAGAGACAGTAACCACTCTCTTCGGGCCCACCCCATCTCTATCTTCCTGAGCATACTCATTGAGTCACTAAGGACACATCCTTGATTGAATATCTGTGTCTCGAGCCATGTTGTTGCTTTACTTACTGCCATGACTTCCGTAGTCAGGCTAATAGTGGTCAAAGTACCAGACTCTTCCTTCACAATTTTCCCGCCGGCCTGAGCCGTAAAGGCCCATGAATTTCTCACTCTTCAAACGGCCGACCCATCCGTATAAATTACAGCATCATCTTCTAAAGAATTCTCGAAGATCAGAGCCTGCACTTCCACCTCCACAGCAGCTGGATTTTCTTGTCTGCATTTCTTGTCTAGTTGAATGCGCACAGAAAAAGGATGTACAACACTCTGTTGGCACTTGTACCCACTCCTCGCCAGGTTCTAAGTCATCAAGTGAACACACCTGTTGAAGAATGTCTTAGGCTTGACCCATCCACGACTTTCCTCTTCTTAACCTGCTGTCCTTTACCTTCTTAATCTCGCTATGCAGTGGATGTTGTGTGTTTGCGTTGACTCAGATAGGCACGTGCTTGGCAAATTTGTACTTTGTCCCTCATGGTTGGAAAATCAAGAAGGTAGCGCACCGCCCTGCATTCTGTATTTCTTGTACATCCAAGAATAATGCTCATAGCCCTGCATTCTGTATCTCTTGTACATGCAAAACAGAAAGAACCAGACCCTCGTAAAGAAGACAGATGGCGCTGCTCACAGTTTGCCGCTGCCATCACCTGCATCGCAGCCAAATCCCGCTTGGCCTTTGTTATCACCTGGTCTGCGTGCTCAGTATAAGCTAGGCTTCGATCAAATCGGATCCCCAAGTAATTCATTGCCTGCGTTATTTCCACCGTCTCTGAATCCAGATTTACAGTTGACGTTGGGGTGTTGACAATATGGTGATTTGTCGGTTCTTGCTTCAACTCAACTTAATTCATCTCATCCCAACTCAACTCAACTAACTCAACCACATACAAAATTATACGAAAGTTACTTAGCTGATGATAATTCGTCACGTGTCCAGTTGTGTGCATCGCATAGAAAATGCAATTTAATGAAATCACGTTGATATCGCGCCAGCTGACCGCAAAATCGTGACTGCTTTAGTCATATCGGTGATCCGCTGGCTGGAGGGACAAACAGGACACACGTGTGATTATCATAGACTCACAGGGCACGCTGAGAAAGTTGTAGACAAACGTGCTTTACAGAGTGACATGCTTCAATACAAACATCAAAAATAGGGTGCATCTGTTAGATCTTTTTTTCCCAGGGCATGCTGGTGTGGTCGGAAATGAGCAGGCGGATATATTAGCTGGGTTTGTACTCCTTGGTGGGGTAACGGTGCATGATAAAGCAGATGTGGTCGGGGTCCTTTGGGATCATGGGTATAGTGTGGAAGAACAGATACATAATTTTTGCATAGAGAAAATCGTGCGGCTAGGAGTAACCAGAGGATCTGGCCTACATGCAATACTCCGAAGAAAAGCCAGACGGACACAAATAGGACTGCAACCATTAGTATTGGGACTCTGCGCTGGTTATTAAAGATGAGGATGGAGCACGTATGATATTTCCCAAATGATGTGATATCGGTTCTTGACTGAACTTAATTCAGCTGGAAATTTGTCAGGCAAGGAATTATATTTTCCTTTGGAAGACTTAGTTTGAAGTCATAAGTCCGATCTTTGACGTCCAGATTTTATGAGCCAGGAAAATGACTTGCTTACGTCTAACGGACTGAGCTCGGTGTAGAGACGTGCCGGTACCGAAGATCCATCTTTACGGTGTCTGTGTTGCAGTGCGCACTCACTTCTCTCCCAGCTCAGAACCCCGCAGGTGTGCAAAATAGGTACTGGAACATGGCATCTGTGTAGTCTTATCAATGATAATAGGTACTGGAACATGGCATCTGTGTAGTCTTATCAATGATAATAGGTACTGGAACATGGCATCTGTGTAGTCTTATCAATGATAATAGGTACTGGAACATGGCATCTGTGTAGTCTTATCAATGATTCGCCAAGTCATGATTCACACATTTGTATTTTTATTTGACCCAAAGCAGTTTCCTGTAATAATTCTGTGATTTGATAGCGCCACCACATTTTATAGGTTAGAATGCACGGGGGAGTAAGTGGCCATCTCTCCCTAAATTAGCTGTTCTTGATATACTTATAAGTACGTAATACTGTTCTTGACTTACTTACGAGCACATAATATTGTTCTTGACTTACTTACAAGTACATAATACTGTTCTTGACTTACGAATACATAGTACTATTCTTTACTTACGAGTGCATAATATTGTTCTGGACTTACTTAGGAGTACATACTACTGTTCTTGACTTACGAATACATAATACTAATTTTGACTTACGGGTGCATAATACTGTTCTTTACTTACGAGTGCGTAATACTGTTCTTGATTTACTTTTTTGTTGTTTTGTTGTTCCCATATCCTTTACAGGACATCGCTGTCAACATCAGCATCTTTCAGCTGATTGTTGATTTCTTGGCAAGATTACGCTCAGTAGTTTGCCATTGCTTTCTGAGCGACCGGCGCACATACCCCGCAAGTTACCGACGCGGAGAGAACCGCTACCAATTCTCGCTCACGTCACGTTACTGACGAAAGTATACGGGATTACGGAGAAAGTCGTGTAACACCTAGACCAGGAAGACCGGCTCTTGATTTACTTACGAGTATATAATACTGTTCTTGACTACCGAATACATAATACGGTTCTTTACTTACAAGTGTATAATACTGTCCTTTACTTTTTTATATATTCTTTTTTACAGGACATCGCAGTCAACACCAGCATTTCTGCCTCTGTGATCTCTTTGCAAGTTTACGTTCATTATTTTGCCATTGCTTTCTGAACGACCGGCGCCGATACCAACGCAAAACCAACGCAACGAGGTCTGCTGCCAAATCGCGAGTAAGCTGTGGTTCGTACGCAGGTATACGGGAATTACGAACCGCGTTAGTAAGCCCTTCGCCACGGAGACCGACATTCTTTGCTTGCGAGTACATAATACTGTTCTTGACGTACTTGGGAATACATCATGACACATCGCAATTTTGACATTTCCCTGTGTCCTGTTTCAGATACCCGAAGTGGGAATGAACAAATTTGGTTATAACTATCTGCTGGGAACATTGGTATGTATTTGCTTATCTGTGTGTGTGTGTTTCTTTCTTCTTCTTTTTTTTTTTTTTTTTTTTTTTTTATCTCTGTTTATGTTGTTGCTGTTGCTGTGTTTATGTTATAGCTATGGTTCTGTTATTGCCATGTTTGTGTTGTTCACCATCTTTATGCTGTTTCTGTGTTTATGTTATTGTTGTGTTTATGTTTGTGGTATGTTAAAAAGAAATGGGAGACGAATCCCAAAATCCTAATAGTAAACTTTTATAAGAAAACAGAGGGCCAGTAGAGCACAAGGAAAGCTACCGAACTTCAGAGAGGATAACACTCACTCTTGGTACACTGAAAGTTTGTGTGGTTATCCTGCCACATTCTGCTCTATAGTGATGCTGCCACTTAATGAGGATTATCAATGTGAACGCACATACAACTTTAACACAAATTAACAAGTAAATAAACAATTCTTGATTATAACTTATAACATTCCAATGGGATAACATCGGGAAAGTGGGAGTTTGTCTTAAGTTGTGACATCTCATATTATTACACAACTCAAAAAATTGACACCTCAATAAAACATACTAATTATTTCTGTTTGTTAGTTAACTGTTCAGGTGTCTTCACAATGAAGTAATTCAGCTAACACATTTCCATCACCAGTGAGCTGTTAACGGTATTCTCGATCACCTCAGAGGGTATTAATAGGTTGATGAGTCCATCTAAAACCTAAACTATAACTGTCCATTTTGTTCTCCCTAACCATCACAGAATTGTACATGACTAAAAACACCGGATTTAAAAATGTCCATGTTGTTAATCCTAACCATAACAGAAATGTCTATGACTAAAAACACCGCATTTAAAAATGTCCATGTTGTTAATCTTAACTATCATAAACATGTTCATTTCTAGAGAGGAGTCCCTGAAATAAAAATGCTACTATGGTCGGGACCCTGTTGGTGTTGGCACCATTAAACTAGAAAGTAGTAATGAAAGAATTAGCTACTTTCTAGTATGTTACGGTGGCTTCTGACATCGGAGGAGTCATTGATGAAAATTTGAGATTTGCTCTTTCAGCAGTATAAACGCAATCTTCTCATCCTGCATTGAGGACCTTGACCCTCCTGAGGACAATCTTTAGCTGTCATGAATATACCCCAGTTTCAGCCACACAAAGACCACCTCTCCCTATTGAAAATATTTGCCAAACATATAACCATACCTACAGAAGTAAGGGGGCAGGAAAGAAAGGGAAAAACATAGAGAGAGAAAGAATGAAGAAAGAGGGGAAGGCGAAGGAATTATTACAAAGGGGCTGGCTAGCCAGACCCGACCCAGGTGGTGATAATCCTCCAACATGTGGATGTGGTTCTTCTTCGCACATCATCACCCGATGTAAGCCGTCACCTCGTATTTTGACAAAATATGTCTCCTTCACTCCTGCGCTGTGCTGGTGGTTCATCCTCGTGTGCCCAAGGCTCTAGCGCCAAGATTGATTTGATTGACGAACAGCAAGAATTACGACGTGTCACAATCCTGGCATTGCCTGTCTTATTCATAATAGATGAGTGCATAACATTTCATCATAAGAATGTCACATATTTACATTTATAGAGAAAATCATTATTAATCACCCCATAATTTAATGCACACATAAAGAGACATATTCTCCTTGTAATAAAACTCAAGATATCATAAATGATAGTTCTGAAAAATACCATCCATAAAGAAATCATATGTGATATCTCAGAAAAGTATAATCAATCAAGTCATTATAATTGCTAGTTTAGAACAAGAATCTTGGTAGCAGCTCTCCAAATCTTCATGAGCTACACATGAAGACTCTAAGTAAATGGGAAGTTCATCCCTCAGGATGTAAATGAACCAAACAAAGAAAGATATTCTTTAAGTCAGAAAAAAAAATCACATATCCTCGAATCTCTCAAGATCTAAATATCTACTTCTCTTATCACACAGAAAGAGAGCTCTAACTAATATTCACATCTTTCATATAATATCACTCATCGACACATCCAGATTATTATCAAATATACACTAACCTTAGCCAAAAAGGGACACATACTATCCCAACAGAAAACACATGTCTCCTATAGAATCATGTTGCGGCCTACCCCCAAACTTAGCAATCTGGATGCAACTTTGCAGGAACCCATCCTAACTTTGCCTAATTTAAATAAGCCCACTCAATTCCTCTGCCCGCACCAATCAAATTTCTGGCTGAGCTGAGACAGGTGCGAACGATGACGTTATTCTGCAGGTGGCTGTTGTCGCCTACATGACAGACTTTGCACAAACATCTCCGGTGAGTGGCTTCCGGTCAATTGTCATCATATCGCTGACTCAGACTAACAGATGTGGGTGATTTCTATGTTAAGCTGTGATCAATCACCAAACCTCGAGATGGTGTAAATATGTTATTTTTAATAAACGCAGGAGTGGCCAGTTGTACCATTGTGAACAGGTGAAGCGATTCGCATTATTTATTCAAATGTTGCTTAGGGCGAGAGACATCCTAAATGGCACAATGCTATTGCTGTGTTTATGTTGTACCATTGTGAACAGGTGAAGCGATTCGCATTCTTTATTCAAATGTTGCTTAGGGCGAGAGACATCCTAAATGGCACAATGCTATTGCTGTGTTTATGTTGTTGTTGTGTTTATGCTATTGCTGTGTTAATGTTATTGCTGTGTTTATGCTATTGCTGTGTTCATATTATTGCTGTGTTTATGCTATTGCTGTGTTCATGTTATTGCTGTGTTTATATTGTTGATCTGTGTATGTTGCTGATGTGTTCATATTAATGTTCTCTTTATGTTATTGCTGTGGTTATGTCATTTGGTGATTCAGAGACCTAGATCTAAAGTTTTCACCTTTGACATCGTTATTTAGTGAGCGCACTGGGTGGTATGAGTGCTGTCTGACAAGGTTGCACGCCAGATCTCTGCGTTCTCTGAGGAAGGGAGAGACTGGCCAACTATTCCATGTTGCACTCAGCCATACAACATAGGACGATCCTAACACGGCAATACCCACAGCATATTCTTGCCCAGGGACTTTTCTCACTTGTTTAAGTTCGTTCGCCTTGAACTCAAGTGTAGTCCATTCAAGTGCTACTGAACTGATATTTGCGTGTGGATTCATCTTCATGTGCCATGCCGATAAGCATGTGCAATAATTAGAAGAAATAAACTAAAGACAGCTGACAAGATTGAGCGGTTAAGCAAGAAGGGGAAGGCAGAGAAGTAAATACCTGGATAGCTTGGCCATATGACATGGTGGAGACAACATCAATGAGCTGATCCACGACTCTGGTGATCTGTAACAATACATGTACAGAGGATCAACAAGTAAGTTCATTTTAAAACAGGTTTATTGGTTTATGATGGCCGATACAAAATCCAGAGACCACTAAATATGATGTTGTGTTGTCTTGTCTCAGCTTTAGCGGTCACTACCCAAAACAACCTACGTCACGACCTGAGCATCCTTCTTACTGTTCTATCAGGATGCTCAAGCGTGCTTTAATCTTGCACACCTAAGCCAATAACAGATATGGTATTCATTCTGCTACAGATCGTGTGATATGGCGAAAAATGACCGCCCACGCTTAGGAGCATGGCACACGATGAATGATGTGTGACATTGCTGGCGTCAGTGGCGAACGGCAGCGAGCTCGATTCGCAATCCCGACACCTCGAGTTCCATACCCGCAGCAGGCGACACGAAGGCAGACCGCATTGTGTTGATTTTCAACAAGGGTATGAGTGTTGGTCGCTCGGAAAGCAATGGGAAACTATTGAACATACAATTTCATTAATAATCACATACAGGCCAAAAACAATTATGGGGCTTATTGTTACGTCCTGTAAAGAATCGAACGAAATAATTTGAGGCCCGTTTTACCTTTGACCCTTCCAACACTCATCTCTTTATTATGTCTTATTGCTTTCTGAATGGCAGACTGTTTGTGAAAATCAACGCAAATTGATCTTAACCCAAAACACCCTGGCTTACTTCAAACCGGGTTGTCGGGATTACGACACCGGGTTCACAAACCACCAATTCACGGACGCCGACATTATGTTGTATGTCTATATGTCTCACAATTTGTCCACAGGATTTCCAGTCCTTGAACCTGTCTCGTTTTCGTCACGGCGGGGTCAATGTCACGGGTTTTCAATTACTCGAGAGCTCTCCGGATTCGGCTGAGGATCTGGTCAAGGACATTCGCAATGTCAAGAGCGACGAGAAGTGGCAAAGCAGCCATGGTCTTCCGGTGAGCTGATAACATTAACTAGATATGTCCCGGCAGACGGTAACATCAACTCGTTGTGTCCCGGCAAATGGTAACATTACTCGTTGTTTCCCGGCAGATGGTAACATTAACTCACAGTGTCCCGGCAGCTGGTAACATTAACTCGTTGTGTCCCTGCAAATGGTAACATTAACTATTAGTGTCCGGGCAAATGGTAACATTAACTATTAGTGTCCCGGCAGCTGGTAGCATTAACTAATTTTGACCCAGCAGATGGTAACTTTAACTCATTGTGTCCCGGCAGCTGGTAGCATTAACTCGTTGTGTCCCGGCAAATGGTAACAGTATCTATTTGTGCCCTGGCAGCTGGTAACATTAAATAATTTTGTCCCGACAGATGGTAACATTAACTCATTGTGTCCCGGCACCTGGTAACATTAAATCGTTGTGTCCCGGCAGATGGTAACATTAACTTGTTGTGTCCTGGCAGGTGGTAACATTAACTTGTTGTGTCCTGCGGATGGTAACATTAACGTATTATGTCCCTGCAGATGGTAATATTAAGTAATTGTGTCCCGGCAGATGGTAACATTAACTCATTGTGTCCCAGCAAATGACAACATTAACTTGTTGTGTCCTGACAGCTGGTAATATTAACTAATAGTGCCCCAACAAATGGTAACATTACCTATTTGTGTCATGACAGCTGGTAACAATAGCTCATTGTGTCCCGGCAGATAGTAACATTACCTAATTGTGTCCCGGCAGATGGTAACATTAACTAATAATGTCCCGGCAAATGGTAAAATTAACTAACCATGTCCAAACAGCAGGTAACATTAACACGTTATTTCCAGGCAACTGATAACATTAACTCACTGTGTCCCGACAGATGGTAACATTAACTCATTGTCTCCCGGTAGATGAAAAATGTAACACATTATGTTCCGGCAGCTGGTGACATTAACTCATTATGTCCCGGCAGCTGGTGACATTAACTCATTATGTTCCGGCAGTTGGTAACATTAACTCATTGTGTTCCGGCAGCTGGTAACATTAAAAAAATTATGTTACGGTAACTGGTAATATTAACACACTATGTTCCGGCAACTGGTAACACTAACACATTATGTTCCGGCAGCTGGTAACATTCACACATTATGTTCCGGCAGCTGGTAACATTAATACATTATGTTCCGGCAGCTGATAACTTTAACTCATTGTGTTCAGACAGATGGTAACATTAACTCTTTGTGTCCCTTGAGGTTGGGTATTTTACTTAACTATTTTAGTGGAAGCCGGTCTCTCTGGCTGTGGGGTTACAACACTTTCTCTCTGTAATCCCGTTTATCACGCAGAGTCTCGTAGCGGAGCGAGAGCTGAGGCGGTTCGACCCCCGCTCGTGACTTGCGGGATACTGAGCCGGCCGCTCAGAAAGCAATGGCAAACTACTGAGCGTAATCTTGCCAAGAGATCAACATACAGCTGAAAGATGCTGCTGTTGACAGCTAAGTCCTGTAAAGGATATGCTAAAAAAAAAAAAAAAAAAAAAAAAAAATTTTAGTGGAAAGCGACGCGTGGTGTGTAGCTGGCCGGCTGTTCACCGTGTGTCCCACACATCGAGCTATGCGTTGCTTGCCTCATACATTGACGAGGTTATATTACATAAGTCTCGCTATCCCAGTGGCAACTGTAGTTCTCCTTATCTTCCCATAGCATATGTGGCATAGGGTTTCGGTGATGTTTGTGACATTGAAACATAAATAATGATTTGGGTCTGAGGTCTTTGTTATCGTTGTCACAGTCACCGTAGTCGTCGAAAAACAAGAAGCAGAAGAATTAGGAGGAGGAGGAGGAGCCTGTGACTGAGTAGGTGGTCGTCCGCACAATGCCTGAGTTGGTTCCAGTGAAAGGTGGACCATGGTGGACGAATATTAAAGCGCAATGATGTGTGCACCTAAGTATTAAGTATGAAAGTAATAATAAAGAAACTAATATTCTGTGTTCCTTTATGTGTGTACCAACAAAATCCTAAAGTCCGAGTGGACTGATATGTGTGAGCGCACATACATACATACATATACACACATCATCAAAAATTCAAACAACCTTAAATGTACATATGCATATGGTATAAATAAGGAAGGAGAGAGAGAGAGAGAGAGAGAGAGAGAGAGAGAGAGAGAGAGAGAGAGAGAGAGAGAGAGAAGGGTGTTGGTATAGTACCTGTGATTATACCACGTATTGTAGAATCAAATCTCCCAGTGCATTTTGGTATTGGGGTTGTATAAGATCAGATCCCCAGTAATACACATGATATGGGTTGGCACAGCAAAGCAAGATTATTATACTGTGTGGTACTGATGTGTAACACCCAAGTTTTCTCATGCTGTATTTGTGTGCATATCCCATAATGGAAATGTGGACCGGTGTATACCAGAGACAGCACGGTTTATGGATATACTCTGGGTTTGTCAACCACAGCTCGTCTCGTTGCTGTTAATTGTAAGAGATTAAGAACAGATGGGTGTGTAAGAGAGACAGCATGTATGATGGATATACTAGGGATATATGCCCCTCAAGAAACAAATGAAGATCGTAAACTGATCAGAGACATTAGACGTAGACAGTCACAATTTTTTGGGCATGTTATGAGAAGAAATGATTTGGAGAACTTGGTGACAACTGGTAAGATCGAGGGGAACAGACCAAGGGGAAGACCTAGAAACAAGTATCTGGATGGCTTGGCCTTGTGGCATGGTCGAGACAGAAACACGGAACTGATCCACGACTCTGTTGATCGAGTGAGATGGCAGAACATGACCGCCCACGCTTACCGGCATGGCACATGATGGATGGATGGATATGCCCCTCAGCTTCTCTCGTTGCTGTATAATCTCCCGCTAGGTGTAGTAAGCAAGAAATAAATTGTGATATTATTGGATGTGTGTGTGTGTGTGTGTGTGTGTGTGTGTGTGTGTGTGTGTGTGTGTGTGTGTGTGTGTGTGTGTGTGTGTGTGTGTGTGTGTGTGTGTGTGTGCATATATGTATACACATACATACATACATATATACGAGATACACTTGTATACATATACATATACACACCTACTCATATATCTCATATGTACACACACACACACACACACACACACACACATATATATATATATATATATATATATATATATATATATATATAGAGAGAGAGAGAGAGAGAGAGAGAGAGAGAGAGAGAGAGAGAGAGAGACATTTACACGTACACACGTATGTCCACATTCATATAGAACAGCATCTCCAGTATGGTTACTTCCCTATTAGGGGATTTAATGGACAAGGAGGAGGGGGGGGGGGAATAGTGATACCCTAATAGATGAACAACACTATATTGCTAATATTGCTGTGGCACACCGAGAATATGCGGTGACTTCATACTTGTACGGTCTGCCACACAGAATACCCCCGATAGAGAAGAGTAGAAAATAACTGTAGTTAGAACCAGGGAGGGGGTGACTACAGAGAGGGTTGGGAAGCAAAAGAGAGGAAAATGCCACCAGTAAAATGAAACTATCTTGGGTGTAGAGACTATGCGGTGATAGGCAGCCCAATGAGAAGATGAGATGGTTTTCTATATTCTTGCGATGTTTTGTATCAGACAAGCAAGACTGGGTGGTAGTGGCCTGAGCATAGGAAACCCCATGGTGATCTGTGCTAATGGAGTGGGTAGAGATCGGCTTAGACTGACTTGTAGTAGATGAAGAGGGTAGGAGAAGTATTAGGAAGGGGAGGAGAAGGACGATGTTTAGAAATACGAGAAGAAGCCGAAGGGGAAGGAAAATAAAATCAAAGGAGGGACTCAGAGGTGTTTCCAAGGTATCAGGGCCGGGTTATATACTGGCCAAGACCTATTGACGCGACCTCGTCGAGCGTCCTGGGAAACAGGTCCCCTCGGGGTCCTGGCTAAAGTCAGTAGGATCGCCGATTCCTCCGAAGTCGGAGAGTGTTTGCCTGTACGGCGAGGAACCACCTGTCTGCACACCAATAAGCCAGACATGGGACAACGGATACTCACGCAAACCTCAGGTCCTGTATGACATCACACTGATGTTGGACAACAGGATGCCTTCATCCGACATACAGGACTTCGCGTTGGAGCTCAAGCCAACGAACACAAGCAAGCAAGCAAATCAAAGGAAATGTGGAGCTGACGGACGATGACAACGACGGACAGGATGAATAGACGAGGGGAGAGGAGTACAATAATAGGAGAGTTACAGGAGGACGGCGAAGATAAGGAGATGAAACAAGAGCAGAGGGAGATGAAACAGTGGAAGAATACAACGAATAAGAGAAGAAGGATGAAGAAGACGAGAAAGAGGAGGAATACAAGGAAGAGAAAGACGAAGATGAGCATTAAATCACGTGGATGTCTCTTACCCCCTGTAAACTTTTCCCCTGCCGAGAGCTGTGGGGACGGGAATATGAACGCGATTCGTAATCCCACAAACCACATTCGAAACACAGCTGCAGGGGACTTGGAAGCAGACCATCTTGCTTTGGTTTTCATACAATGGTATGAATGCCGGTCGTTCAGAAAGCAATTGCTGACTACTGAACGTTAATTTCCTTAATAATTCACAAACACCTAAACAGTTATGTGGTAGACTGCAATTCTCATAAAGGAAATGCAAATAATGAAATCTGTCCCCCGCAGGTCCATGCAGCGCTGACAGTCGATGGTCTTCGAGTTATAGAGAGTACTATATCCGCCATGTTGAAGAACGACAGTGACGTGTTTCGGTGGATTTTCCGGCGGGGGGAACTCTACAACCTCAACAGAACCAAAGGGATCCCCTGTACAACCAAACCCCCAGCCCCCTGGATGTTTGGCGCCCGCTTGTTGGAGACTATTAAACAGGTTAGTTTTAGCTTTCTTAATTCTGGGTGTTAGCGTTTAAATCCTGCCTTCCTACAGGCGTACCTTCAGCAGCAATTGATGGATTATCTAGATACAGGCGAACCTTCAGAAGTACATGTTGGATTATTTATATACATGCCTATCTACATACTTCAATGGTGAATGCTGGACTATCTACATATAGGCGTACTTTCGAGGGTAAATTTTGGACTATCTACATACAGGCGTACATTCAAGGGTAAATGTTGGACCAACTACATACAGGCGTACCTTCAAGAGTAAATGTTGGACCAACTACATACAGGCGTACCTTCAAGAGTAAATGTTGTACAATCTACATACCGATCAACAAAGCGATGGTCTAACTGTCCGCATGTCGGAACTTCCATCTTAGACCAGTTGCCAACCAGTGTCTGGTTTTCCGTGCCGTGACATTTAGTCTTTAGGCTGCATTTCCTCGCATTAGGGTAAGGCGTGTACCCTCCCAGTTGTATTGCTCCGCCTGAAGCCGCTGGCACAATATGCTGTGTCGGGTGTGGTGAGCGCTGCCCAACATTCTTTGCTTACACTGTTTGTTACCTATATAGTTGTATAATTGTACATCTTGAAATGAGGTTTTATCGGTTTGTCATTTGCTTGTTTTACTCTCATAATGTTGTCTTTGCCCTGTGTATTTTTACACATAGTTATTGGGTCATCTCATTACATGTGTTTAGTTTATTTTACATGTTATCTGGAGCTGAGTTGAGTTGAGTTGAGCTGATCTGGGTTGAGTTGAGCTGCGTTGAGTTGAGTTGAGTTGAGTTGAGTTGAGTTGAGTTCAGTAGAGCTGAGTTGAGTTGAGGACCGACATCACAGCACTCGGGTCATTCCCATACGTGCTTCGTTCTCACCTGCAACATTTGATCTGGTGTATGAAGCAGGAAGGCTTCCTGCTTCATACACCAGATCAAATGTTGCAGGTGAGAACGAAGCACGTATGGGAATGACCCGAGTGCTGTGATGTCGGTCCTCAACTCAACTCAGCTCTACTGAACTCAACTCAACTCAACTCAACTCAACTCAACTCAACGCAGCTCAACTCAACCCAGATTCAGCGAAGTCCTTATCATCAAGTTACCCTATCAAAATCTACTGCATTCCTCTTTTGTCGCCAACGACGAGGATATTAGAATACATGTGTCTATTTTGAAGAGCGGATTTTGTTTGTTGTTGTCATTCTTTGATGTTAATAAATAGTATTTTCACACCAACCCTATGCTACTAATATCAAACTGGGACATTATCCAAATCACACTTACGCAAAATCAACACCTGTGGGATGAGATGTTTGAGGAGAGATGCCAACTGAACTATCCGAGACCGAATAAGAAATGATGTTATTAGACAGAGAGTGGGATCAACACCTTGTGCTACATATATTGAAAGACGAAGATAAAATGGCTCGGCCATCTCGTTAGATGCAACACCATCAACTATCAGCACTGGTCCAGCTTCAAAGAAGATTTGCTACGAGGGAAAGAGGGCGCCGGAGAAGAAAATGGATTAACGACATCAGTACATTAGACATAGTACATTCACACTGAATGACATTATTCAGTGCCACTTTGGAGCGCCATTTATTCCTCCCCACGACGCTTGACGAGAAAAGTGGAAGATGATGATGATGATGATTCTTTGACTTTTTCTCATTTCAGGGAAGATCCGATGGCTTGTCGGGAACCTTGACCTTCGACGAAGATGGCTACCGGAAGGACTTCACACTCGGGGTCTACTCTATGGCACTGGACCGAGGTCTTCAGAAAATCGGTAGGGTTGTACAAGTATACATACGACGTATGCGTATGTTTGTAAAAGACTCTTTCGCAGGCATTAATGCCTCACCACGGTCTCCTTTATCCTCATGACATTTCCTGGAACCCACTTCAGGCTGTGCAGACCTGTAGGCACACAGAAATTTAAGACACACAAAAAAATACCTCCCCAAACATGAGGATTTCGAACAGATGATCGTTGGTCAACGGGCATGCGTGCTAGTCACTACGCCACCGAGTAGTAAAACAGGTCAGTAAATATTTGCTTGCGTGGCCTTTACAGAACTTCGCAATCCCTGGAAGGTAACCCGGCCAACAAATGCCTGAAGAAGTCGGATGTGTATGCGGAATGGTGCAAATATCGCCGCTCTGCTGTAAACAGGCACAGCTCAATTACATCTAAAACAACATTCCGGACGAACGCTGAAGAAGTACGTCGCAATCAACCCCAGTATTTATAGGCAATTTTACATCCAGTATTTTGCTTTCTGAACGGCCGACGTATCATACTATCGACGTCATCGCAAAGCAGTATTTAACTATCCCCTAAGCCACACTCTCCGGTTAATAGCAAACTTTGTTTTCTTTTAATTCGCATATCCTTTACATGACATCGCTGTCATCATCAGCATCTTTCAGCTGATTGTTGATTTCTTGGCAAGATTACGCTCAGTAGTTTGCCATTGCTTTCTGAGCGACCGGCTCACATACCCCGTAAGTTACCAACTCAGCGAGAACCGCTACCGATTCTCACGCAGGTTATGTTACTCACTAGAATATACGGGATTACGGAGAAAGACGCTAACTCCTAGGCCAGGAAGACCGACAATAGCAAACTTTTTTTTTTTTTTTTTTCATATCCTTTTTTACAGGACTTAGCTGTCAACACCAGCATCTTTCAGCTGTATGTTGATCTCTTGGCAAGATTACGCTCAGTAGTTTGCCATTGCTTTCTGAGCGGCCGGCTCAGTATCCCGCAAGTCACCAGCGGGGGTCGAACCGCCTCAGCTCTCGCTCCGCTACGAGACTCTGCTTGATAAACGGGATTACAGAGAGAAAGTGTTGTAACCCCATAGCCAGAGAGACCGGCAAATAGCAAACTACTGAACGTAATATTGCCTAGAATATTACAAACTAATTAATACTGAGGTTGACTGCGACGTTATGTAAAGGATATGCGACTAACAATTAAACTGCAGTGCACATTGGATTATCCTTTGGTTGGAGATATATAGAGATAAGAGGGGGCTTCAAATGACAACTTTAAAAGTGTGATAGAAATTACAGTAACCATGCCATTGTCTTGTAACCTGTCAATGTTGTTATTAAAGATGTCAAGAGAGTTATGCACGTGATATTTCGATGCAGACGAACGCCGTGACGTCATAATGACAGTTTAAAGATGGCCACCCCACTATTGACATGCACCAAAGAGGAGCAGCGTTCTGTTATCCGAAGAGATGAAACCTATAGAAATTCATCGGCGAATGAAGATCCAGCATGGCCAAGCAAGTATATGAGTGGAGTAGGAAGTTTCAAAACGGCGTGACTTCTGTGAAGAGTAAACAATATAAAATGATACAAAGTAGTGCAGCGTTACATAACAGAGTTAAGACACATACAGAACGTTGCGGCGATTAGCCTTCATCAGCAAACAAACACATTCAAAAACACAACATATAGTCAAGGAGACCTCCTGTGACTACATCAGAAGGTGACGACAGGACGAGAAGAACAAAAGCATGGAAAATGATAGCAATGAAGAGAAAATGAGAATTAAAAAAACTGTTAATTGAAAAGAATGTTAGTTGAAGAAAATGTTTAATTGAAAAAAATGTTAATAGAGAAAACGTGCATACTCACCTCACCGTTCGGATCTGCAAGTGACTAAGACAATCTCCGATGTATTCTGATGCCCGGCGCTGGGTGTTACGGTTCAGTGAGCACAGAGAAGGAAGGGGGCGGGGTAGAAGGACGGCCAATGGTCTGGCAAGGGCATCTGAGCAATCACAGTGGATGCGCTAGTGAAGTATGGGGCGCG